>JBBBDQ010001815.1:75000-177500 GCA_037127315.1 Ascarosepion bandense
ATATATACATATATACACACATGCAAATATTCATGATATATATACATATATACACACATGCAAATATTCATGATATATATACATATATACACACATGCAAATATTCATGATATATATACATATATACACACATGCAAATATTCATGATATATATACATATATACACACATGCAAATATTCATGATAATATACATATATACACACATGCAAATATTCATTATATATATATACACACATGCAAATATTCATTATATATATACATATATACACACAAACATTCATTATATATATATATACATATATACACACACACGCAAATATTCATAATATATATATACACACAAATATTCATTATATATATATATACACATTTATTATATATATACACACATTTATTATATATATATATACACACATTTATTATATATATATATATACACACACATTTATTATATATGCACACACATTATATATATATATATACACACACATTTATTATATATATATACACACACACACACACAAATATTCTTTATATATATATATATATATATATATATGCACACAAATATTCATTATATACATATATATATAATATGTATAATTTCACAAATATATATGAATACACACATATCCCATATATATATATATATATATATATATATATCTTAATAACCCACCACAGGATAAGATGTAAAAGAAAAGATAAAAACTAAAAAAGTGCTCAATGTTAAAGAACTAATTCAATTTAAACATCCTGGCACTTACAGGCCTGAAGGTGAAAATGCATTAGTTGGTAAGTTGCCATGTTTTCTATTACAATTTTATATATATATATATATATATATATATATAGCGAGAGAGAGTAAATGTGATTTTTAAGCATCTGATGCGGAATTCTAACCTTGTAGATGTCTTTTCCAAGAAGACAACTTCTAAAAGAGAAGTGTATGTTGCACTTAAAAACATTGTGAAAAAAACTGTACAATATTGGATATTAGAGGCCAAAATAACTTTCACAAGCAGATGCTAGCATTTCTATCAAAAGGATATCTTCCTTCCGACCTTAATTCTTTTATCCTTTCCCCTGCTTTGCAAAACTAAAAATCAGTGAGCATTGAAAACTGATTAATTCTTGTCTACTAAACTTCTGCATGATTTTGTTTGTTTTTTTCGTTCTTCCTTTGCAAACCTTTTATAAGTTGTCGTTTCTTCATTCAAAGTCTTTAAAAAAAAAAACATCCTTGCATTGAGTTTTACTTTCTACGTTTAGATTTTAGAATAGTATTTTGAAATTATTCCAATGGAGAAAACAGACAATTCCTGGGTTATAAGTGAGATCTTTCCTCAAGTTTGTCTTCAAGTCAGAACTGGTACATACGGTTTTCATTTTCTTATATTTAATGAGATGCTTTTCTTAACATGTATTTTTCCTCACTGTATATATAAAAATATATCCAAAGTAATAAACCATCTTAAAAATAATAAAAAATCTTATAACAATGTGTGCATTAAATTAGGCTGCTTAATTTAATCACCTCTTATTTGGTTATTTAATGAAGTGAAACTTTCGTGTCATCAGTAAACAACATCATCTCAAAAGGAAAAATGGACGAAGAAGAAATGAATGAATCACAAATGAGAGTCTTGACGTGATGGAAAAGAGACAGCAAACAATGCCAAGACATGGAACAGAATACAGAAAACTACACAATGAAATAAGGAACAAAGACAGGCTAAGAAAGAATGACTTAATAAAACAGGTGCAGAAATAAAGAGAATGAGTGTCACAGATAAAGGAAACATGCATAAACAAAAAAGAGAACTAACAGGATGCATAAAATCCAAGGATGGAACACTCATATTACAGATAAAAAAATACTCCAGCAATGGAAAAAACATACCAGTCATCTCTTCCAAGAAGAAAGAGAACAATGAGCAATACACAGAAATACTGACAAGTTGATAAAAATTGAAAAAAAATTATTAAAAGACTCACCTGTTTGTTTGTCACCAGAAAGGTAATCAGAATAATCAGTCAAACTTAGGTGCAGGGAACTGGAATCCTCTTCAACTTCTTCGATGTCTCCAAGATCACCCACAGAGTCGGGGTTTGGTAGCACCAGGGGTTTATCATCTGGAATTGAAGACAAAGTTTCATGAGCAATTAAAAAGATGAGAAATCTAAAAAAAGTGGAAAAATAAAAGTTTCACTAAAAAAAAAAAAAAAAAACCATAATTTCTTTGGACACACTGATAACAATAATCAATTAAAAAAATTTGAAATATTATCAAGAAGCCAAAGATCTTTTTTTAGCTAATTTGAGGATGTCGAATCTGAAAATGACCTTACATTTTGTTAGTGTTATGGTGAAACACACCTATTCCTCAGATAATGGACTCTCCCTCTGTTATGGTGAAACACACCTATTCCTCAGATAATGGACTCTCCCTCTGTTATGGTGAAACACACCTATTCCTCAGATAATGGACTCTCCCTCCTATATTAATAAGAGTTAACAGGAAGTTCTAGAGAAGTTCTTAGGAGTTCTTTAGAGTTCTATTGGAGTTCAGTAGAACTACTAGGCAGTGGATATTAGTTGGCAGTTAGTCGAATACTAAGGAGTCAGCTTTCAGTGGAAGATTCCCAAGTTCCTAACATTTTAGGTGAGTTACCACAATTATAACCTTTAGTGCAAAAACTACTCCACAACAGTTAGCTTCTATTTTTACTGTACAGCCTCATGTTTTAGAAAGAAAAAAGCATTTTTTCATTTGTTTTCTGGATATATGATATTGACTGATGGCAATATTTCTCATTGTCATGTTCAATGTTATTTAAGTTCCTTTTGATACTCCATCAATAGTCAGCCATCATTCATTTGTCCCACCAACCCTGGTAGTGATCTTCTATTGTTTTGATATCCTGATGTTCTTGTTCATCACTCACACTGCCGCATTTATCCAGAAATTTATTTAAATGCCCATGTAAAAAAATGAACATTAATACTCATATTAGTATATTACTGATTAAGTTTATCAGCTAATTTTAATTTTGGTGATAAATTGGAAAAATTCAGTACTTCTGTTTAAGAACTTTTTAATTTAAAAACACATTTTCTTATAAAAATAGCTTATTTCAGGTGGCTGACATAAATTGTTCAGCCTATCTGAAAACTGATAGGCTTCTAAAACTTTTTTTTAAGTAAATGTTGCAGTCAGCCAAGATCATAAATTGACCTTTTTCCCAAAAATGAGCAATTTCAGTACAGCAAAAACAGTAGCTAATCATGAAAATCTAAGGTCATATTTGGAATCTGCCTTTGTCAGTCAGTTAAGTGCCATACGTGATACACGCTTGGGCGATCATGTCTCGAAAGAGACATGACTGACTGGGCAGAAGATTATCCCGCAGTAGGTTGCCATTGCTTTCTGTGGTAGACTGGTTGCTGACCAAGGCTATAGAACCCAATCTGTCCTGTTATTTAACCCATAACTGGAAGGAAGAGACGGATTAATACCTTTCCCAAGAGTATTTGTGCAAAAGTGAATGCACTGAATTCAGCTGGAATTTGAACTCGGCTCCCTGATTTCTCATTTCGAGCTGATATCCAATGCACTACAACACACATCCCTTGTACAAATTAGCTAATAAACGTGTTTTATTTCTCGGCACCAAAAATTATGTTGACCAGTTTAATTAGATGATAATTGAACCCAAACATATCCAGTCAGTTTAATTATCTCAAAAACTGATTGTATAACATAACTGCTAGGTCACTACTGCTTGTCATGGCACTAATTATAACACTACTGCTTGAAGTTGTAAACTGGACCATGAAAACTGGACCATATAACACTCCTATTTCTTCTACCAATGGTTGCTAGGCTCAGTATTTTAGCTGTTGTTTCTGGGTGGTTGGATATTAATTACTTTGTTACAGCTGATAGTTAATTTAGCAATATTCTATCGGTCTTTCCCAGCTCATGCTGTGGTCTTTGTGGAATAAGTGGTCATGGTTAAGTGTAGTTGAGAAAATTCTCAAGTGGTATTGACAAAATTTGTAATAAATAATAAAAAAGGAGCAAAAGACAAACCAAAAAATAATATCAGACATACAAAAAAAGAATATATATATATATATATATATATATATATTAGGACCTTTTTGCTGATTTTTCATGAAAAGTAATGTTTTATTTACAAAAATTAGTAAGAAACATGTCACTGAAAGTATTGTCCATTGCTAGACACTATTTTAGCCTATCTTTCTGGGAACATTTGTATTCCATGTTGGAAGAGTCAATCCATTTTTGGCATCTTCATAAGAATGAAAATGCTGCTCAGCCAGGCCATGTGCCATCAAACACAAGTGCCATCAAACAGGGCAATGTCTGGTGAATATGGCAGCCGGGGTAGGACTTCTAAGTTAAGTATTTCCAAGTAGATTTTTGCCTGTTTTGTAACATGTTGCCCTGCATTGTTATATTGCAAAAATTACTTTGTCATATCTCTGCTCATATAACGGCCCTTTATTTATTTATTTATTTTACAATATTCGGCTCAAACATATTCCATTGTAGTCAATAATGATCTTTCATGATGGTTTCAATCAGTTTGAGTGGCTCATAATAAACTGTCCCCAGCTGATATTGATACACGGACAGGTTTACCCCATGATCTTCTATAGTGAAAGTTTTTTTTTTTTTAATCATATCGCCCCAAGCAAGGCATTTTATTGCCACTGTTTTGCAGGGTGTTACATAGAAGGAAAGTTATTAGAAAGAGTGACAGGTTATAGGGGGTGTCAGAAAGTGGGTAAACGAAGAATGAGAATACTGATGAGATTGGAGTGGATGGAGAAAGAAGCATTAAAATAGAGGATGCAGGTTAGTGTGATAGGAGATGACTGTTGGCTTTATATTTAAATTCTTAGGCAAGTTATTTGACTTCTACAATTATATAGAAAATATAATAATAGTTTTTATACTGAAAAAAAGTGGACTTCACTAGACAAGAATATAAAATGTATTTCTGCTTCCTTTGTGAAATTTTTTTTAATACATAATGATGGAACACATTTTAAATGCAAATATCTTGAATTATAAAAAGGATAAAGAGTACCAAATATTTTTTTAAAAATCATATCGCCCCAAGCAAGGCATTTTATTGCCACTGTTTTGCAGGGAGTTACATAGAAGGAAAGTTATTAGAAAGAGTGACAGGTTATAGGGGGTGTCAGAAAGTGGGTAAACGAAGAATGAGAATACTGATGAGATTGGAGTGGACGGAGAAAGAAGCATGAAAGAGAGGATGCAGGTTAGTGAGATAGGAGATGACTATTGGCTTTATATTTAAATTCTTAGACATTACAGCTGTCAAGAAAGTAATGAAATGGAAGGGAATTCCACAGGCGGGGAGTGCGAGAAAAGAGGCTGCTGGAGTAGAATTCACATTTACAATTTATTGGTTTCACAGTAAAAGGGTGGGGCCTAATTGCTAATCTTGTGGCTCAAGTAAATATAGGTGGCACCAGTGAGTTAGCTCACCGGAGCAGAAACCGTAAAAGTATTTATAGAAGAGACACAGGGAAGCCACATTGTGCTGGTGAAAAAGTGATAGTATCTGAGCTGCCAAGTGAGGATCTATCACATTACAGATTCTCCGTTGGGTTTTGTCAAGGAGACCAAGGTGGATAGCAGGAGCCCCTGACCAGACATGGCAGCAGTATTCAATGCAAGGGCAGATGGTAGATTTATATATAGACTGTTTCAGGCAGAAAAAACTTCCTGGCCCTATACAGAGAACTGACTTACTTAGCAGCAGATTTAACTATGGATTCCACTTGAGGTCTGTTGTGAGAGTTAAGCCGAGGAGGTGTAGTGCTTTGCTTTCAGGGAGACTAGACTGATCCATGCTAATAGGGGGTAGGAGTGATTGTCTGTGATGGTTAATAGATAGCAGCTTTGTTTTGGAAGAATTAAAATTCACGAGCCATTTCTTACCCCAGTCCGCCATGGATTTAAGGCCCTTTTCAAGCTCGGCAGCGAGGTTTGCTTTGTTAGCCTCAGCACATTTTTAATCGAGGTAATCATTGTAATGTATCCACTTTTCATTGCTTGTCACAATATGATGCAAAAAATCTTTCCTTTCCTGCCGTTGAAGCAGCTGTTCACATGTGACAAGATGTTGTTCGTCGTCTCATTGCTTTAACTTGTACATCACTCAATGTCTTTGGTTTTGAAGCATTCCTAATGCTTTCAAACATTTTGAAATTGTTGTGTGATCAAATTCTAATGATTCTGCAAGTTCAACTTGTGCCTAACATGAGTCTTCAAGAAATGCCTACAATTCTTTGTATTCAAACTTTTCAGTGTGCCAGAGCATTCTTTATCATTAACATCAAAATCATTATTTTTAAAATGTCTGAGTCAATCTTTGTATGTTTTTTTTTCAGCAGAGCATAGTCACCGTATGTCTCAACAAGAATTCTGTGTATTTCAGCTGTAAATTTTTTTTAAATAAAGTAGTGCAATAAAATTCCCCACAAATACACTTTCTTTAGAATGAAATCCAACATGTTTAATGAATAACAAAGTTTACTTTGGTAAAATGACATGCACTAAATATCAAGCTTGCTTATCGTACTTTCTTATAGATGCATTACCATCTGAAACTGCATGCATATAATTCTAGGAATGCTGTTAGAAAACAGCGAGAACCTATTCAAGGTCCTTATATATATATGTTGCAGTGTGAGTGGTCATGGTTAAATGTAAATAAGTGGCAGAACTGACTAATAAGCAAAATTGACAAAATTTAAAATAGGCAATAACAAGCAAAAGAAAAGAACAGAGCTTAAAATAATATAAAGCAAGCAAACAATATATGCAAAGCAAACTGACAGTAACAAGGCAAAAAGTTTGCAAACTAATTGGGGTTGACACACGAGTATATTCAGATAAATGAACATAACAATCTGACTTCAAGACAAGACAGACTTGGATCAAGTCAGATAAGACAGATTGTGACTAAGTCAGATGAAACCAAGAAGTATCCTATTATATTGAGGAAAAAGAAATCCCATCATGCATTTGTGTGCTTCTGCCTATAAATAAAGGAGTCGGAAGTGTTTTGAAGTAATTCCCCGATGAAATTGGAATATTATATATATATATATATATATATATATATATATAAATTCCCCTATGAGATTGGAATTATTTATATATAATTCCCTATGAGATTGGAATTATATATATATATATATATATATATATATATATATATATATATAAATTCCCCTATGAGATTGGAATAATATAATTGTTATAGAGAAACACACCTATTCCTCAGATAATGGACTCTCCCTCTGTTAGGGTGAAACACACCTATTCCTCAGATAATGGACTCTCCCTCCTATATTGTTATGGTGAAACACACCTATTCCTCAGATAATGGACTCTCCCTCTGTTATGGTGAAACACACCTATTCCTCAGATAATGGACTCTCCCTCTGTTATGGTGAAACACACCTATTCCTCAGATAATGGACTCTCCCTCTGTTATGGTGAAACACACCTATTCCTCAGATAATGGACTCTCCCTCCTATATTAATAAGAGTTAACAGGAAGTTAACTTGAGAAGTTCTTGGGAAGTTCATAGGAGTTCTTAAAAATTCTAGAGAGTCCTTTAGAGCTCAGTAGAACTACTAGGCAGTTGATATTAGTTGGCAGTTCGCCGAATACTAAGGAGTCAGCTTTTCAGTGGAAGATTACCAAGTTCTAAGTCGATTAGCAACCAATATAGCACGATTATAACATTCAGTATGAAAACTACTCCACAACAATAATGCAAGTCTAAAGCAAAGCAAATGTAATGAAACGAAAGTTAACAAAGTAAGAATTGTGTTTGTATGCAAAAGGGATACAGTCAAGTGGTTATAGCATTCACACTTCAAAGGTATGAAAACAATGATATGAACATAAAATCAAAAATTGTCCATTTTTATTGGTTAAGAAGAAATTCCAGCATGCATCTGTAGGAGTTGTGTACAAATTTGAGGAAGAGATGTTCTTATCTGCCATTCCTAGCCGACTGCAACCAAGAACATTCGTTTCCTTCTCCTTGCCCTCCATCTTTGTGGTCATTAAATATAAACAAAATAAATATTTATAATTGTTTTGCATGTTTGTTTATATTCCCTTACATGCATTTATCCTTGGGAAAGGTATGAATCCACCACTTCTCCCCCATCTATGGGTTAATTAGTAAGACATGTATCACTAAAACTATTATTATCTCAAAAACAAAATTGTGTACAAAATAGTTAGATTTCAGTATTAAATAGCCAACAGAGGTTGATATGCCGCTAAAAAAACAACAACCAAAAGTCAATTAAGTCAGTTAAGTGCCATACGTGAAACACGCTTGGGCGATCATGTCTCGAAAGAGAAATGACTGACTGGGTAGAATATTATCCTACAGTAAGTTGCCATTGCTTTCTGCGGTAGACTGGTTGCCAGCCGAGGCTATAGAACCCAATCTGTCCTGTTATTTAACCCATAACTGGGTGGAAGAGATGGATTAATACCTTTCCCAAGGGTATTTGCGCGTAAGTGAATGCAATGAATTCAACTGGAATTCGAACTCGGCTCCCCAATTTCTCGTTCCGAGCCGATATCCACTGTACCACAATGGAATACTGGAAATAATCACGAAATGAAGAGAAAGGAAACTGATTCTCAAAACAAAAATAAAACCATGATTAATTTTATTCCAAGAAAGAAATTCCCCAAAATGCCATATCAAGGTGGACCTGTCCATGTCATTGACAGATGCAAAAAAAAAAAAAAAAAAAAGAAAAATCTTTTCTTCTTTGCTTCTATTTTTTTTTTAACCTCTTTGTTTTGTTTTCCCCTCTTTTAATATGAGGCCAAAAAAAATCTTATTATGGCAGACTTGCACTGCATTATACAATCCCAATATCCTATTATAGTGTTCAATGGAGTTTGTACCATTGCATGCAGAATTTTCCAAGCGAAGAGAGAAGCCATTGGATAGATGCCACGGATTGGCAATAGCTTGAAAGTATGGGAAACCAAGCAGCTTTGCCCAAGATTGAAATTAGCGCCCTGGTGGTTGATCTGCACAAGACAGAGCAAGGGTCAGGTGAAAGAAAGGTCAGCACAAGTTGCTATGGGTAGAGAGATGGAATGCGGTGGAAGACTTGTGCAATTGCAAGAGTAAATGTCTTGGATTTTGTGAAAGATTTCTAGAGAGACATTATGGACTGGATATGAAATGTTCTTCATCTTCAGAGAGCGAAATAAAAGAAGTCACAAAAGCCATAATGAAGTGAATGTGCACAAATACTCATTTTTATTAATTGAAGGTTTTCTTTAATGAAGGACTGTCAATATTCTAAAAATTGTTTGGGTTTAAGTTTTGTTTAACAGCATATCAACCTCTGTGGGTTATTTAATGCTGAAAAAGGGGGGTTTTAAGTTTTTTTTTTTTTTTTTTTTTTGGTTATAGTGAGAAGGCTAATCCAGTCAGAAAATGTTTTTTTTTTTTAAATTTTTGAAAACTGAAAACGTCTTCCAGTGTTGTCTTCATAAAAATTTTGCTGAGAATATATATATTTTTTATAGAAGGTTAAGGATTTTTTGGTGGTAATATTTTTCCTTCAAAAAGTATATATATATATATATATATATATATATATTTTTTTTAAGTTTATTTTTCTGTGTATATTATTATAAAATTTTATATTATTTTATTTTTGATACTTTCATAGTGTTTTGACCCCAGTTTGGGGGTTAGCTATTTGCCCATAGCTGGGACCCTAACAGGTGCTACCACTCTGGGCCAGAGTAAACTTGAAAACAACAGCAAAAAATTATTTACACTGGTATCCTTATAAATGCGCATTGTGGTGCAGTAGATATCAGCCCGGAATGAGAAATTGGGGAGCCGAGTTCAAATTTCAGTAGAATTTGTTGCATTCACTTATGCGCAAATTCCTATGGGAAAGGTATTAATCTGTCTTTTCCCTCCAGTTATGGGTTAAATAACAGGACAGATTAGGTTTTATAGCCTTGGCTGGCAACTAGTCTACTGCAGAAAGTAATAGCAATCTACTGCAGGATAATCTTCTGCCCAGTCAGTCATGTTTCTTTTGAGACATGATCGCCCAAGCGTGTATCATGTATGGCACTTAACTGACTGAATGAAGATAATAGTTGGAAACATAAGTAAAGCTTTTACTGGGCAAAAAGTGGGGATCAGTTTTCTATTGTTATTAAGTAATAAACTGATCCCCCACAAATTATAACTTATTAATACAATCCGTCTCTTCTCCCTTCAGCTACAGTTTAAAGAGCAGGATAGAAAATCTTCTGCTCAGTCAGTCATGTCTCTTTCAAGACATGATTACCCAAGTGTGAATCACGTATGGCACTTAACTGACTGACTGATACTTGGAAAAATACTGAAAGTCTGGTTCAGTAGAAAAAAATGGAAAATGACACAATGGTTAACAGACAAGAAAGAACTGAGACAACATGTTCTCTAAGCATACAGAAGAGAATGAGAACAATCTATCTCCATGAACTGAATAAAGGGTTTGGTTCAAAATTATGGAATTTGTACAACAGAAATCTTAAGGAAGTCGGAGTGTACAACTATTAAAAACATTGCTAGTAGAAGAACCAAATTGTGAATGCTAGTCTGCATAGAAAGGCTGATTATTAAGATAATTTCTCATCTTGAGGACAGCAAAAGAATGTTCTTGCTTTTTGTTGTTATTCTGACACACATGCACTTTTCAGGCTTTGTCTGAAATATGTTGTGCTCCGGAATGTTAATTCTTAATCTGATGGAACAGGTGCTTCTAATAACAAAGAGATGCATTCACTGGATGTGATGCGTAAGAGAAGGGAAGTGCATCTTCCCTCAGTGCATAAATTGAGATACCAAAACACAAAAGACATCTGAAGAAGAGTGGAGAGCACATGGTTGAAACATGGTAAAATGAAAAAAAAATATAGAAATGCACCAATGATTATTATACAACAAATTAAACATCTAATCAAAAAATGAAGCAAAGTCACCAAAGATTTGGCCTTAACATCTGAAAACCCTGCTACAGGTCTGACCTTGACATTTGAATAGGTTGAACAGATCGAGCCTTAACATCTGAATGGGCTAGGATGGATATGGTCTTAAGATCTGACTAAATCAGTACAGATCTGGCCTTAACATCTGAATGGGCTAGGATGGATATGGTCTTAAGATCTGAATAAATCAGTACAGATCTGGCCTCAACATCTGAATGGGCTAGGATGGATATGGTCTTAAGATCTGAATAAATCAGTACAGATCTGGCCTCAACATCTGAATGGGCTAGGATGGATATGGTCTTAAGATCTGAATAAATCAGTACAGATCGAGCCTTAACATCTGAATGGGCTAGGATGGATATGGTCTTAAGATCTGAATAAATCAGTACAGATCGAGCCTTAACATCTGAATGGGCTAGGATGGATATGGTCTTAAGATCTGAATAAATCAGTACAGATCGAGCCTTAACATCTGAATGGGCTAGGATGGATATGGTCTTAAGATCTGAATAAATCAGTACAGATCGAGCCTTAACATCTGAATGGGCTAGGATGGATATGGTCTTAAGATCTGAATAAATCAGTACAGATCGAGCCTTAACATCTGAATGGGCTAGGATGGATATGGTCTTAAGATCTGAATAAATCAGTACAGATCGAGCCTTAACATCTGAATGGGCTAGGATGGATATGGTCTTAAGATCTGAATAAATCAGTACAGATCGAGCCTTAACATCTGAATGGGCTAGGATGGATATGGTCTTAAGATCTGAATAAATCAGTACAGATCGAGCCTTAACATCTGAATGGGCTAGGATGGATATGGTCTTAAGATCTGAATAAATCAGTACAGATCGAGCCTTAACATCTGAATGGGTTAGGTTGGATATGGTCTTAAGATCTGAATAAATCAGTACAGATCGAGCCTTAACATCTGAATGGGCTAGGATGGATATGGTCTTAAGATCTGAATAAATCAGTACAGATCGAGCCTTAACATCTGAATGGGCTAGGATGGATATGGTCTTAAGATCTGAATAAATCAGTACAGATCGAGCCTTAACATCTGAATGGGCTAGGATGGATATGGTCTTAAGATCTGAATAAATAAGTACAGATCGAGCCTTAACATCTGAATGGGCTAGGATGGATATGGTCTTAAGATCTGAATAAATCAGTACAGATCGAGCCTTAACATCTGAATGGGTTAGGATGGATATGGTCTTAAGATCTGAATAAATCAGTACAGATCGAGCCTTAACATCTGAATGGGCTAGGATGGATATGGTCTTAAGATCTGAATAAATCAGTACAGATCGAGCCTTAACATCTGAATGGGCTAGGATGGATATGGTCTTAAGATCTGAATAAATCAGTACAGATCGAGCCTTAACATCTGAATGGGCTAGGATGGATATGGTCTTAAGATCTGAATAAATCAGTACAGATCGAGCCTTAACATCTGAATGGGCTAGGATGGATATGGTCTTAAGATCTGAATAAATCAGTACAGATCGAGCCTTAACATCTGAATGGGCTAGGATGGATATGGTCTTAAGATCTGAATAAATCAGTACAGATCGAGCCTTAACATCTGAATGGGCTAGGATGGATATGGTCTTAAGATCTGAATAAATCAGTACAGATCGAGCCTTAACATCTGAATGGGCTAGGATGGATATGGTCTTAAGATCTGAATAAATCAGTACAGATCGAGCCTTAACATCTGAATGGGCTAGGATGGATATGGTCTTAAGATCTGAATAAATCAGTACAGATCGAGCCTTAACATCTGAATGGGCTAGGATGGATATGGTCTTAAGATCTGAATAAATAAGTACAGATCGAGCCTTAACATCTGAATGGGCTAGGATGGATATGGTCTTAAGATCTGAATAAATCAGTACAGCTCGAGCCTTAACATCTGAATGGGTTAGGATGGATATGGTCTTAAGGTCTGAATAAATCAGTACAGATAGAGCCTTAACATCTGAATGGGCTAGGATGGATATGGTCTTAAGATCTGAATAAATCAGTACAGATCGAGCCTTAACATCTGAATGGGTTAGGATGGATATGGTCTTAAGATCTGAATAAATCAGTACAGATCGAGCCTTAACATCTGAATGGGCTAGGATGGATATGGTCTTAAGATCTGAATAAATCAGTACAGATCGAGACTTAACATCTGAATGGGCTAGGATGGATATGGTCTTAAGATCTGAATAAATCAGTACAGATCGAGCCTTAACATCTGAATGGGCTAGGATGGATATGGTCTTAAGATCTGAATAAATCAGTACAGATCGAGCCTTAACATCTGAATGGGCTAGGATGGATATGGTCTTAAGATCTGAATAAATCAGTACAGATCGAGCCTTAACATCTGAATGGGCTAGGATGGATATGGTCTTAAGATCTGAATAAATCAGTACAGATCGAGCCTTAACATCTGAATGGGCTAGGATGGATATGGTCTTAAGATCTGAATAAATCAGTACAGATCGAGCCTTAACATCTGAATGGGCTAGGATGGATATGGTCTTAAGATCTGAATAAATCAGTACAGATCGAGCCTTAACATCTGAATGGGCTAGGATGGATATGGTCTTAAGATCTGAATAAATCAGTACAGATCGAGCCTTAACATCTGAATGGGCTAGGATGGATATGGTCTTAAGATCTGAATAAATCAGTACAGATCGAGCCTTAACATCTGAATGGGCTAGGATGGATATGGTCTTAAGATCTGAATAAATCAGTACAGATCGAGCCTTAACATCTGAATGGGCTAGGATGGATATGGTCTTAAGATCTGAATAAATCAGTACAGATCTGGCCTTCAATATCTTAAGAAGTCACTATAGACTTGAATTTTTCTAATGCTGTTAGCATTTGTATTATAATACTGTGTAGTCTTGCTTGTGGTTTTGTTTCAGCTCATTTAGGTCAGTACAGCTTCCATTTCAGCTTTTAATATTTTAGCTGCTCTGTCATGTGCGTTGTGGCGCAGTGGATATCGGCTCGGAACGAGAAATCGGGGAAGCGAGTTCGAATTCCAGTTGAATCCATTGTATTCACTTACGCGCAAATACCCTTGGGAAAGGTATTAATCCGTCTCTTCCTTCCAGTTATGGGTTAAATAACAGGACAGATTGGGTTCTATAGCCTTGGTCGGCAACCAGTCTACCGCAGAAAGCAATGGCAACCTACTGCGGAATAATCTTCTGCCCAGTCAGTCATGTCTCTTTCGAGACATGATCGCCCAAGCGTGTATCGCGCATGGCACTTAACTGACTGACTGACTGTCATGTCATGGAAAAAAACTGATATATTCATCCCATCGCTGAAGTATTTTTTTTATCTCTAAAATGAGTGTTCTGTCCTTGGATTTTAAGCCTCCTGTTGCCAAATGTTTGTCCAGTTAGTTTCCTAATTTTTTAATGCATATCTCCTTTGTTGTTTTTTTGTTTTCATATCACCCCGAGCAAGGCAGTAACGCCACTGATGTGCAAGGGGCTACGTAAGAGTGAAAAGATTGGAAAAGAGAAAGCCGGAAACCACATCCTAAACAGGAAACAAAGGATGAGCCTCTTCACCCGTTCAATCGGTGAGGGTGGAGTGTGAACCGGGCGATAGTTTAGTCTATCTACTCCAATTGAAAAAAAAAGAGGAAAAGAATGGAAAAGAGTAAAAGATTAAAAAAGAGAAAGCCGGAAACCACATCCTAAACAGGAAAGAAAGGATGAGCCTCTTCACCTGTTCAATAGACGTGGATGGAGTGTGAACCGGGCGATAGTTTAGTCTATCTACCCCAATTTAAAAAAAAATAAAAGTAAAAGATTGGAAAAGAGTACATCTTATACTCGTGAGGGAATCTCTTTCCTTAAAAAGGGGTAATAAAATGATTTGGGATGGATTAAATATCAGACAGAGGAAGGTTTTGCTTTTATTTCTTTGGTTTTTAATCTTTATATATATATATATATATAGATACACAGACACATGTATATACACATACATATACACTTCCTATGTTGTGTAGGGTTTCATGTGTGTGTCACTGCGTTCATTGTACCCAATCTCTTCATTTCTGTACAGTTGTCGTTTACTTCAGACTGTCTGCATTTGCTCCTTATTTCTTTGTGTAGTTTCTGGTATTCTGTTCCATGTCTTGGCATTGTTTTCTGTCTCCTTTGCATTGGGGATCCACTTACTTTTCCTCTAGGATGATGTCGTTGGATGATATCATTAGAGCTTTTCTTAGTATGCCCCATTTAAAGTTTTTGTTTCTAATTTGTCTTTCATATTTTTATTTTATACTTTCTGTATATTTTTCTGCAAGTTTGGCTCATTCACATGTTTGTTGTATTGCTATCTGGGTGCTGTGTTAAGCTTTCTCAATTGGAGTAGATAGACTAAACTATCGCTCGGTTCACACTCCACCCACACCTATTGAACAGGTGAAGAGGCTCATCCCTTGTTTCCTGTTTAGGATGCGGTTTCTGGTTTTCTCTTTTCTAATCTTCTCACTTTTTTTTTTTTCAATTCGAGTAGATAGACTAAACTATCGCCCGGTTTACACTCCACCCACACCTATTGAACAGGTGAAGAGGCTCATCCCTTGTTTCCTGTTTAGGATGCGGTTTCTGGTTTTCTCTTTTCTAATCTTCTCACTTTTTTTTTTTCAATTCGAGTAGATAGACTAAACTATCGCCTGGTTCACACTCCACCCTCACCTATTGAACAGGTGAAGAGGCTCATCCCTTGTTTCCTGTTTAGGATGCGGTTTCCGGTTTTCTCTTTTCCAATTTCTCCACTCTTATGTAGCCCCCTGCACATCAGCCTTGCTCGGGTTGATATGATTAAAAAAAAAATATCTAGAGTTTTGTCCTTACACTGGTGATATAAAGTCTACCCCACCTTTCTATAATTTCCATTCAAGTCATTTGAAGATCATGTGTGAAACTAGTCACAACTAAAACTGTCCTCTCATAGGATTTAACGTTTTAAGTTTTTTTAGACTGGCTGAGGCAATCTAGGCTTCAAGCACTTAACTTTACTGAGTAGATAAGTTTGCTTTCTGTTATGGTGCCCTATCTATAGGAATGGACACTTCCTCCTGTTATAAATACTAACCAGTGTGATTTCCGGGGAGGCAGCTGAGAGTTGAAAGACAGTTGAGATGCAGTGTAACTATACCGTTCGGACTTACACTGATTCAGTCAGTCAGTTAAGTACCATACGTTATACACACTTAGGCGATCATGTCTCGAAAGAGACTTGACTGACTGAGCAGAAGATTATCCCGCAGTAGGTTACCATTGCTTTCTGCGGTAGACTGGTTGCCAACCAAGGCTATAGAACCCAATCTGTCCTGTTATTTGACCCATAACTGGAAGGAAGAGACGGATTAATACCTTTCCCAAGGGTATTTGTGCATATATGATTGCAACGAATTCAACTGGAATTCGAAGTTGGCTCTCCGATTTCTCGTTCTGAGTCGATATCCACTGGACCACAAAACTGATTACTAACACTTATTGTTGTATATATCTTCTGTTATTCTAATACACTGTTTGAATCCACCTTCTTGTTTTACATGTCTTACTTTCAGGCCCAAAACAGGCCAGAACAACTTGGCGATGAAGATTTGCTGCAACACTTTCTGGCTTTTTTCTCTTTCTTTTTTCAGTATTGTTGTCTTTATTTTGAGGCGGATGTGCGTTGTGGCGCAGTGGATATCAGCTTGGAATGAGAAATCGGGGAACCGAGTTCGAATTCCAGTTGAATTCCTTGCATTCACTTACGCACAAATACCCTTGGGAAAGGTATTAATCCGTCTCTTCCCTCCAGTTATGGGTTAAATAATAGGACAGATTGGGTTCTGTAGCCTTGGTCGGAAACGAGTCTACCACAGAAAGCAATGGCAACCTACTGCAGGATAATCTTCTGCCCAGTCAGTCATGTCTCTTTCAAGACATGATAGCCCAAGCATGTATCACGCATGGCACTTAACTGACTGACTGACTGTCTTTATTTGAGACTGTTTCTGGATAAGAGTTTATGTTTTGAAAAGCAGTCCATTGGTTCCCCCAAGAATTTCTGCTTTTCTTTAATAGAAAGAGAGGAGAATATGTTTGGTGTTGGATATTGGTTAATAGCAAGTGATTTGACTCACAAGTAGACTGGTGTCGTCACTCCAAAAGAAAGGAAAACCTATTGAGTGATTAATAGAAAGATATATATGAGTAACTAGAATCCACTCATGCAAATGTGTTGGGCAGGTCCATTAAAGTATAGTGGACTAACCCACCTGCTGAATTAGATACTCTCCTATAAATGAAGTAGATTACTTCAAGACAAAAAGAATGCAGCCATGTTAGAAGGTAAGTTATTTGATTTCTACATTTGGGAAGGTAGATGCCTGACATTCAGGTAAGGTGTCCAGCCTATTGAAGTCAACACCGAGTCATGAATTTCTAGGCTCTCCATCTTTATATATATATATATAAATGCATTTATGATATATGTATTAATATACAAGAGTGAATCAAAGAGATGATGTTATTAGTTGAGTTTTGATCATAATTTTCAATGTATAATGTTTAAGCTAAACAATATTCACAACTAAATAAATTTCCTCAAGAAGGAAGAAGATCAGGTTGAAAAATCTTTGGAGCCCAAAATAAATGTATCTTTTTATAATTAGGCTACATATATATAGTTCTGCACAGCATGGCTAAGCACCTTATCAGCACATATAATTTTGGATATAAGTTGTGTTAAAGTTGGTATCGGCTCGGAAGAAGAAATCGGGAAGCTGTGTTCGAATTCTCGTTGATTTACTTGCATTCACTTGCACACTAATACCCTTGGAAAAGGTATAAAGCCATCTCTTCCCCCCAGTTATGGGTTAAAAAATAACAGGACAGATTAGGTTCTATAGCCTTGGTTAACAACCAGTCTACTGCAGAAAGTAATGACATCTACTGCGGAATAATCATTTGCCCAGCCATGTCTCTTTCAAGACATGATCACCCAAGCATGTATCATGTCCGGCACTTAACTGACTGAATGAAAATAATAGTCGGAAACATAAGTAAAGCTTCTACTAGGCAAAAAATAGGGGATCAGTTTTCTATTGTTATTAAGTAATAAACTGATCCCCCACTAATTACTACTTATTAATACCATCTGTCTCTTCTATCTTCAGCTGTAGTTTAAAGAGCAGGATAGAAAATATTCTGCCCAGAGAAAGAGACATGATCACCCAAGTGTGTGTATCCCATATGGCACTTAACTGATTGACATATAAATATGGGGAGTGAAAAAGGTGTTTATTTAAACAACTTTCAAAAATATAAATGACTAAACATCAGAATTTTTGCCAGAATCACTTTTTAGTTGGGCTTTTGAGAGCCCCATACGTGTATGTATGGATTTCCTTTAAACATATCAATTATTTTTCTGTATTAGAAAATTACCCAGAAATATATATATATATATATATATATATATATATATATATATATAGAGAGAGAGAGAGAGAAAGAGACAGACAGACAGAAACAGAGGAGGAAAAAAACAAAAGGGTATAAAAACAAGAAGAGACAAAGAAAAGTGTAAAAGAGGAACATATAAAATCATTCTACAGTGCATTCGTATGGGAGAAAAATCATTCTTCAGTGCATTTGTATGGGAGAAAAAAATCATTCTTCAGTGCATTTGTATGGGAGAAAAAAATCATTCTTCAATGCATTCGTATGGGAGCAAAATCATTCTTCAATGCATTCGTATGGGAGCAAAACCATTCCCCAATGAATTCTTATGGGAAAAACCATTCCCCAGTGCATTCTTATGGGGAATATCCTTTCCCAATACACTCCTATAGGAAAAAATCCTTTCCAATGCATTCTAAAAAAAGCTTTTAACATTTATGATATCACACGGAATGTGATAATTATATTTAATCAAATTTGACATGCATAAAAGTTAAAGGAAAACTAAGATATCATGTTACATAAACATAATTTATAAGTTATTAAAAAAAGTAAAGTGAAGTCTTAAGCATGCTTGTAAAATCAGTAATAAAGACATTAAGTTATTAGCTAAAAATAATGACCAGTTACTCATTTTTGAACACTCCTGTCTGCTAGGGTACCTTATTCATCCCCATTGCCAGCACTTGCTCAGGCACAATTGCATGTCTTCAACATCTGCCTGTCATTTAGACTGTAGTGATGCTCAATTACAGTTTCTGCACAAGAACACATAATCTGTCATCATCAGTCACTGAACAAAGTGAATACACAAAGACAGTTACAAATGACAGATTTTGGACAGCAGATTTTGGACAGTTTTGCTATCCAATTTCACTTGAATATCAAGGTTCAATGCACATTATTGTTTACAAGCACTTTCCAAAAAAATGAAGTCATTTCCTTAACAAATCGACCTTGCTGGTATTCAAACCTTGAACTCATGGTCAGAATATCAATGTTTAACCACAAAGCCATCTGACCAAATTTTGTTTATATTTCTGATCAAATTATCATCAAATAAGTTTGTGAATGCTTTTTAGAAATATACTCAAAAGTGCATAATTCTTCAAGTGTTTGGAATGTTTCTTTCTTTAAAAGGTTTTTAATTGCAGTGAATTGTTTTAGATTTTTAATGTGTGGAGAAACCAATCATCTGGTAATAGAACATTTTATGTGTATAATCTCTTTGTGATAATAACATAATTGGCCAAGTCCATGATAAGCTAACCAGTCATCACTTATTCATGGTTTTACAGTTAAACAAATAAGATGTAACCGTAAATTCTACTCCAACAGCTTCTTTTCTCGCGCTTCCCGCCTGTGGAACTCCCTTCCACAAGTCTGCTTTCCCGACAGTTACAATCTCCAGGTGTTTAAATGTAGGGTCAATAGACACCTCCTATCACACTAACTCCCAACTATTCTCACAACACTCTCATCTACCCAACCCACATTCTCGGTGTCCTTACCCGCCTATCACCCACCCTCTGTCATTTCCTATATTTAATCAGCCTTTCTCCACTCTACGTAGCCCCCTGCACAGTAGTGGCAGTGACATGCCTTGCTCGGGGTGAAACGCTTATAAAAAATTAAAAAAAAAAAAAATGGTTGGGCACTTCAACATGGAATAACGGTTGTCTCGTTAGAATCATTACAAGTGAGTTCGAGCTTTACTGGGTGCTGTATAATTTCTGGCTTTGTGTCACATCTAAACTGTGCTTAAAATTAACCACCACATATTCATGGCTGACCTTAAAAAGATTCCCCAACTCCAATAAAATAATTCCTTTCAGAATCTCTTAAGACATAAGAAGTGAAAACAATTTTTTTTGTTTGTTTTACTTTCGTTTCAACCAATA
This sequence comes from Ascarosepion bandense, assembly GCA_037127315.1. Classification (NCBI taxonomy): domain Eukaryota; kingdom Metazoa; phylum Mollusca; class Cephalopoda; order Sepiida; family Sepiidae; genus Ascarosepion; species Ascarosepion bandense. Next base: position 95,529 of record JBBBDQ010001815.1, read on the forward strand.
CAAGGTGACCTTCTACTCAAAACAGAAGGTCACTGAGTGAGATTTTTCTAAGTGTGGTGGAAAAAAAGGAATTAAGAAGTGCATATTAATTTAACTAACCATCACTTATTCATGGTTGGCTTTAGACACATGTGTCTATAAAATTCTTTAAAAGCATCTTGAGACCTTTGAAATGAAACTCAGCTAAGTCTCTTCTACAAATACTTTCATGGCTTCTGCTCTGATTAGCTTAACTCACTGGTGCCCTCTATATATAAATTTACTCTAGCCTCGAGATTAGCAACTGTCCCACCCTTTTACTGTGAAACCAATAAATTGTAAACACAAATTCTACTCCATCAGCTTCTTTTAGAGCACTTCCCACCTGTGGAATTCCTTTCTGTTTACTTGCTTCTCCGACAGCTACAATCTCTAAGAATTTAAATGTATAGTCAATAGTCATCTCCTATCTCACTAACCTGCATCCTCTCTCTCTCATGCTCCTTTCCCTGTCCACTCCACTCTCATCAGTATTCTCATCCTTCTCTTACCCACTTCCTGACACCCCCTATAACCTGTCACTCTTTATCACTTTCCTCCGGATCTTTTCTAAATTTTAAAAGAAAAAAATCTAACAAATATATCAACAAAAAAGGTGTCGAAAGGACTGTGTGTGTGACCCCCACCCCCTCATGTTGACACCCAAAATCTCCAAGGTTGATTGATAGTTAATAAATCCAAATTCTAATACTATTTAATCAATTAAATTTTGAAAATTATAAAAATATTTTAAAACTAGCTCTTTCTGTGTTTGTCTTCCTCTTGCTCCCTCAATGTTTTTCCCCCCCTTGCTTCTCCTAATATACCTCTGATATAATCAACAAGGAGGCTTTCTAAAACTGCAGTGACTGACAGGAAACTATTTTCTAGAATTTAGTACCTATTTAGGAGACTACGACATGCTTACAAAAATCAGTATGGTCGAAAAATAAGTAGGCTATATTTTCTCTATATTCACTCAGGTGGGTGACATGTTTGATTACATTTAAGGTAGGATCTTATTTCATTAGGTTCAGATATTTTACCAAACACTTTTTTTTTTCTTTTAGATAAGATTTCGGTAGAAGAATTTATTACTTGTCCTCATTTTCATCTGTCGCTGCAAGTGTGGCAGGTAAGTACAGAAGTATATTCTTTGAAGAAGAAAAAAATCTCAAGCCATCTAATTTCTCTAAACTAACTTTAATGTTTGATATGTACGTAACCCCCCCCCCCCCCGGCAAAACAGTGGGTGTAAAATGCGTTGCTTGAGGCGATATGATTATAAAAACAAAAAGTCACTGAATTCTTGAGGTTCTTTCAATTTCTCCAGAAATTTATTGTTAGTCAACAATTTGTCTTGATTATACTTGTACTGAACAATTCATTTTTCATCACCTTCAACAACTTTTCCAGGACTGCAAGTTTATTAGCTTTGTTTTTCCCTAATAAAGAAACAGACAGAAATCTCATCTTTGTTTGTTTAATGGCATATCAATTCCTTATGGGTCATTTAATGCTGAAATTTGATTTTCTCGGCAGTTTTGAAGTAATGAAAATTTTCTTGGAAGTTTTAAAGTAACAAAGATATAATGTGTCATTCTGCTCTCACAATTAAATACATGGTAAATGATACTCAGCTTTTGTGCATATGCATGTGTTTTAACATAATTACTAGAAAATGTGTTGTGTGTGTTTTATGTTGTAGTTTTGTGAAAGTTATATTTTAGAATACTGTTTGATCTAAGAATTATATGTATTAATGTTCTAAAAAGTTATTTTATTGGTTGGTTGGTTTTGTTTAGAGGCATATATTATTTAATGTTAAAATCTAAATATTTTGAATGCAACTGTATGCCTTCAATTACAGATAAAATCCGTTGTTGGTCATTTTACTATAAATAGGTATTGGTGGTAATTTTTTTTATATAGAAAATGTATTGCTGGTAATTTTTTTTATATAGAAAATGTATTGCTGGTATTTTTATTAGAAAAATGTATTTTTTATGAAATATTAATCTTCAAAGTATATTGCTTTGTTGTGGTGCAGTGGATATCAGCTCGAAACGAGAAATCGGGGAGCTGAGTTCGAATTCCAGCTGAATTCATTGCATTCACTTATGCATAAATACCCTTGGGAAATGTATTAATACATCTCCTCCTTCCAGTTATGGGTTAAATAATAGGACAGATTTGGTTCTATATTGCCTTGGCTGGCAACCAGTCTACCACAGAAAGCAATGGCAACCTACTGTGGGATAATCTTCTGCCCAGACATGATCGCCCAAGCGTGTTTCATGTATGGCACTTAACTGACTGACTGATATTGCTGCTGTTTGGGAATTCACTATTTGCCAATAGCTGGGATCATAACAGGTGCTATCATCCCAAGTCATGGAGGACAACAGCAATTAAGAGGGGCCTTCTATGGTTCTTAAGACCTCCAAGTTTCCAATTGGAGGTCTTGATGCTGGATGTAAGACATCACTCAGTAAGTCCCAGGCCTGACATATAGATGGCACCACTAATAAAAAATCCACATGATTTTTATGAAGTGCTAATCTTCAAATGGCATGCAACAAAATTTAGGCCTAATCAGATTTTTAGTTTACAAATTACAGTTATTAAAGTGAAGCTACTGTTACAAATTTTCAAAATAATGGAAAAGGCTGAATTTTGTGTGTTGATAAAGCATTGCTTTCTGATAAGAAAAAGTACTGTTCAAGCAAAGCAACAGCTTGATAAGTTAGTTGGACTCAGTTGGACTCAGCTCCATTGAAAACAACAGTTAAGAGGTGGTATACTGACTTTAATCATGGTCGTACAGATATAAATGATGCTGAATGCTCAGGTCACACTGTGGACAATGCCCTGGAAAAAACACCAAAAAAATCCACAAACTTGTTTTGGCCGATCGTAAATTAATGTTGTAGTAGATTAGCTGAATGCATTAGAAAGCAGTTTATTCACCATATTGACTGAATATTTGTAAATGAGAAAGCCGTGTTCAAAGTGGGTGCCATATTTGGTCACAGTTGATCAAAAACAATGTGTTGGTGATTCAGAGCGTTTTTTGCAACTGTTTCGAAACAACAAGGAGTTTTTATGTAAATATGTGATAATGGATCAAACACCACTTCACTCTGGAGTCAAATCAGCAGTCAGCTGAGTGGACAGCAGCAGGTAAAAGCCATCCAAAGCAACCAAAGATCCAAACATCAGCAGGCAAGGTTTTGGTCTCTGTATTTTGGGATGTGCAAGGTATTTTGTTCATCAATTACCTTGAGGAAGGTAGAACCATTAATAGCAAATATTATATTGCATTATTGGTGATTTGAAGGAAGAAATGGCCAAAAAACAGACGCAAGTGAAGAAGAAAAAAGTGATCTTTCACCGAGACAAACAAACCGTGTCACAAGTTGATCACAAAGATGGCAAAACTACATGAACTGCACCTTAAATTGTTTCCACATCCACCCTATTCTCCAGATTTGGCCCCAGCAACTTCTGACTGTTTGCAGACCCCAAAAGAATGATCCAGGGGAAGAGATTTGGTGCTAATGAAGAAGTGATATCTGAAACTAAGTCGTATTTTGAGGCCACAGACAAATCATTCTACAAAAAAGGCATTGAATTGTTAAAGAAGCATTGGAATCAGTCTATCACCCTAAAAGGAGATTATGTTGATGAATAAAGTCGAATTTTGCCTAAAAGTTGTTGTTTTATTGTTGTCAGGATTTATTGAGTTACGTTTTAGTTTATCAATATATTAAGGACTAGACATCTCATCTGGTGATGAAAACTTTTCATTATGTATGAAAAACCTTTGTGATGATAACCCAATCAGCAAAATCTACAATAATCTAACCAGCCTTCCCTTATTCGTGGTTAAACTAAAACAGATTTGCCATGAAACAACATGAAACTGACCAGGGAACACTTATTACAGTTGACCCATAATAGATCTATCTAAACTTATTTATAAATGGAACTTTGTGTGTGTCCGTTACCTATAGACTCCGAAACGGCTGAACCAATTTTCTTGAAAATTTACACAGTTGTACTATAAGCGTCTGTGAGTGTTCTTAGCTAAGTTTTTTTTGTCTAGGTACCCCTGATAAATATCGAAAATCGAAAAAATCGGGTTATAGAAGGTGTGGTCTGATTTTAATCAAATACATAAGAAATGATATTCAGAGGTTTCAAGGTTGCAGTTCTTACAATAGTGCAGAAAATCGATTATATATATATATAAGGCAAGATGTTTGTGTGTGTGTGTTTGTTTATCTGTCTGTATGTCCTTTATACAAATCCACAATTTTTATCCGATTCTCACCAAACTTCACACAAATATTCTTTAGGCTGAGTCTGAGCTCCAGGACCATGGATTAGTTTTAAAGCTTTCATTACACCTGAGCAATGCTGGGCTATACTGCTAGTTTTATCTATAAGAGTGTTTCTTTTGAGTCTCTTAAGATATATCAGAAATAATCACAATAATAACAGTCACTCAAGCTAGTTCATTACTGAATGAGATTGTTGTAGGAGAAGAGGAAGTACGAAATGCATATTATGAGGATATGTAGGATAGATAACAGCTGAACATAGATTTGAAGTTGAGATTGTAGGGGTCAGAGAAGGATCCTAATAAGAGTCTGTTCTACAGAGTGTAAATTCTGGGAAAGAAGCTGAATGGGACTACCTCCTTACCAAATGGACACAAAGAGAATGGGGATGATTTGCCACAATTCATGCAGCATGGCGGTTTTTACCTATTAGGAACTAATGAATGAAAGTTTGTTCCGTAGAGTGACAGTTTGGGGAAGAAGCTGAATAAAACTAATTCCTTATCAAAAGAATACAAAAATGAATTCGGCATGGTGGGTCCTAGATATAAAGGGACTAAGGAATGTAGATAATTAAAAAATTTGCCTAGTAATAGTAACGAAGATGTACATAGTGATGCAGTGGATATTAACTCGGAACGAGAAATTGGAGAGCCAAGTTCAAATTCCAGTTGATATTCCTTGCATTCAGTCAGTTAAGTGCAATACGTGAAACACACTTGGGCGATCATGTCTCGAAAGAGACTGGGCAGAAGATTATGCCGCAGTAAGTTGCCATTGCTTTCTGTTGCCAGCCAAGGCTATAGAACCCAATCTGTCCTGTTATTTAACCCATAACTGGAAGGAAGAGATGGATTAATACCTTTCCCAAGGGTATTTGCGCATAAGTGAATGCAATGAATTCAACTGGAATTTGAACCCGGCTCCTCGATTTCTCATTCTGAGCTGATATCCACTGCACCACAACACACATCCTTGCTTCACTTATGCGCAAATACCCTTGGAAAAGGTATTCATCTGTCTCTTTTCTCTAGGTACGGGTTAAATAACAAAACAGATTGGGTTCTACAGTCTTGGTTGACAACCAGTCTACTGCAGAAAGTAATGGCAACCTACTGCGGAAAAATCTTCTGCCGAGTCAGTTATGTTTCTTTTGAGACATGATCACCCAAGCGTGAATCGCATATGGCAGTTAACTGACTGACTGAATAATAGCAGACCAGCAAGAGGCTAGTAATGTTTTGTCTGTGTGATAAGTGCTGTAGTGTAGAGAATAATTCATCACCCACAAGGCTGTGTAAATGCTTTTGAAGTCTGTCTCAAGACTAGAGAGTGAGGATTGGGCAACTTAGAGCATGGTAACAGGAGTTAGGTATTTTCTGCAGCAATATACACTCTTGTGCAAATTAATTGAAACAATTGCTTTAGTTACCCTTTTTTTAGCGTAAGAACAGTTTTAGACTCACTGGAGTGACAGGGTATAATCAATAACTATTTTTTTCTTTAAATTAGGTCCTTTGCTGTGGTGTGGAGTAATTTGAATCTATATACACCCTTGTGAAAATTAACTGAAACAACTGCTTTAGTTTCATTTCTTCCACTATACCATCAGTTTTAGACCCATTGGAGTAACAGTGTGCAACTAATTTTTTTATTTTATCTCAGATTAGGTTGTTTGCAGTAATATCAATCTATTTTCGAGGTGTATAATGAAATTTGTTTAGCCTTGGAAAATAAAGCTTCATCCATGATTGCATCAGATTTTTATCACACCCAAACATTATTATCTTGACTGTCAATTAGTTGTCTTACAGACATTGTGATGAATGTTACTTCAAGGAAGTGTACAAAAATTTTAATGCTTCACAAACACACTGGCAAGCCTGACAGAGAGATTGCAGATATTGTTAGTGTCAGCCTTTCAACTGTCAGTCGTGTCTTTAAGGTGAAGAAACAAACTGGATTCATTAGTCCAAAATGTAAATGAAAATGCAGTCAGATGAGAAAAACAACTCCACAAGACAACGTATACGTGATTGGGGAAAACTATTAAAGATCCTAAGAGGACATTATTTGGTTTGTTTCAGTTAATTTGCACAACGTTGTAAGGAACTGACCATTCTTCCTGCATTGTTAGTGATGGCCTGAATTCTGAAGTTCTGGAGTGAGCTTTAATTCCAGTCGAGGCAAAGAGCCTCTCAAAGCATGTGATTACTTATCAGGATGAGAGAAAATTTAGGGTCTGCTTGTTGGTGATGATACATTAGTAGTATTTGTTTTGCATGTATTGAATGATATACACAAGTCTTTCCTCATTGACAGATTAGTTGCCGTGGACGGATCATCCAGATTCAGTCACTTTCTCATCAATATGAGCTGATCTCCCTCTGTCTTCTCTACAAATATTTTCATGTCAACTGCTCTGACAAGCTTTTTGTTCCTGGTGCCCCAACCACATGTGCTACCTGATTGGCATTTAGGTCCCACCCTTTTACCATTGAAATAGATAAATGCAACAGTCTCTTTTACTCGAAGAGTTTCTTTTCTTGCACTTCTCACTCATGGAACTCCTTTCCATTTATTTGTTTTCTCGACAGCTACATTCTACAAAAATTTAAATGTAATGTCAATTGCCATCTTCTATCTCTTTGAATCTCATTCATCCTTTTTTCAACACACCCTGTACCCTATCTTTTCTCTCATTGTAATCCTCTGCTTACAATTACACCCCCCCCCCAAGCAAAGTAGGTGGCCCTACTTTGCTTGGGGGGGGGAATGATTAAAAAGAAAAATATTTGGAGATGCACCCGTAAATCATGGTATCTTCTGCAGATATATTTACTCAAGATTTGACAATTAATTAGGCAGATTGTTCATAAAAAGCAGAAAGAAGGAAATAGCTTTGGGGGATGTCAGTATTTGTCAGTATGTGACTCAGAGAATTGGCCATTAAACAGAAATTTTCATAGACCGACCTGATAAGAAAGAAATTCCATAGCTGGTAATTTAGTTCACCAATACTCTATGCAACAATTTTGTTGGCCCTTTGAGATACTCTATCACTCTGAAGATGTGTTTAGTATCAAGTGCTTCACTGATTCTATGCATGATGATAATTAAGACATTAGTAGTGATCATTGAGCAGAAAAAACATACTGTTTGTCGCTTAAGAGATTTCTATTGAGGTAATCAATAACTTTCTTGATGATGAGAGATTCAAAAAGTTAGCTCATGAGACTAAGGCTGATGGTGTTATCTTGTGATGTAGACGAGGGCTCAACTGCAGTCTTGTATACTAGGCATAAACTAGACACCTTCCATGAGCTCAGGCAAAACAGCTTTCAAGCAGGACATAAAGGCTTTGCTGAGACTGGAAATGGTTCTTGGCCAAGGTGTTTGGCGTGGTTTCTTTAATAGAATATTAACTTCTTATGGGTAATTTAATGCCGAAATTTAATTTTCTTGTGAGCATTAATTTATCTGTTTGCTTAATAGCATATCAACTTCTTAGGGGTCATTTAATCTTGAAATTTAATTTTCTTGTGAGTTTGATTTGATTTGTTAAATTAAATATCAACTCCTTATGGGTCATTTAATGCTGAAATTTACTTTTCTTGGGGGCTTTGATTTATTTGTTTGTTTAATGGCATATCAACTTATGGGTCATTTAATCTTGAAATTTAATTTTCTTGAGTTTTGATTCGATTTGTTTAATGACATATCATCTCCTTATGGGTAATTTAATGTTGAAATTTAATTTTCTTGTGAGCTTTGATTTGATTTGTTTAATGACTAATCAACTCCTTCATTTAGTCTCAAAATTTCGTTTTCTTGTGAGCTTTGATTTTTTTTTTTAATCATTTCACCCCAAGCAAGGCATTCCACTGTCACTATTGCACATGGGGCTACATAGGGGAAGGTAAAGAGGAGGAGTGGTTAGATGTAGGAAATGTCAGAAGGAAGGTGATAGATGGGTAAGGATACCGAGGATGAGGGTTGGGCAGATGGGAAGAGTTTTTAAAAGAATGGGAGCGAGTTAGTGTGTTAGGAGGTGTCTGTTGACCTTACATTTAAACTCCTGGAGATTGTAGCCATCGAGGAAGCAATCATGTGGAAGGGAATTCCACAGTCGGGAAGTGCGAGAAAAGAAACTGTTTTATCGGTTTCACTGTAAAAGGGTGGGATCTAGTTTTCTAATCTAGTTTCTCATGCAAATTCGTATCTAGGGGGCAGCAGTGATCTAAGTTCATCGGACCAGAAGCCGTGAAAGTATTTATAGAAGAGGCACAGGAAAGCCACGTTGCGCCGGTGAGAGAGAGACTGCAGGCAGTCTGCCAAGTTGGTATCGATCACATGACAGACCCTCCACTGTACCTTGTCGAGAATCCCGAGGAGAATAGCAGGAGCACCCGACCAGATATGGCAGCAGTATTCAATACACGGGCGGATGGTAGATTTATATATGTGCAGGATAGATTCAGACGGAAAAAAACTTCCGGGCCCTGCACAGAGAACCGACTTTCATAGCAGCGGATTTAGCAATGGATTCGATATAGTCATTCCATTTGAGGTCCGCTGTAAGTGTGAGACCAAGGAGGCGTAGTGTTTTACTCTCTGGGAGGCAAGCCTGGTCCATGCTAATGGGAGGTAGGTGAGATTGTCTGTGATGGTTAATTGATAGTAGCTTCATTTTAGAAGCATTAAAATTTACGAGCCATTTCTTACCCCAGTCCACTACGGATTGGAGGTCCTTTTCAAGCTCAACTGCAAGGTTAGCTTTGTTGCCTACACTAGATTTTTGGTCGAGGCGAGAGTAAACTGTGGTGTCATCGGTGTACATACCTACTTGGGATTTTATGGAATCAGGGAGATCATTAATGTATATCAGAAAGAGCGTAGGACCTAGGATAGAGCCTTGAAGGACACCTGCGTTCATATGGTAGTTCTGGGAGGCATGTCCGTTTAATACTACCTTCATTGTGCGGTTAGAGAGGAATGACTGGATTAGTTCAAACAAATGTCCAGTTATACCATAGCTCGTTTGCATAGAAGGCCAGCATGACAAACTCTGTCGAATGCTTTAGAGATATCCAAGGCAACAGTTCGGGCTTCACCATTCCTGTCGAGTGCCTGATATATGTACTCGGTGATGGTCATTAGCATATCAGCAGTAGACCCGGTGAAGCGGAAACCATACTGCTTGTCCAAGAGGAGCCTGTGTGCTGTGAGATGCTGAACCACCTTGGCATTGATAATGGCTTTGAACACTTTGCCAAAGATCGGAAGAAGGCTGATAGGTCAGTAATTTGCGGGGTCCGAGGGTTCTCCAGTTGTTTGTTTAATGGCATATCAACTTCTTATGGGTCATTTAATGCTGAAATTTTATTTTCTTGGGAGCTTTGATTTATTTGTTTGCTTAGTGGCATATTTAGTATGAGGTTGTTGAACAGTTTTGCTATTTTGGTGACATGTTAAATGTAGGTGGAGGCACAGAAGCAAATTCAGTATCCCATGTAAGATCTTGTTGACGTTATTGCTTATTTCTTTTATTGTCAAGAACAAATTTTGCATTTTGTTCAATTTCGCAAACCAATTGTCAAAATTTTAATTAGCTGATTGTTGTGGAGTAGCTTTTGCACTGAAAACTATAATCGTGTTATATTGGTTGCTAATTGATTTAAGGCACCCAAAATGTTAGGAACTTGGTAATCTTCCACTGTAAGATGACTTCTTAGTATTCGGTTAACTGCCAACTAATATCAACTGCCTTAGTCCAACTATGTCAAAACTGGACCTAACTAATAGTTCTGCTGAACTCTAAAGAACTCTGTAGAACTCCTAAGAACTTCCCGAGTTTACTTCCTGTTAACTCTTATTAATGTAGGAGGGAGAGTCCATTATCTGAGGAATAGGTATGTTTCACCATAACAATGATTTATTTGGAAAAATACTTAGACAAAAACCATAATTTACAGTTTTTATAGACCCTAGTAAAGCTGTGCTTTGTACCTTCTGATCTGTTTGCACTTATCTTAAAAATTTGGTTTTTATGAGTTAATATATGGCTATTTTAGAGTATGCAACAGAATGAAAGCTACAGAATCTTATATATAAAAGATCCCTATCTTTGGTGAGAAAGAAAATTTTTTTTAAGAAATTTATTGTTTTCAAAGAATGTGGGATATTTGATAACAAAAGTGATGAAAATATGAAGAAAAAAAAAAAATTGGCTGCACTATATACACAACAGATACTTGGAAAAAAGAGAAAGTTCAAAATTTTTTCTCTTTCATGTAGTCACACCAATGTAATAATTACTTTAACCTGATGAAGTCCTAAAGGATAAAACATTTCACTTGAAAACTTTTTCACTTTGTCAAAGTATATTTTTCTTAAAATACATTTTAATTAGAATAAGACTAAAATGTAGCAAGTAAAAATGAAAAAAAAAGCAGAGTGCAAAATGAAAACAAGAAATATCTAGGAAAAGAAAAGAATACAAAAATCAGTGAAATACAAAACCTGGACCCCAGGCACACACATAAAAAAAAAAACAAAAAAAAACAAAGGGAAAATGATGAAAATATGGAATAACAAATATAAAAGAAGAAAAGCAAAAAAAATACACCCTGCTAAAAAAAACAGAAAAGATTCTGAAAGAAAAAAAAAAACAATAAAGATGATTACAAATATAAATAGTTTAAAAAAATGAAGATAAAACAATCAAAATAATAAACGAAACAGAAGCTGAAGACAGCTAAAATGAAAACGGAAAAGAAATGGGGCAAAATCTTTGAAATGAATAAGAAAAGGAAAGAAAAAAGAAAAACCAAAAATTGAAAAGAATTTGTAAAAATGAAAGAAAGAATAACAAAAAAAAAACTAAAAAAAGAAAAATTAAAAAGCATGTAGGATAAAGAAATGAAAAAAAAACTAAAAAGAAAAAAAAGAGCAAAATGAGACAAGATAACAAAAGAAAGAAAAAAATGAAACAAGGATGAAAAAAAGTTATATATGAAAAAGTTCAGTAATGTTAAAGAGGAAAAAAAATACAAATAAAATAGTTTTAAAAAAAGAGAAAAAAGACTAAAAAATTATGAAATAAGAAAACAACTTTGAAAAAAGAAAGAACAAAAGGGAAAAAATCAGAAAAAAAGAAACATTAAAACAATAAAAAGGAAACAAAAATAGAAAAGATACAATAAAGAAGAAATGAAAATATGAAAATAAAAACTAAAAAAAAGCAAAGAGACAAAATTTGAAACTTTAAACAAAAACTAGAAACAAATCAAAAGAGAATAAGAAAGACAAAAAGGAAACAACTAAAATGTATCCCAACAAAACTCAGCAAAGCCATGAAAAGAACGAAAGGGAAAAAATGCAAGAAAATAAAGCTAATGCTGCACAATGATGTGCAGAAAAGCAAAGAAATATTTTATTAAATTTAAGTGAATTCACCTGGAAGTCTCAAAATGGCCGACATTTGTTCAGATTCATCACTGCTATTGAAGTCCAACTCCTGCTGGACTGCAAGATTACTGAGGACGTTATCGTCCGAGTGATGTCCTGAAGCCACAAAGATGGATGAAAAGTCAATCAGATCCACGTCTGTGACAAGAAAAATAAAACAAGAATCATTAAAACTGTTAAGAATGAACCATCACAGAAAGAAAAGCAAAATACTTTAGATAAAGAAACATTACGATCCAGATGAATTTTTAATTTTTTTATTTTAAAGAGGTTTACCCTGTACAAGACCCGAGGTCCACTCAAGGTAGAGGGTTGCATTAAGAGACAGTTTATATAAAGAAAAGAAAATGATAACTATTAAGTCTAGACTTGAACAGGTTAAGATTGTAGTGACTGGGGAAACATGCTCTTGGGAGTTGGTTTTATAGAACAGTAGTTTACAGTAAAAAGCTGGTTAAAAGAAATTTATTTCACATCAATAAAGTATGGAGAGAATGTGGGTGGTTTGCTATAATGTACATCCTTGTGCAAATTAATTGAAACAACTACTTTAGTTTCTTTTCTTTCATCATAAAGTCAGTTTTAGACCCACTGGAGTGGCAGTGTGTAATCAATTTCTATTTTTTCCTCAGATTACATCATCTGCAGGGGAAATATGAATCTATTTTTGGAGTGCATGATGAAATTTGTTTGGCCTTGAAAAATATTGCTTCATCTGTAATTGCATCAGATTTTTTTACACCAGGACACTATTGTCTCAGCTGCCGATTAGTTGTCCTATGGCCAAGGTCTGCAATGGACATTACTCCAAAGAAGTGTAAAAAATTGTAATGCTTCATGAACACACAGGCAAGCCTTACAGAGAAATTGCAGGATATTGTTAGTGTCAGCCTTTCAACTGTCAGTCGTGTCTTTAAGGTGAAGAAACAAACTGGATTCATTAGTCCAAAATGTAAATGAAAATGCAGTCAGATGAGAAAAACAACTCCACAAGACAACGTATACGTGATTGGGGAAAACTATTAAAGATCCTAGGAGGACATTCTTCGGTTTGTTTAAAATAATTTGCACAAGGTTGTAAGGAACTGACCATTCTTCCTGCATTGTTAGTGATGGCCTGAATTTAAGTTCTAGAGTGAGCTTTAATTCCAGTCAAGGTAAAGAGCCTCTCTAAGCATGTGATTACTTATCAGGATGAGAGAAAATTTAGGGTCTGCATGTTGGTGATGATACATTAGTAGTATTTGTTTTGCATGTATTGAATGATATACACAAGTCTTTCCTCATTGACAGATTAGTTGCCATGGACGGATCATCCAGATTCAGTCACTTTCTCATCAATTGAAATAAAATGCGGTCAGAAGAGAAAAAAAACACACCAAGTGATGATGTATACATGATCAGGGAAAGTTTGGTTTGGTTTAAGTTTAACGACCTATCAGCCATTTTGGTCATTTAAGGGTCAGTCTTTGAATATTAGGGTCACATTTTTTTTTCTTTTTAATATGGTTCAATTGTCTTAAATTCAAAAAAGTTTTGTTGATAATATATTTTTCATTTAAAAAAGTTTTGTTGGTAATATATTTTTCATTCAAAGTTTTGTTGATAATATAGTTTTCATTCAAAAAAGTTTTGTTGGTTATATATTTTTCATTTAAAAAAGTTTTGCTGGTAATATAGTTTTCATTTAAAGAAGTTTTGTTGGTAATATATTTTTCATTGAAAGTTTTGTTGATAATATAGTCTTCATTTAAAAAAGTTTTGTTGGTTATATAGTTTTCATTTAAAGAAGTTTTGTTGGTAATATAGTTTTCATTGAAAGTTTTGTTGATAATATAGTCTTCATTTAAAGAAGTTTTGTTGGTAATATAGTTTTCATTGAAAGTTTTGTTGATAATATAGTCTTCATTTAAAAAAGTTTTGTTGGTAATATAGTCTTCATTTAAAAAAGTTTTGTTGGTAATATAGTCTTCATTTAAAAAAGTTTTGTTGGTAATAATCAGGGAAAGTGTGAAAGATCTTAAGTCATTATTTGTTTTGTTTCAATTAATTTGCACAAAAGTGCAAGTAGGATGGCAGGTTCTAGCCAGGATGGTTAGGAATGGAAAAACAAGTAAATGACATTCAGCAGAGCGCTTAGCATGGAAGTAGCAACAGGGCAGAGAGGGGCTTGGCACATCATGCCTGTGATTGTGAGCTGGGAGGGTGGAAAATAATTTTTTCAAACACAAGGACTCAGAGACACTTTTGAACTTTATTGAGACTTGAAAATGATGACTATGTAGCTCCAGCCCATATATAGCAGCAATACTCCATTCTCAGTCTGATCTGGCTCTTGTTATAGTAGAGGATAACATGAGGATCTTTCTTGCATCTCTAGCAATGAATTATATGACATGAGTTTAAGGACCAAAAGCCACTCAAGGCACAGAACCACCCTATGAGGAGAACTATTTCATCACAAGTGGTGGTAATTCAGGGTCTGATTGACAAAAATGGAATGCAACTAGTTTGGTTTTCAAGCTGTTGTAACCAGTCAGTCTTTCCCCCATTGTGAAGTTTGTGCTAGAATGGATAAGGGATCAGCTCCAAAATCTCTGATGACACTGGTCAACACGATTTTTGGTGCCAAGAAACAAAGCAAGTCTTTTAGCTAAGTTGATGGTATTGATTCCAAAAATGGCCTTAGATTTTCATGGTTAGCTACCATTTTTGCTCAACTGAAATTGTTCATTTTTGAAAAAAAAAATCAATTTATGATCTTGGTTGATCACAACATTTAATTAACAAAAGTCATAGAAACCTATCAATTTTCAGGGAGGCTGAGCAATTTATGTCAGCCAACTGAAAAAAACTATTTTCATAAGAAAGAAAGTGTTTTTGAGTTAAAAATTTTAAAATAGAAGTACCGAATTTTTCCAATTTGTAACCAAAATTCAAATTAATTGATAAACTTTATCAGTAATATGCTAATATTAGTATTAAAGCTCATTTTTTATATAGCCATCAAGATAAATTTTTGTGTAATTGTAGTGATGGAAGTGATGAATGGGGAGAATGATTCCATCAGGATATCAAAACAATGAAAAAGCACTACCAGGAACAATTGGACAAACAAATGATGGCTGACTAATGCTGGAATATCAAAAGAGACTTAAATAACATTGAACATGACAGACAATCAAAAAAGAGAAAATTTTTACCATAGTTCTTACATTAAAGGTTTTATTTCTATTATTTTATTAAATGATTTGATGAAAATACTTGTTGGTATTGGTAGACTCAATCATGTTATTTTTAAAAAGAGAGTTTGATTCTTATTGAAAAAAATCAGATTTCTGAATAAGCAGCCCCATATTTGTGGGTTTACATACAAACTGAGAGGTTTCTATCTTTCAATATTATATATACAGAAAACAAATGAAAAAAAAAAGCATTTTTTTTTTTCAAAAAATGAGGCATTTCTGTACAGCAAAAACAGTAGCTAACCAAGAAAAACTCAGATCATTTTCAGATTCAGTGTTCTCAAATGAGCTAAAAAAGATGTCTAGTGTGGATGTGTGTTGTGGTGTAGAGGATATCAGCTTGGAATGATAAATCAGGGAGCCTAGTTTGAATTCCAGTTGAATTCATTGCATTTACTTACGTGCAAGTACCCTTGGGAAAGGTATGAATTCATCTCTTTCTTCTAGTTATGGGTTAAAAAACAGGACAGATTGGATTCTATAGCCTTGGCTGACAACCAGTCTACCACAGAAAGTAATGGCAACCTACTGCGGGATAATGTTCTGCCCAGTCAGTCATATCACTTTCGAGAAATGACCGCCTAAAGCGTGTATCACGTATGGCACTTAACTAATGGATTGACACCATTCCAAAAATTTTTTTTGTTTACCAGTATTTTAGAGGTACACCCATATATCATTGTATCATAGGCATAGATGATCTGAAAATATAATTAGGAAAATTATTTATATAAATGAAAAAAGAGGGTTGGCCTAAGAAGTGAATCCTGGGGTATGCCAGTGTTGACTGCCAGAGCCCCAGAATGGCTGTTAACAACTACCTTCAGCAACCTACCTGTTAAAAAGGATTTTATAATTAAGAAAACCCTTCCAATGATTCCATAGCTGGAGAGCTTAAATAAAATCAAGTAATTTATGACAACCATCAAATAAAAAATTACATCAACTTTTTTCTAAGTAATGTTTGTATGAACACTGGCTATATTTCTCATACAAGAAATCTCAAATTTTTTTCTGTCTCAGGTTTGGGTAACCTTTTGTCAAGTCAGGTTTTTTCCTAAAATAAATCTAAAAGATTTGCATCATATACAGTAATTCAGTTCATCATCTGGCACAGATAACCCTCCTCTGGGGTTAGTACAAGTCAGTCAAGTGATACACACTCATGTGATCATGTCTTGAAAGAGACTTGACTGACTGGGTAAAAGATTTTCCTGCAGTAGATTACTATTAATTTCTGCAGAAGACTAGTTGCCAACCAAAGCTATAGAACCCAATCTATCCTGCTATTTAACCTATAGCTGGAGGAAAGAGATGGATTAATACCTTTTCCAAGAGTATTTGCACATAAGGGAAAGCCATGAATTCAACTGGAATTTGAACTTGGCTCTCTGATTTCTCATTCAGAGTTGATATCCTCTGCACCACAATGCTGATCCACGGTTAGTATAAGCCTACAAAAACCTTAACATTTGCAGCAAAAATATCCAAGACTTATTTCAGGAAAAAAATTGTGTCATTGATGGCAGCAAGTATGGACAGTTTTTTTTTTTTTAAAGTGCCTTAGCCATTTTTACTATGGAAGAACATAGGCGAAAACATCTGTGTTTGAAATGGAAAGAATGTGGACTTTTTCTTTCCTTAACAAAAACGATTTTTCTACAACTAAAAACTTGAAGTCATTGCATAATATCAACATGAATGAAAATGTGATTAGCACAAGCTGCTTTGTGATTAATTTTTAATATTATTCAATTGAAAACACAAAAATAATTTTTTTTTAAACAGAAATATATGTCTTCAATAGAAACAAAAAATGTTTATACATTTGATTTTCTTTAATGAAAATAGGCACTTGTTTAAGATGAAAACATTTGCTTCGAGGAAAATTCAAAAATTTAAGAAATATTACACTTATCTATGAGAGCATGTTGGTGAACAAGTGAGAAAGAAATGAAACAACCCAAATTTTAAAAAATGTCATTTTCTTCATAAAACTAGTTATGCTATTCAGAAGTCAAAGAATCCACAATTTGCTCATGACGGGTATATCCAGTCAACTCCATGTAAAAAATTCTTTCTTCTTCCACATTCCACAAAAAAATGGATTCTTTTTTGTAACATTAACACAAAAATATCCAAAGAAGATCAGCAAAACAATGTATTAGCAGCCTGATCCTTCCTACCTAAAAAGTAAAATATTCTGTTTTTATAGTAATATGATGTACACTTGATCACAAAAATTTAGTAATAGCTCCCATTATACAGCAATAAAATATTTCTTATCTTAGTTTGGCTGATTTGTTCAGTGGAATATCAAAACTTTAATGCTAAAATCTAAATATTTAGAACATAATTTCATGGCTTCAACTAAATATATTTTAGATATAATATATGCCTTCAACTAAATATATTTTAGATATAATATATGCCTTCAACTAAATATATTTTAGATATAATATATGCCTTCAACTAAATATATTTTAGATATAATATATGCCTTCAACTAAAGATAAAATGTACTGTTGGTTTTCATGCTATAAAATGTATTGGTGTAATTTTACAATAAAACATTTCTATGCTTTCATAATGTAGTGTTTTGTTTTGGTTTGGGGTTTCACTATTTGTCTGTAGCTGGGACCCTAACAGATGCTACCACACCAAGTCAGAATGGAGCTGGAAACAACTACAGTAATTAAGAGAAGGTTCCATGCTCCTCAAAATCTCAAATCTCCTGATTAGAGATTTTGCTGTTGGATGTAGTTTATCATCATACCCAGGAATGATTTCTGCTTTTATTATGAGAAAATCAAGTTGCATGATCAATAAATACAGGGTAGAAATAAAATGACTATTGCATTTGATTCTGGTTAGTCGACTTTGTCTAGCAGCATATTATCTCCTAGGCGTCATTTAATGGTAAAATCTAAACACTTTGAACATAATTTTATAGCTTCAACTAAATATATTTTGAACACAAATTGTATGCCTCTAATTACAGATAAAATGCATTGCTGGTCATTTTGCTTTAAAAGTGTTTGTCTGCTTAGTGGCGTATCAACTTCTTTGGGGTCATTTAATTCCAAAATTTAATTTTCTTGGGAGCATTAGTAATTTCAGTTACAAAAGATGTATTGCTGGTATTTTTACTATCAAAATGTATATTTTATACTTTTATGGCACTTTGACCACAGTTTGAGGGGCTATTTGCCAATAGCTGGGACCCTAACAAATGCTACAACTCAAACTCAGGGTGGACCTAAGAAGAGGTTCTACATTCCTGAAAGCCTCCAATTTCGTGATCAGAGACCTTGCTGCTGGATGTAATCTATCATCTTACCCAGGACAATATTGCATTTGAAACCAAAAACATAAGAAAGGGAAAATGAAATATAAAGCACTTTGCAATGAACAAATTCTCAGTAGGACAGCATACCTGTATTTTACTTAAAGGACATTACATTTTTTGGATGGAAAGTGACCAGATCAGTAGCTGTGAGATGCTGAACGACCTCGGCATTGATAATGGCTTCGAACACTTTGCCAAAGATCAGAAGAAGGCTGATGGGGCGGTAATTTTCGGTGTCAGATGGTTCACCAGTGTTCTTGAATATTGGAACCACAGAAGAAGACTTCCAACAGGCAGGAGGAAGATAGGCAGAGGTTGTAGAGCTTAGAAAGGATAGAGGAGAGTTCAGGGGCACAATTCTTCAAAACTATGATTGGGATTCCATCCCCACCACTTGCTTTGTGAGGGTCTAGTTTTGAGATTATACTAGAAATCAGTGAAGGCATGATGTGGACATCATTCAATTGGGCCTTAGTTCTAGATGGGAAATCGGGTGTATGGATTCCAGACGATTCCCGAGTGGAATTGGTCGAGAATCAATGAGCAAAGCATTCAGCCTTGTCCGCTGAGGAGGTGAGAACCTCAAACTCGTTTATTAGTGGGGGTATTGAGGACTTACTCTTGCTAAGCACGCGTTTGCAGAGGCTCCAGTAGTCTTTGGTACCAAACTTGGAGGATGCTATGCGCTGCTTCATCCAGGCAGCAAACAGCATCTTAGCTTCGTTAAGTATCTTTTTACACTTATTACGAGCTGAGGCGAAAAGGCGCCTGTTTTGGTCCAACACGTGGCTACAATAAAGCTGGAAGAAGTGATTCTGGTGGGCAATGGCGGCCGAGCAAGTGGGCGAGAACCAGGGAGACGAATGGGACTTAAGCTGAAATTTCCTGGCAGGGATGAATGCATCGATGCCAGCCTTAACCCAGAAGGAGACCTCTGATACACAGTCTTCGATGGGAAGACTAAAAACATTGTTCCAAGGAACGTCGCAGAGGAAGTCAAGGAACGAATCCCAGTCTGCTCTTTGATAGCAGTAGGATATTCTGTTGGTCTGGGTTTCTTGGGTAGGGGTGGAGTGGAACGAGATGTTGACAGAAACTACGGTGTGGTCAGAATTTCCGAGAGGGCAGAGCTGTCTGGTAGAGCAAGAATTTGGGGTGGAAGTGAAGCAGAGGTCTAGTAGCGAGTCCCTTCCATTAGGGCTATTGGAGAAATGTGTGGGGAAGTCCACCACTTGCATAAGGAATTGGGAGATGGAAAAATTAAAGGTGTGGACACCAGCAGGGTCGGTTACAGAGTTTTCCAGCCACTTAGTGTGGTGGGATTAACATGAAAATATGGGCAGATGGGTGTGAAGAAATGGCCTTGTCGATATTGTCAGAGATGCTGTCAAGTACCAAACAGTCAGAGGAAGAGGGGGAGCAGTAGAGGATAAAGAGATAGCTAACAGAGCTTAGAAGTGAGAGACAGAAGCACATGAAAGACTGGTCCAGGGATTTGAGAGATGTTACTCTAGCTAGGGGGAGATGTTCACTGACATATGCACCAAGCCCATGCATATGGACGTTAGAGTCCTTCCTGAAGAGGGGAAGGTAACCAGGAACATAGAACTCAGAGGAGGGGATAGATAGGTCAAGGTTAGTTTCACATAGGGCTAAAATATCAGGTGAGTTAGTTTGGAGGAATGCTTCTAAACTATAAAAGTTAGTGCGGATACTGCATATTTTTTTTTAATCATTTCACCCCGAGCAAGGCAGAAATGCCACTGATGTGCAGGGGGCTACATAACTGTAAAAAGATTAATTAGAAAAGAGTGAGGACTACAAACTAGTTAGAAAGGAGCAATAGAAAGCTGAGAAAGCAGGTGTGATGACAGATACATAGGTGGAGAGAAAGGGAAGGTTATACGGGGGTGGGGAGAGAGCTAGAATCCAGTGGTTAGTAGACGAGGATTGACTTTGCATTTAAATTTCTGGAGGTTGTAGCCGTCAGGAAAGCAAGAATATGGGAGCGAGTTCCATAGGTGGGAAGTGCGAGAGAAGAAGCTGCAGGAATAGAATTGTCGTCTGCATTTGGCTAACCTGACTGTGAATGGGTGGGACCCAGTTGCCAGTCTGGTTGCACGAGTAAACACCTGTTGAGGAGGCACCAGTGACTTAAGTTCGTCCGAGCAGAAGCCATGAAAGTATTTATAGAACAGACAAAGGGAGGCCACATTTTGATGGTGGGGAAGTGGCTGCAGTCGAACCGCCAGATCAGTACCTATCACATTACAGACACTCCTTTGGAGCCTGTCAAGAACACTGAGGAGAACGACAGGGGCGCCTGACCATAAATGGCAGCAGTACTCCATGCACGGACGGATGGTTGACTTGTATATATGCAGGATGGATTCAAGCGGAAAAAACATCCTGGATCGACATAGTGACCCAACCTTCTTAGCAGTAGATTTTGCTATGGATTCAATATAGTGATTCCATTTGAGGTCTGAGGACAAGGTAAGTCCGAGGAGGCATAGTGTATTGCTCTCCGGGAGAATCGCTTGGTCCATGCTGATGGGAGGCAGGAGAGGTTGCCTGTAATGGTTGACAGACAACAGCTTGGTCTTAGACGAATTGAAGTTGACAAGCCACTTTTTGCCCTAGTTCACCACAGAGTGTAGATCCCATTCAATGTCAGAAGTGAGATTATGTCTGTCCGCCACAACAGGTTTCTTACTGGTGCGGGAGTATATTGTAGTGTCATCTGCGTAGATGCCTACTTGGGACTTGACCTCATCTGGGAGGTCGTTGATGAAAATAAGGAAGAGTGTCGGGCCCAGGATAGAGCCCTGTGGGACACCAGCACTCGTGTTGTGGGATGAAGAGGCACACCCATTCAAAACGACCTTCATTTTGCGGTTATTTAAAAAAGATTGGATTAAATCAAGCAGGCGACTGGTAATACCGTAACCCCGTAGTTTGCATAGGAGGCCGGAGTGCCAAACCCTGTCGAAAGCCTTGGAGATGTCCAGAGCAACCGCGCAAGCCTCGTCAGACTCATCAAGGGCCTGGAGCACGTACTCCGTTACGGTTGTTAGCAGGTCGGCCGTGGACCTGGCAAAGCAGAAGCCATATTGCCTGTCAGAGAAGAGTTTGTGGGCAGTGAGATGAACTATTTCAGCATTGATTATGGTCTCGAATACTTTCCCGAATATCGGTAGAAGACTGATAAGGTGATAGTTGGATGGATCCGAGGGTTCACCATAATTCTTAAATACAGGAACGACTGAAGAGAACTTCCAGCATGCAGGAAAGCAGGAAGCAGAAAGACAGTAGTTAAACAGTTTAGAGAGGACAGGGGAAAGTTCAAGAGCACACCTCTTAAGGACTATCACCGGGATTCCATCGTCTCCACTCGCCTTATGTTAGCGAAAGAGACACAGAGAGGTTTGGGCGTTTTCCGAGTAGCTGGTTTGATTTTGGCATTTTGTTTGTTCTTTTTCATGGTGTTTTGGTTGAGGAGAGAGGACTAGGGCAGAATCAGTTGGTTACTATTTGCAGCATGTGAGGAATGGAGACTGGTGCAGCCTGCAGCATAATGTGGCCTCGGGGTTGCCCACCGGAGGTATATATATGAAAGCAAGAGTTGAACACACCAATTAAAGACAAAGATGTCTATGAATGATTCTTAACTTTGAAACTGTATAGAAACTGGTGGTTCAACATCATGTGGCTGTAAAAAAATGTTTAAAAATAGGGAGCCTTAAAAACAGTGTTGGGTCTAATTATATCGTGGGTGGTCCAAAAGTAGGTCGATAGTAAATAATAAAATTTGTTTTGAGATTACATATACAATTATATTAACTAATACAATTTACAATTGATTTTCCAGCTTGCCTCTGGCTGGGAGTTGTATCTAAACCCAAGCCCTAGTGGGCCTTCTCCCCAGGTTTTACCTCTCCCTTGGCATCCCCAAAAGAGGAAGTGCTGAGAGGTTTAAGAATTTTCCCACAGTACTGCCTATAAATCCACCTTGAAATGACTTTGTACCACATCTATTATGTGGTAGGCATACTGGTAAATATCTTACTAATATAATTAAGTTTTATTGCATACAATAATAAAAAAGTGCTTAATTTTTATCAACACAGGTGCTCAAACATTGCTCATCACAATTTACACATCTTTGAAGTCTACCCCTCATACTCTGAAATACATTTTCACACAAGTCTTTTTGTGTGTTAATTTCTTGAAATGCATTTCTGAAGTACTTCTCAAAATCGACTAACATTTTTTAGTTTTCAACTATAAACCTTGTCCTCAAGTACTCCCCAAAAGAAAAAATCCATTGGGGTCAAGTCAGGTGAACATGCAAGCCAATCAATTGGACCTCTTTGGCCAATCCATTTCTCAAGAAATGTTTCATCAAAATACTCATGTACTGCTCTTGAATAATGTGGAGGACCGTCTTCTTGGAAGTACAACCAATATACCTACTTTTGGACCACCCTGTATGCACTGGCATGCTCAGTATAATGTTGAACCCCTTCTCACTTGGCAAAGTGGCACTGATTCCAGAACTGGTCAGAAGAAATCTGCAAAGATATTGGGCAATGCTGTCTAATTTGCTGTCCACTTCTCTCTCAGATAGGTACTGTATCTTTCATGCAAATAAACATCCTGACCACATTCCATAAATAACATATTTTCCACACTATTTGTCAGCAATTTTTGAATCCTAATTCTAAGCAACATGAACTCAATGACATTATACTACTAGAATCAACCGTCATAGATGAGCATGAAATCCATAAATATATGCAGCAAAAAAAAAAACAGATTTAACTTGATAAAATCTATCAGAGGAGAAACATGTTGGTAAAGAATTGTGCTGAGGGTTCATCAAGAGTTGGATGAATCCAACGTCATTTATGAAATTGTTTCGAATGATCACTAGTTACGGTGATGTTACACCTCTATTCATCAAGAAGGAGGCCTACATCAAGTGTCTTGAGAAAGTAGTGCTTCTCTGGGTCAAGAGAGTGGCAACTGGAAGACCTTATGTCTGGCAACATGACCCTACACTGTGCCAAACAATCAGGAGAACCCAATCATGACTGAGACAATTTTTTCAACCACCTCACCTCTTACATCAGTCCAACTAATTCCCAGATTGTAAACCCCTTATCATGTGTGGAATGCAGTTGATTGAGAGACCAAGAAAACTTGTTGTATTACCAAAGATGAACCGAAGGCAAGGATTATGGCAGTAGCTTAAAAAAAGATCACCCAGAAGAGTTTCACAAGATTATGAAGTTGTCCAGAGGTTTTGATTGAAGCCAATGTTGATTTTATTTTAAAAAAAAGTAGCATTTCAAGATACTTTTTTTTATTTAATTTTGGTAAATATACCTGTTAAAATAAGATGTCACTGTTACTTTCATTTTTGCATAATTTAGAAGACAATTTATCCATCGCACCCTGGATGTCAGATAAAAAAAATAAAATCTGTTAATTCTTTAGAAATTAGTTTATGTTTTTAGGTACAAAAGTGCTCAGATATTTGATCAGGTTCCATAGCCAAATAGTCAAAGCATGCTGGATCGAATAGTAGTTTCCCCTGTAAAGGGGAGGTACATGTTAGATACTTGCTGAATGACACATTTTCTTTAAGTTTTCTTAAGTGCACAGGCCATTAGACAAAATAAAGTTTAAAAAAAAAGAAAAAGGAAAGATCTGCTTAAATATTCAAATATGGGCATCCACTAATAATAACTTGAAATAATAAAAATATCTTGGATTAAAAATAAAATCCATTAATTCCATAGAAATCCCTTAATTTATGTTTTGGATACAAAATTGAGCAGATATAGCTTTCGCAAAAAGTGAATATTCATGAAGGCAAAAAATGCCTTGCTTGATTGTGAAGCTTTTTGTAGCCAAGTGGTTAAAGCATGCTACATAAGACAGTATTTTCTACTGAAAATCAGAACACAGTCTTGAATCTAACTTGAGGGAACATTTTATGAAGTTTTCTCAAACATGTAAACCAGTAGATGAAATAAACACATAAAAAAACAAGCATCAACTGAAAGAAATATTAAATGGATCTATTTTTTTGCTTTCCTCATATTATAAATAAACTTGTTTTTTTTTTAAGAATATGCGCTTGTGTGATAGCTTTGTAGAATGGGTTAAAGCAGTCAATCAAATTAGTTTAAAATTAGTTTGCTTGTCTTCAAAATCTGGGTTTTTACATGCATTTGAACATAAATTACTTAACTCCTTCCCTGGCATAGACATGTATATACATTATTACCAGAAAATATATTTTCTGGACATAGACAAATAAATATATTTAGACTATAAGTTTAAAAAACCAGCTACGAATGTGTTTACACATTGATCTTGATTCTTCTTATGCCCCACTGGGTTTGAAACCAATCCCGTTGTTGACTCACATGTCTGGTAGAAGTGTGAGTCAGCACTTGGTTACCTCAAGGAGCTTCAATTTCTTAGTCGCTATATTAAAAACAAATAAAAACACTGGTCTGAAAATGTAACATTTTTTCAACGTAATTAGTAGGAATGAGTTAAACTATTTTTATTCTTTCAAACATCATTGTTAGTGGATATGTTATATTTTCAGACCAATCTTTTTACTTAAAATACTGATGCAATACAATCTTCCTTTTCAATTTCTTACCATTTAACTCTGTATCAGACAAAACCTAATGCCAATCAACAGCTGAATATTTCAGATTAAAAACTTCCAGAAGCTTCTGTACTGCAAGAGCAATTGAACCATGAACTGTGATTGACTGCTTTAACCCACACTACAAAGCTATCACACAAGCGCATATTCTTAAAAAAAAAAACAAGTTTTCTCTCAAAAATGAAAAGCAATTATTATAATATGAGGAAAGCAAAAAAAATAGACCCATTTAATATTTCTTTTGGAGTGCATTCAATTGATAAGCAAAGAGGAAGAACGACAGAAGCCATAACAGAGAAAAAGAGTCCACCAACCAGCAAAAAGCCTACCATTGTATAAAAGTCAAAATATTGCGAGGAGCAAAATATTCAACAAAATGAAAGAAAAAAAAAATCAGTGTTGGAGATGGAGGTGGGTTGTGTGTGTGTGTGGGGGGGGGGGGTTAACCTGACAGGAAGAAAAAATAAAATGAAAAAGAATATCTAAAGAAAACAGGAGAAAATGAAGTCGAAAAAATGTTTTATTCTCAACTGATTCAGGTTTACCAAAATGAAAATGTTGAAAAATAAACTCAATAAATAAACATGGAAACATCTTCCCATTTAGTATTGGAATATTTCCTGGAAATTATCCAGTCTTTGATGGTACAACATGAAACACTAATGTTCCAATAAAAATAATTTTTCAATAATATCTCTCATGCTAGCCACAAAGGAAGGATATTTTAAGTTTGTAAAGTTTGCTAATCACAAGAAAGAAATGCAACATACATTTGAGGCTTATTTTGTCAGCCATATTTGTTTCTAGGGTTTGTCTGGGTAGCCATATTTAGAACAAACTGATCATTCATACAAGACCTGAAGACAGTACCACCTTGATTATCAGGATACTTTAGGATGACAACTTCTATTCCTGTATAGATCCAGTAAGTAACTGACTATTTTCTCCCTTCATAAAAGCCAAATCAGGCTGAAAATGGAGTACTGGCATCATATTTGGCAGAAGCTACTCAGTCTTCAGTTTCTAGTCTCAAGAGAATCCAAAAGTGATTCTGCATCCTTTTGGGTGACAAATTATTTTCCACCCATGAACCACACTCTCACAGATGAGATGTGGCAAGACTCTTACTGTTCTGTCATTATTTCCATAGAAAGTGATCAGACGAACTACATTCCTTAGTACCACCAATTCTAACCATCACGGCTATGACCTGGCATGCCAAAATGATCATTCATACAAGACCTGAAGATAGTACTTCCTTGATCATCAAGACACTTTAAAGATTTGAGTTTTGTTTAACAGCATATCAACTTCTGTGGGTTATCTAATGCCAAAAAGGTGGGGTTTTAAGGTTCTTTTTTTAATGTTTGGCTATAGTGAGAAGAGTGATTTAGTAAGATTTAAATGAAAATTTTTTTGTTTTTATTCTTTTTTATTTTAGAAAACTGAAAATGTCTTCTACTTTTGTATTAAAAAATGTTCTGTTGAGAATATTTTTTCCTTCAAAAATGTGTTATAGCAATAATAGTTTCTTCAAAAAAGTATTGTTGGTAATATTTTTCCTTCAAAAATGTATATAAAAGTCTATTTTTATGTATATATTTCTATAAAAGTCTATTTTTATACTTTCACAGTGTTTTGACCCAAGTTTGGCGGGGTTTAGCTATTTGCCCGTAGCTGGGACCCTAACAGGTGCTACCGCTCCAGGTCAGGGTGGACCTGGGAACAACAGCGATTAAGAGGTGGTTCCATGCTCTTAACAATCTCCTAATCAGAGGCCTTGCTGCCGGATGCAGTTTACTGTCATGTCCATGACAGAGACACTTTAAAGTGGCAACTTCTATTCCTGTACAGCTCCAGTAAATACCTGAGTCCTCCTGCTATTCTCTATTTTTACAAGAGCCAGATCAAACTGAAAATGGAGTACCTGTGCAATATATGAGCAGGAACTGCTCAGTTCTCATTTTCCAGTCTTGACAGAGTCAAAATGCATCTCTGCATTATTGTATGCAAGCTGCATTCACTCTAGTCGGGTTGAGCCGGTTTCCTCCCTGATAGAGAAAGATTCATTAGGATTTGTTTAAGGACAGGGTCCCAAGTCCTATCCTGTTATTTAACCCATAACTGGAGGGAAGGGACAGATAAATACCTTTCCCAAGAGCACCAGTGTGTAAGTGAATGCAGGGCATTCAACTGGAATTTGAACTCAGGTCACCAATTTCTCTTTCCAAGTTGATATCCACTGCACCACTACGCACATCCAGCACCACAATGCACATTCAAAACAAAAAAAAAATCACTATCTTTCTGAAAAGTGTTCAGATGAACTACATTCCTTAGTCCCACTACATTCCTTAGTCCCACTAGTTCTAATCAAAAGTGCATATTTTAATGAACTGCCTTCATAGCCTTCATTTTTTGCTAGTGAAATGTAAGTTCCACTTGAGCAACATCTACAAAGTGCTGCTTTGTGAAAATGACCCCTAAAAGTGTGCATCTCTAATCACTCTAGGGTTAACCATAATCTTTCCCAAATATCTTTATAAACTGTGCCTCTATGTCAAGTGGCTCTTTGGCCTTGTACAAGATGAGCATCATAGTGAAAGAAAAAGAAAGTGCTCTATCCCTTCAGGACAAAGATGATTGTGGCTCTCCAAAACTTTCTATCTTGTATGGAACTTAGTAGAACTTCCTTTGCTAAGCCCCAAACTCCATTCACTGCCATATAAGTAAATAGATACCACATAGTAATCCAGCAATTTTTACTTTATTTCTACAAAATTTTCCTGTTTCTTTGCTTAGATTTTGGAATGCTTCTTTCGCTTGTCTAATGTGTGTTTGGCATCACATTTTCTATCCTCTGTTAAAATGCTTTCCAGATATTTAAGCCTCAGCACCAGCTTGATGTTGGATGTGCATTGTGGTGCAGTGGTTATTAGCTCAGAATGAAAAATCGGAGAGCCAAGTTCAAATGCCAGTTAAATTTGCTGTATTCACTTACATGCAAATAACCTTAGAGAAAGTATTAATCCACCTCTTCTCCCTTCAGCTATGGGTTAAATAGCAAAACAGATTGAGTTCTATAGCTTGGTTAGCAACCAGTCTACCTTGCTTGAAGGATAAAAAGATTTGCATCGGGTTAACACCCCTATCGGTAAAAAAGATTAGTTACTGAAGCATTGACATTGCCCTTGATGATAAGTGATCATTGATGGTATATGCTCTACTGAGAGTAATGTGGTTAAGTAAGTACCAGCTTGATGTTGACATTCCCAATTTGAAACCTGCATCTTGAGCTTTTTCTCTTGCGAATGTTCATACTTTCTTATTTGTCTGTATTTTTGAGATGAGGTATTGTAATTATTTATACTATTTATATTGTTGGAACGGTTGTCCACATTTTCATTGCCATATTCACCTACAATACCTGTCTATATTTCTGAGATGAGGCATTGTAATTATTTATACTATTACGATATTCACACACAAGAAATGAATACTTGTCTTATCTCTAGTAATTTCTTACATATAGCAATTGTCTACACTATTTACATTGTTCAGAATGTTGTCCTCATCTTTGGTGCTATATTCTTGTTGTTTTCGGTTGTCATATACTCCGGCCTTCTTCAGGTGATTAGAGTTTCGAACTGAATCATTTATTTCGTCCACCAGGATAAATTTTTCTAGTTCTATGAGCCTTCCAGTTACTTGACCCAAAGAGTTGTGAGGTTAATACCTGGCTAAAGGGAGATAACTGATACTGAGTCATCAGGAAGAGGCATGACTCCTGAAACTAGAACAGTCTACTCAAAATAAAGGGCTTGGTTCAAAATTCCAATCATCTGAAAACGGTTGAAGCATACAATGGCTAAAACCTCATAAATATGTGTTGTATCATGGAATGAAGAGATACACAGAGAAATGTAGATAAACTGCTTTATTAACAGAGTGGTACAACCAACATGTATACACAATTATTACCATCTCACACAGTAGTAGGTGTTACTTCCTGAAGTCCATGATAATGACAAGCCCCATGCTAAGCGTACATTGTCTTTTATACATCCAGGCAACCAGATATCACATGGTACGAGCCATGACACAACAATATGGCAACAAATGTAAGAACAATAAATAGTGTAAATAGTCCATACTTTGTTTTCTTACAGTTGACAATTAGTCCTTTCTTCTTGCTTTCTTTGACCCTGTCTAAGAAGCCCTGTAGTTTCTTTTCTGAGTTGGCCATTAACACAGTGTCATTTGCATATATTGTTAAGATTATGACCAATGATTATCAAGTCTGTTAAAGTCTCCGGCTGCCTTAGAGTTTGAATAAATTTGGGGAGAAGACGGAGCCTTGTCTCAGGCCCCACTTTGGAAGAATTGTTGAAAAAAATATATTTGCATAATTAAAAATTCTAGATAATTAAATTAGGGATCAGCAACCTACAACGTGCGTGCCATGCCAAGCAATTTCCAATGGCATGATTTATTAAATTAAGGAAATCTCTGGAAGATGAAAATTTAGAAAAGGCTGCTGCTATTCTCAACTGTTGGACATCCCTCCTGAGATCTTTCATGCTTCTATCTATCTATCTATCTATCTAAATCAAATCTAATCTAAACTAATTTATAAATAGAACTTTGTGTGTGTGTGTCCGTTACCTATAGATTCTGAAACGGCTGAACCGATTTTCTTGAAAATTTACACAGTTGTACTATAAGCATCTGCAAGTGTTCTTAGAAAAGGTTTTGTGTCGAGGTACCCCCAATAAATATTGAAAATCGATAATTGAAAAAAATCGGGTTCTAGAAGGAGTGGTCTGGTTTTAATCAAATTTGATAAAGACAAAGACATAAGAAACGATATTTAGAAGTTTCAAGGTTGCAGTTCTTACAATAGTGCAGAAAATCAATTATATATATATATAAAAGGCAAGATGTTTGTACGTGTGTCTGTTTATCTGCCCGTATGTATTTTTCAGCCCTTTTATTTTAGTTTTCGCTTCAGGTTTGGCTCTAAGTAGGTATAATTGTAGTTCTTAGTCTCAGCCATGATACCATTTACTCAGAGGACTTATTTAGCCTTCAAAATTCAGTTCACGACAAAAAAAAACTTATTTGATATTGATACCAGGAAATCAAAATTTGACTTACATCCATTCATTTTTCTTTCAGTCTACGGTTTCACTTTAACTGGAAACAACTATTGCTTTTTAGTCTTTTGTGTGAACATCCAAAGAGTCTGAGCTCCAGGATCATGGATTAGTTTTAAAGCTTTCATTACACCCGAGCAATGCCGGGCTATACTGCTAGTTTGTTTATAAATACTTGTGAATTAATAATGAGCTTAATCACATAGGGCAGAGTTTATAAATAGATAAAATAAAATCCTTACATTTGTCTTGAGAAAGTCCATCAGAAGATAAAACGCATAGACTTAAAAATGTTTTCCTTTTGTCTTTACTCATATTGTTTTTATATATATATATATATATATATATACATAGATATATATTTTAGTTATATCCGAAATTCTATAAATATCAAATGCATTAGTCATGCATAAAAATAAATTCAGCCACAACTTGGATCTAAAAAACGTCACACTTAAAAGAAAAGTTACTTACTTTGAAGGAAAATTCTCAAGAGTGCCACTATTGAAACTTATCAAAATATAAATCTATAAAAAATTTTTCCAATATCTCCATTCCTTGAAGTATTACAACTTTCCTAAGATACAGGGCTACAAAAATGTTAAAAAAACAAAAACAAAAAAACGGAAATCATTAACTAGATGTTATTCAAAATATATATAACACATAGATTAATCCCAAATTAAATTAACTGAAAGACTAGTAAAAAAAAAAAAATCATCACTTATTTTCATTTATTAGACATTGAGTTGTGTCATGTTGTGTCATCCATACATTGCCTAGTAGCCTGGCAAAAACTGTTGCAGCTTCGCTAGGACGTGTTACCCTAGCTACCATATTCACCATATATTGCTTATTCGGATTTTCATTTATTCAGGTTCTTGTAAAATAATCTCAATGACAAAAATTTTAATTCTTTGGATGACATGAAAAACTACCTTAATGAGTTCTTTGCTGAGAAACCACTGGAATTCTGGGAAGATGGAATATTTAAGCTGAAGATCAAACAGATAATGGTTATGCAACAAAACGGTTCATATTTTGTTGAATAAATATTTAACTGGCATAATTTTGTTTCATTTTCAATTTTCCTTAAAAATAAGCATGAACTTTCTGGACAACTCTATATAAGAAAGTTTTGTAATTTGCTTGAAGCATTGAGTATATTAAAAATATGGTTAGGTTTTGGAGACTGTCAAAATGCATTTAGTAAAATAAAAGAAGGTAAATAAGTTGTTGGGTATTACCTATTTATTATACATTAAAATTTCAAGATTAAAATCTCATCTTCAGAATGTTAGAGAACTTGTGGTTGAAAGGCGTGGACTTGAACACAAGCCTTCTAACCTTCTGAAGATGAGATTTTAATATCAAAATATTAATATATAATAAATTTATAAATGGAACTTAGTCTGTGTGTGTCCGTTCGTTACCTATAGACTCCAAAACGGCTGAACTGATTTTCTTGAAAATTTACACAGTTGTACTATAAGCCTCTGCGAGTGTTCTTAGCTAGGTTTTGTGTCGAGGTACCCCCGATAAATATCGAAAAAATCAGGTTATAGAAGGAGTGGTCCGATTTTAATCAAATTTGATACACTCATAGACAAAGACATAAGAAACATTTCAAGGTTGCAGTTCTTACAATAGTGCAGAAAATCGATAATATATATATATATATATATATATATATATGGCAAGATGTTTGTGCGTGTGTCTGTTTATCTGTATGTCCTTTATACAAATCCACAATTTTTGTCCGATTCTCACCAAATTTCACACAAATATTCTTTAGACTGAGTCTGAGCTCCAGGACCATGGATTAGTTTTAAAGCTTTCATTACACCTGAGCAATGCCGGGTTATACTGCTACTATATAATAAATAGGTGATACCCAACAACTTATTTACCTTCCTTTATTTTACTAAACGCATTGCAACAGCCTTCAAAACATGTGCAGAGATCAGGGAAATGAGTTAGTAAAAAGACTTACCTGGCACCTTTTCGACAAAATTAGATGGGACAAGGCCTTTTTTCCCATCAATCAGTTCTCCCTCAAAAAATCCATCCTGTAAAAGAAGTAAAATTTATCATTAAAATTAAGTTTTATAAAATATTTGATTCAATCTATATTCAAATACACATAAATGACTATTACTGTCTGTTTCTTTAACACTCATTTTATAAGATAAAACCTCAGCAAACAGAGATCATACCTCCCCTCATCACAAACTCCCCTCATCATCAACCTCCCTCACCACAATATTACATCATCAACCTCTTTAGTGTCATCAGCAAATTCCTTGTGTTTCTTATCAACAAGAATATTATTAATAATTCAAATAGAAATTACTTACTGAGCAACAAACAGTATGAGTGTTGCTCTGTAAGCTACTCTGCTGATGTTTTGTCAGTAGAGACAGAATCAGTAAAAAGCTCCATAATAAACTCCTCAGGTGACTGCTTAACTTAGATATCTCAAAGACCTTATAAAGGTAGGGTATGGCATGGAGGTTAATAGACAAATTCCTCAGTAGTGAGATCTCAATTATCAAGTTATTCATGATGGTCATTGTTAATGGCCTTCATAAGGCTCTCTCACTGGTCCAAACCTCTTTCTGATTTATATTGCATGGAAAAATGCATGCATGAAGAGTAATATTTTTAAGATTATATTAATACTGAAAAAAAAACAAAAAAAAACAGGCAAGTTATTAAATCTAGAAAAGTAAAGGACAAGATATTCTAGTGAAGTAAAAAAAAAAAAGAAATATCTTACTGAAAATATTTCATTCAAATTTTATTTTTAGCTGCAATATTTTAAATTTCTTATTTTTTACTTCATTAGAATATCTTGTCCGTTAATTTTCCAGGTCTGATATCTTGTCCGTTAATTTTCCAGGTCTGATATCTTGTCCGTTAATTTTCCAGGTCTGATATCTTGTCCGTTAATTTTCCAGGTCTGATATCTTGTCCGTTAATTTTCCAGGTCTGATATCTTGTCCGTTAATTTTCCAGGTCTGATATCTTGTCCGTTAATTTTCCAGGTCTGATATCTTGTCCGTTAATTTTCCAGGTCTGATATCTTGTCCGTTAATTTTCCAGGTCTGATATCTTGTCCGTTAATTTTCCAGGTCTGATATCTTGTCCGTTAATTTTCCAGGTCTGATATCTTGTCCGTTAATTTTCCAGGTCTGATATCTTGTCCGTTAATTTTCCAGGTCTGATATCTTGTCCGTTAATTTTCCAGGTCTGATATCTTGTCCGTTAATTTTCC
Source organism: Ascarosepion bandense (assembly GCA_037127315.1). Lineage (NCBI taxonomy): Eukaryota > Metazoa > Mollusca > Cephalopoda > Sepiida > Sepiidae > Ascarosepion > Ascarosepion bandense. The sequence goes on from JBBBDQ010001815.1 coordinate 129,084, forward strand.
AGGTCTGATATCTTGTCCGTTAATTTTCCAGGTCTGATATCTTGTCCGTTAATTTTCCAGGTCTGATATCTTGTCCGTTAATTTTCCAGGTCTGATATCTTGTCCGTTAATTTTCCAGGTCTGATATCTTGTCCGTTAATTTTCCAGGTCTGATATCTTGTCCGTTAATTTTCCAGGTCTGATATCTTGTCCGTTAATTTTCCAGGTCTGATATCTTGTCCGTTAATTTTCCAGGTCTGATATCTTGTCCGTTAATTTTCCAGGTCTGATATCTTGTCCGTTAATTTTCCAGGTCTGATATCTTGTCCGTTAATTTTCCAGGTCTGATATCTTGTCCGTTAATTTTCCAGGTCTGATATCTTGTCCGTTAATTTTCCAGGTCTGATATCTTGTCCGTTACTTTTCCAGGTCTGATATCTTGTCCGTTACTTTTCCAGGTCTGATATCTTGTCCATTACTTTTCCAGGTTTGATATCTTGTCCGTTACTTTTCCAGGTTTAATATAATCTTAAGAATATTACTTTCTTTGAAAACATTTTTCCATGTAATCCATGATTTTTCCAGGCATTGCTACTAAATTAATAGAAATTTAATGCTGAAAACCACATTTAAAAATATTAAAATGAAAAAAAAAAGCAATTGATTAAAATAAACAATAAAAAAATGATAAAAGATATCATCAGAATTTAAATTTTGAAAACTGCATGCAAAAATATTAAACAGAAAAAAACAATAAGACTTATTATTAGAATTGTTAGTCACTCACTCAATTACGTACTTAATCTCCCTTTACGGAATTCACATACTTTGATGTTATGTTTTTTTTACTTAACTAAAATTAAAAAATTCTTTTTCAAAATGTAGATAAGGAAGTCTCCTATCTAACTCTGTAAACTGATTGAAATTTGGCTGAAAACTGAATTAGTGGGGAAGCTTGAAAGCTGTCTAGATTCACTCAATTTCAAACTTAAGAATATATTCAACCATTACCGTGGCTGAATGATTAACAATTCGATAAGAAAATTATTATGTTATTAGTAAATATGTTTGTAAAAGATACTACAGTTTATGGATGCACCTTGAAAAACCTAGACAATCAGAGCCTGGAACTGATATATCCTCCAATCTATCACTTATAGGATAGAGAAAACTAGGTTCTAACTTTCAATATTTCCAAAACCAATCTAGTAACATTCAATCAACTCCAAGATGACCCAAATTTTCTTCAGTCATGATAAACAATTGTCCTCCTTGCCTTGAACATCTACAGAGACCTAAGTTCTCAACAGGGACTCATATGTGTGAACCATCACTAAATATACTGAAAAGATGGTTGGTTCTTAGTGCTGCTCTAAAAGTTACAAGAGCCAGATTAGGCCAGTAATGGAATCTGGGCTGGAGATTCCTAATCATCTCTTTCTGGTCTTGACAAGGTTCAAAAGCATTTACAAGGACTTATAGGGTTATGAATTCTACAGCTTGTTTACCAGATGAAATGTTGCAAGGTTATGACGACTCTATCACCATTTCCTTGGCAAATATTCAAACTATATCTTTTCAAATTCAAAATTATCATAATCAACTTCAAAATGGACTATTCAACTCCAGAATGAGAAATAATCAACTCCAGAATGAGAAATAATCAACTCCAGAATGAGAAATAATCAACTCCAGAATGAGAAATAATCAACTCCAGAATGAGAAATAATCAACTCCAGAATGAGAAATAATCAACTTCAATATGAGAAATAATCAACTCCAATATTAGAAATAATCAACTCCAATATTAGAAATAATCAACTCCAGAATGAGAAATAATCAACTCCAGAATGAGAAATAATCAACACCAGAATGAGAAATAATCAACTCCAGAATGAGAAATAATCAACTCCAGAATGAGAAATAATCAACACCAGAATGAGAAATAATCAACACCAGAATGAGAAATAATCAACACCAGAATGAGAAATAATCAACTCCAGAATGAGAAATAATCAACTTCAAATTGGATAAATCAACTTCAAATTGAGAATTAATATAATACTAATAACTTTAATATTTATTCTTGCATTTTTACTTAAACAGGTTATAAAAAAAATATAAACATTTCTAAGAAATTTATTTAAAAGATTATATCATCTAAGTTAATTACAGAGGGAAGTAATCTCTGTATTCCAGATACAAAGTTAGTGCAAGTTTCAGGGGAAATATTATTAATTGCCTTGGAGATCATCGCTTCTAACTTGCTGAAGCGGAATTCTTTAGTAGCTAAAGATCCCTGGCCACCATCTCTTAAAATCCCAACAATTGAGTCTGCCACACGTTTTTTTTTACATCAGCTTTAATGACTGACCAAACCTTTTCAATGGGAGTTAACAACTGACTATAGGGAGCAAGTCTGAAAACTTAATGTTGCCTAAATTCATCCTCCTTCACAACTTCTTCAATTGAAGTATGGCAAGGAGGGTTATCAATAACTAAGACAACTCTCCTTTTATATATTTCATTTGCCTTTCTAAGGCCCTCCCCAGTCCATTCTTTTGCTTCCTCTTTTTTGAAAGAACTTCTTTTAATTTTATGATGAATTAATCTATAATTACTAACTAGCAGTATAGCCCAGCATTGGTGTAATGAAAGCTTTAAAACTAATCCATAGTCCTGGAGCTCAGACTCTTTGGACGTTGGCATGAAAGACTAAAAAGCAATGGTTGTTTCCAGTTAAAGCAAAACTGTAGACTGAAAGAAAAATGAATGGATGTAAGTCAAATTTGGATTTCCTGGTATCGATATCAAATAAGTTTTTTTTTGTTGTAAACTGAATTTTGAAGGCTAAATAGGTCCTCTGAGTAAATGGTGTCATATCTGAGACTAAGAACTACAATTATACCTACTTAGAGCCAAACCCAAAGCAAAAACTAAAATAAAAGGACTGAAAAAAAATACAGACATACAGGCAGACACACACACAAATATCTTGCCTTTTATTTATTTATATATATAATCGATTTTCTGCACTATTGTAAGAACTGCAACCTTGAAACTTCTGAATATCGTTTCTTATGTCTTTGTCTATGAGTGTATCAAATTTGATTCAAATCGGACCACTCCTATAACCCAATTTTTTCGATTATCGATTTTCAATATTTATCGGGGGTTACCTCAACACAAAACCTAGCTAAGAACACTCGCAGACGCTTATAGTACAACTGTGTAAATTTTCAAGAAAATCAGTTCAGCCGTTTCGGAGTCTATGGGTAACGGATACACACACACACACTGGATCTGGCTATGACTGTAATGCACCTCATATCTTTTTTAGAGCAACCTTCTCTTCTTGAAATATGGAGATTAAAATTGGTTTCATCCATATAAAGAATTGGCACACTTTGGACTGAAATTCTAATAAAGCTACTGCAAAATCCTTACGTTTTGCCTTATTGACATTATTATTGGCAGCTTCTGGTTCATAATGAACCGCTTCTTAAGTAAAGGCCATGGAGTCCATTTGCTTTCTTATGCCTTCTTTCGTCACACGAACCTCATACTTTTCGACCAACTTATTTACAATGTCTTGAAGAGCGACCCTAGGAGAATATTCAGTTAATTCGGCCATAAAATTCTTACGCTCTTCTTTTATATTTTTTATATTCTTCTATATTTTATATTTTCTTGCTTCTCATTCTTATCAGCACCCTGGTCTAACCAACGGTATGCTGCTGGCAAAGGCACACCAATTGTTCTTGCCAGGTCTTTACAATTTCCTGCTGCGACACGTGCAGCTAAAATTTGGGCCTTTTTTTTCTCTGGCTACTGTTTTCTTGAGGTAAGTCCTCTTTGGAGTTGTTGCTAATTCTTCTTCAGCTTCTTTTGTAGAGGTTTCTCCATCATCATCATCAATGATCAATTTTAGCCCATACGGGACTTTCTCCTCCTACTTTTACTGAAGGCTCACCCAATGCTTTATTGGCCTCTAAGTTGTTTATATTTTGTTTTTTTTCATCAATACAATGAAGACGAACAATCAGTTTCCTTACTCATGAGGTAAATTAATTGAAAAAATAATTTTCAATTTACCAAAAGAAATATCTTAATTTGGAGTTGTTTATTCTCATTTTGAAGTTGTTTATCTTAGGTTTTTTGACATTTTCTCAATTTGAAGTTGATTAATCCATTTTGAAGTTGATTAATCCAATTTGGAGTTGATTAATCCAATTTGGAGTTGATTAATCCAATTTGGAGTTGATTAATCTTTTTACCTGAAAATAAGCCCATTTTGAAGTTGAAAAGTTATAGTTATAGTCCTTAGTTTTAACAGTCCATAGCTTTAAAGCTAGAACTTGCTATACAACATGGAAGAACCTGCAAGACTGAAAACCTGAGGTAAGATTAATACTGGCCAAGCTGAAGAAAAATAAAGCAGCAGGAGTAGATGAGACTGTTGTAGAGATGCTATGATATTTAAAAAATATATGACAGCAGTGAAATACTAGAAGATCTTAGAAAATCTGTCTAGATTTCTGGGATGAGGACTAACCATTATTTACATTAGTTGCATTTAGATTATTATCCTTATCTGTATTGTTGCTATAATTTTGAGAATAACAACAAATATGGGGACAAAACCCAGTAGATCTATCTTATTGTTGTGGTCTGTTAGGCCAGGAAGAAAGACACAAAAAGAAGTTAGATTGAACCAGTTTACTGGAATAAATGCAATGTTAATAATTATCTACTGTCTTCATGATTCCTCTTCTTTATTGTTCTCTCTTCTTAATAACGTTTTTCTTTATCATATTCTTTTAAACTTGGTAACTCCTTGTGTTTTAGTGGCTTTGTAACCTTGCTTAGGGTGAAATAATAAAAAAAATTAAACCTCCACCGAGAGTTATCCATGGGTCTTTTATTGGGTGAATAATCAGTAAAAAAAAAAAAAAAATGACTGGAAAGTGTGATACAGAAATCTAACAGCATATAAAGATATTGGAAAATGCCTTTCAGAAACTAAGCAAAACATTAAAATACAGGAAAATACCATTATTAACAAAAAGTAGAGTGCTGAATTGCAATGCAGTATTTAGTCAGCTATGTAGCAGTTAACACTGTAAAATCTCCTCACACTTGAAGAAGAGACTTGAAACAGCAGAACCAGATTTACTAATGAATGGTAAGAATATCATGGAAAGAACATATCACTAACAAGGAAGATTTAAGTAAAGTAAGAACTACAAAAGAAATATGATTAACAATCGGAAAGTGATCAATGAAATTCCTAGAATACATAAGGAGGAAAGAAAGCTTGGTGTATTTAACACTCACAGTTCAAGAGGAGCAAGGAAATATATAAAAATATAAATGTCACATTAATGAGATTGAGAAAACAATAGAAGAATAAATAATAAAACTAATGAGAAAAAAGTGTCAAAAGGGAAAAAAAGAAAATTGGAAAAAGGAAAAATGAGAAAGAATGAAGAGAAAAAGGAAAAAGCAGAGAATTCAGAAAAAAAGAAAACAGGAAAAAAAAAAGGAAAAAATTTAAAAAAGAATGACATAAAAAAAAACTGAATGAGGAAGAAAAAGAAAGAAAATGGTTAAGAAAAAGTAAAATAAAAAAAGGAAAGAAAAGGGAAAAAAATGAGGAAAAGAATAAATAACATAAAAAATAAAACTAAATGAGGAAGAAAAAAGAATGAAAATGGGAAAAAAAGGCAAAATATAACAAGGGAAAGAAAAAGGAAAAGTTTAAAACAAGAAAAAGGAAAATGAAAATAAAAATGAAAAGTAAAAGAAAAAAGACAAAAACTAAAACAAAAAATGAACAGAAAAAGAAATGAAAAAAAGAAAAAAGAAGGGAAACAAAAAAGGAAAAGAATAAGAAAAGTGTGGCATCCTATGCAAATTATCTGAGTTGTATTTAAGTCCTAAGCCATAACTGTTGGCACTCCATTACATCACACGTTTCCCATTTTTCACAACAGTTAAAGTTAAGTATATTTGCACTAAAATTTGTTACCTGTAATTTTATTGTTTGTCTTGGTTTTGAACCATCTTCTATTTTTTTTTATTGTATATTTGTTTATTCTGAACTTTTTTGTGTTTTTCATGCTGTAAGGAGACAACAATGGCAGAGTCTCCCCAGCCAAATATTACACCAGTGGTGTCGCCATCAGTTTGGACCATGAGTCTAGCCAAAAAGGATGCTGCCTATTACAAAAAAATGAGTCAGCAGTACAAGGATTACATGACACAGTGACAGCCAAAACTATCTCCTTGCTAATGACTGACATCAAAACAGGGAAGTTGATTGTTGTGGATTCCGGGTGAGAAATCACACAAAATAATAACAAAATCGGATATGGAGATAGAAAATGTAAGTTATATTGAACAAAAATATATAAACTGGAACATGGGTTAGTCAATTCAGGAATACTATTAGTAGAAATCAATATATACAGTCTTGCATAGTATGTCTGGGTAATGAGTCTATATCCACAACAACTTCAACTAACTCAGCACCAACTTATGGACCAACTGACTCCCTACTAAACTTTGTATAACTACTCTTTACAACTACTACCACCATTCTCTGTATAGGCAGGATTATATGTACACATCAAAAGAGCCCATTATTTCATAAAAAGGGGAGATCCTGTAACATTAATTGGTGTCAGCAGGGAGACAATAGAGGAGACTTTAAAAAAACAAGAAATTGTAACTAAGATATTGGCAAAATGTTCAAGAGCCATGTGAGACATCCTGCTGAGAACAGAAGAAGCAGTCAAGAAATTAGCAGGAAGTGTACGAAAAACAAAAAGTGTATATCTCCAAACAAAATACAAGGGCACCCATCTCACTAAGATCATTGTAAACAGTATTCTTTTAGACATTTTAGCAGACCACATGGGAGGCTTTTTTGTCAGTTTTGGCATGTGGAAGAAGTCTCCCATGTATCAAACTAAGCTGCTGTGGCAACTGGTGACTTTTGTCTTCAAATCACATTGAACTTGCAGGAGTTTAACAACATCCCAGATATATTTCTGTGCTGAGGGAAAAAAAATTGTCATTATTGAAGGAAGGCAACCTCATTGCTAGTCATATGGTGCCACAGACCACTTGGCCAAAAAGTGCCCTGCAAAGAATCCTGTGATAGCATCGAAGACGACTAAACCAGCACTGCCTGTGGAGACAAAAAAGACCAGCCAGTCTGCCAGCAATACCAGTGAATGGACAGAAGTTGTGAGGATAGGAAAAAAAATCAACTACCCCTTCTCCTTGGCGGGATGTCCCTTTAAAGAAGGCAATATTGCCTAAAAAAAAGGAACAACAAAAAGATCTATCACTAAAGAAGCAACATCAGCTAGAATTGTAGAATGAGCAGAAGAAGGAACCAGCTCACCAGGAAGAACAACATGGAGTACCTCAACTGGATCTCTACATGGAGGTGGAGAAAATACCTCCAGCTTGTTCTTCATCACTTAAAAAAGGAAGGGAAGAAGTGAGCTTGCCAGGAGAAACAATATGGAGTACCTCAACTGGATCTCTATATGGAGGTGGAGAAAATACCTCCACCTTGTTCTTCATCACTTAAAAAGGGAAGGGAAGAAGAGAGCTCGCCAGGAGAAACAACATGGAGTACCTCAACTGGATCTCTATATGGAGGTGGAGAAAATACCTCCACCTTGTTCTTCATCACTTAAAATGGGAAGGGAAGAAGAGGAGGAAGACAGAAAAATTGTCAACAAAAAAGAAAAGGGAGCAGGGAGGAAAAGGCTCTTGTAGATGCCAAAACACAATCTATCCCTGCTTTGCCAGCAAAAACTAAAAAAATACATTGACAAAGATATGGAGACTCTCTTTTCCCCCATCTAGAGCTCCTGTTATCCCCTCCCCCATTCCTTCCCAAGAGAAAGGGAAAAGGAAAAAGGAACACTAAAAAGCGACAAGATTTGTGAAGTAGACTTGGAAGCCCTTTAGAGAGACCTTTCCTCTCAAAGGAGAGCCCTCTTAAGGCCACTTATCAAATGTATCTCTGTGGATGGAAAATCTATAGAGGACCCCAGAAATTTCCCAAACCTCCCTGGAGTAATAACCTTCATCAGAAACACTGGGGAGAATCTCAAATCTCACTTGGCAGGGACAAAAAAAGCCTTTCCAAAGCTCAGGGTGGCACAAATTCAGTCTCCTGAGCATAAGAAACTGTCTTTACTCTGTGCAGGGAGGGCCCCAGTAATTCTCTACCTCTCTTTGTACAGGGCATTAAAACAAAAGTTTCTGACAGACGTCGATGATACTGCCCTAGAAATGAAAAGTACTGAAAGAAATGTAAGGCAGCCATATGAACTTAAAATTAAGTGTGGACTATTTACAGCTGCTGGAGCAAATCAGAGATTTCAACCAGCCAAAAGAAGTGTTAAAGTCATACAGGTTGAGTGTAACCAAGGTAAAAATGAAATGCAGTTATTACAAAACAGTGCAAGAAGAGAATAAATTCAATGCCCAGCGCTGGGAAAACAGTGTCTTAAAGACGGAAAAATTAATCATTTAAAGACCATTTGCAAAAGTGAAAAACATGTAGGAAAATGAGAGTAATAATCCCCCACACACACCCAAAAAACAGCAGGAAGCCAGTAGATTTGTGGTAAATACACAAAAGAATGGTAAAGAGAACACAAAAATAAATGGCCAGATGTTTTGCATGCAAGTTGACACAGATAGCTAGATAACCCTAATTCCAAGTCTGGCAGCAAAGCCTCTGATTGGGACGTTGTGAGGAGCATGGAACCACCAGGTTCACCTGGATTCAAAGTAATAGCACTTGTTAAGGTCCCAACTATGGGCAAATAATTCACACCCAAAGTAGGGGGTTCTGGGTATGATGATAAACTGTATCTGGCAGCAAGGCCTCTGATTTTGAGGAGCATGAAACTACCTCTCAATTGCTGTTGTTCCCAGGTCAACCCTGAACCTGGAGTGGTAGCACCTGTTAGGGTCCCAGCTATGGCTAAGTAGTTAACCCTCCAAACGGGGGTCAAAACACCATGAAAGTATAAAACCAGACTTTTATGAAATATATACATAAAAATTTTTGAATGAAAAATATTACTAGGAAAACATTTTTGAATGAAGAATATTACCAAGAAAACATTTTCAAAGAAAAAATATAACCAACAAAACGTTTTTGAAGGAAAAATATTACCAACAAAAATACGTTTTTGAAGGAACTAATGCTTCGGCATTAAATGATCCCAAGGGGTTGATATACTGTAAAGCAAAACAAACCAAACCAAATCTAATTTAAAAAAACTTTTGGATCAAGCTAGGCCTACCCAAGTTAAAATAAAGTGGTTTAAAGTTAAAAAAATTTGACAGAATAACACGTTTGAAATAGATACTTAGTTTGAGGTTATTCAAACTGTGGTAGTAGCATGCAAAAAGAACCACAGATTGTGAGGTATTGACATAGTAAAAGAAGATGTAGTCAAATTAATAAACTCCATGGAAGCATAAGAGAGTGAGCTAGGACTTCTAAAAGGATACAAAATGGGTATTTGATTAAAAGAAAATTACGACCCCAAATACATTCAAGTACAAGTATATATGCTGCCTTCAGTGGTAGCTATGATCAAGCAAGGAATTCTTCAGAAGCATTCTTCAAAAGCAAGGAATTCTTCAAAAAGCGACTCATGGTGTAAGTAACTGGGCCTCACCTATTATAGCAATAAAAAAGGCTAATGGAGTTTTGTGGATATACATTGATTATAAAATTGGAGTAAATCACCAGAAATGCTACGACTCGTTTCCATTACCAAACATCGAAACTGCAAGCCAAGAACAGGCAAACATGGAATATTTCGCATATTTTGAAATCTGCCTATGACCAAATTCAGATTGATGAAAGATTTAAGGAAATTGCCACAATCAACACCCCTATAGGTCTGTTAAGGTGGACTTGCTTACCATTTGGAATGAAAACATATAGTCATATATTTTAAAGGGCAATTGAAGGAACATTGTTAGGCAAGGTAACTAACATAATTATTTACCAAGATGATATAAGGGTAGGAGCAAAGATCAAACAAGAGTTAAAACTGAAAGTGCATCAAATATTATGGCGATTGAAAAAGGCTAAATTAACCATTAATAGAGACAAATGTAATTTAATTGCGAGAATCTGGCATAGTTGGGCGACCAAATATTGAAGATCAGTATAGCACCTGATGAAAGTTTGTTTGTTTTTGAGGCTTAACGACCTGTCAATCCTTATGGGATCATTTTAAGGTCATAACCAGTGATTTTGGATAAGGTTATTTTATTTTTACAACGTTTTTCTTTTCACGATTCATTGGGATTTGTTTTTTAAGAGCAGGGTCCCCAAGTCCTACCCTTGTTATTTAACCCATAACTGGAGGGAATGGATGGATTAATACCTTTCCCAAGGGTACCAGTGCTTAAGTGAATGCAGGGTATTCAACTGGAATTCGAACTTGGTTCACTGATTTCTCTTTCCGAGCCGATATCCACTGCACCACAACGCACATCCGTCACTATATGCTTACAGCACCTGGTATTCCCAAGTGGTCACCCATCTAAGTACTGACCAGGTTCAACGTTGCTTAACTTCGGTGATCGAGCGAGAACCGGTGTATTCAACGTGATAGCCTTTCATCAGGGGCTTACGGCCTAACAAAAAAGATTACAAAGGTAATGACTCCAACCAATAAAAAGGAATTGGAATCCTTTTTTAGTTTGATAAAATTTTACAGTAGATACATCAGGAAATATAGTGAACTAATTGAACCATTGTCAAAGTTGTGTACAAAGAACACACAATTTGAATGGAAACAAAGATGAAAGAACGCTTTTATGATACTAAAAGTAATTATGAAAATGAAGACTATAACAAGGATGCTGGATCCTAAGAAAGCAATAATGTTGATCATGGACGCAAGTGAGAAAGTGATTGCTGCCACCCTATTGCAGGATGATCATTCGATAATATATTTATCCAGGAGATTACTAACAGCAGACATCAGTGGCATTTCCGCCTTGCTTGGGGTGAAATGATTAAAAAAAAAGAAAGAGATAAATTGCTCCAACACTGAAAAAGAGGCTTTAGTGATTGTTTGTAGTATGGAGAGAGTATAAAACTTTTTACTAGGTAAGACATATCTACTAAAATCAGACCATAAGCTGTTGAACTTTATTTTTAACCCAAGGAAAGAATTGCTGAAGGCTATGTTGTCAAGAATTTTATGCTGGGTCATTAAAATCATGGCATTTGATTTTGACAGGTCAGTAGCATAGGATTATTTCTCATAATGGTGGATGCGTACTCTGGTTGGCCAGAAGTAATCAAGGTTATAGAGCAGAGAGCATCCATAATCAGTTTTTGAAAGACGTATTTGTAAGGAATGGAGTACTGCAATTGTTACTGTCAGATAATGCTCCTGAATTTTGGGATGAAAATTTGTGTACATAGTTGAAGCGGATAGGCTGTATACCATATAAAACTCTTGCATACAAATCTTAATCACAAAGTGGCTGGTACAAACAGTTAAAATGACATTGAAGGCATTCTTGCCCATCACTGAAAACATTGAGGCATTTTTAGCTAAAATGCTCCTCAGTTATAGGTTGATACCACACGCAGAGAGGAAGTTGAGCCCATTGGGCCTCATGGGTAGACAGATTAGAGTCCCCGTTACCATTTCTTTTACCACAAGTGAGAGAGTCTGGTACATGAAAGACAAAAGTGCAAATCCTGAAAAAGTGAACTTTTTTTTTCCAGAGAGGCAATAATACAGCTTTGATCAAAAAGAAAGGGCAGTATGTTTTGGCTCATGCAGATTAATTTAGAAGGCCAAAGTCAGGAGAAAGATAATTACAATGAGGTGGCAGAGCAGAAAACAGAAACGCAGGAGTAAGAAGAGAGAGAAAACTACAGTAATGAAGATGAACAAGAAATGGACAAAAGTGGAGAAGAAAAAACTGACAAAGAGGAGGAGGATGAAAGATGAAGGTTACCAATAAAAAGTAGAAGAGAGGAGCAAAAGTAAGAATTATATAAATCAAAAGTAATTAGATGTAACAAAAATAAAACCATGAAGGGTATGACCACTTTCATTCAGGGAGGGTGTGTTATCCTATGCAAATTACCTGAGTTGTATTTAAGTGCTAAATCGATAACTGTCGACACTCCATTAAATCACGCATAACGGCGTACCACATATTGAGTACTGAAACTGTGAAATAGACATTATTGAGCAGAGAGAACAATAAAACAACAGGAATTAAAACAAAAGTTAACAATTGTCATTGTAATAAAGTTTTTGAAGATCAATATTAACTGGAAAGAAAGATACCCAAAGAGAGTTCCGCGACAAACATGTCTGAAGGGAGTTCCGCGACAAACATGCCCGAAGGGAGTTCCGCGACAAACATGCCCGAAGGGAGTTCCGCGACAAACATGCCCGAAGGGAGTTCCGCGACAAACATGCCCGAAGGGGAGTTCCGCGACAAACATGCCCGAAGGGAGTTCCGCGACAAACATGCCCGAAGGGAGTTCCGCGACAAACATGCCCGAAGGGAGTTCCGCGACAAACATGCCCGAAGGGAGTTCCGCGACAAACATGCCCGAAGGGAGTTCCGCGACAAACATGCCCGAAGGGAGTTCCGCGACAAACATGCCCGAAGGGAGTTCCGCGACAAACATGCCCGAAGGGAGTTCCGCGACAAACATGTCTGAAGAGAGTTTCGCAGCAAACATGCCCGAAGGGAGTTCAGCGACAAACATGTCTGAAGAGAGTTTCGCAACAAACATGCCCAAAGAGAGTTTCACAACAAACATGCCTAAAGAGAGTTCCATGAGAATAATAAGAAAAAAAAAAAGGAAAGTAAATGAAAAAAAAGGAAAAGGAAAAGGAAAAGCAAAGAAAAAGTTAAAAGGAGGCAAAAGGAAAAATATTTACAAAAAGAATTAAAAAGAAAAAACTTAGGAGAAAAAAGGAAAATTATAAAGAAAAGAAAAAATATAAAAGGCAAAAAGAAATAAAAATAGAAAAGAAATAAAATAAAGAAAAAGAACAGAAAACAGAAACAAAATCATTCAGATACTCACAAATATCACCACCAAAAAAATAAGTAAAATTACAAGAGATTTCATAAACTTAAATTTTCTTCTGCATCCAATATTCAAATGCTGATTAAGAATAGTGTCAAGCATAAACAGAAAGTAAGCAAAACAGTCACATATATATATATATATATATATATATATATCTTCTTTTTTTTTTTTTTGATAAAAATGAAACTTACTTCATCCATTTCTCCATTGATAAAGACATAGTCACCAGAATTTAACGGCAGCTCCGCCTCTGGATTTTCATTGGGTGAGAACTGAAAGGGGTCATAATTATATTTGGCAATGTAGACCTGTACTTGCCCAGAGTCAATTAATGCTGGTAACCGACCATCAGCCAAGAGTCTTCCACTTGACTTGTTCATGTTGTGCCCACTCTGAAAGAGATAAAATAAAATGAATACTATTATATTTCTTGATTTCATTTCTACAGCTTTGTACAGGGCATATATACATATGGTAGAAAATCAATTCATACTTGAGTGCAGCAACTTCTTTGATCTTATTGTTGATTTTCCGGTTTCTTAAAATGTCTTGAACAAGTCCATAGCTCAGATATCAAAAGCAAAAGTTCCTGTGCAGGACATTCAGAGTGGATAAAGCTTTGCACAGAACCAAACTCACTTTTCACAAAAAACGACTGAGAAACTAATGAACTAATGACCCAATAGATATGGAACAACCAGTAATTAACTGCACTTTCTCTGTGTGTGTATGTGTGTGTGTCTCTCTCCCTATATATATATATATATATATATATATAGACACACACACACACACACGTAATTATGTCTATATACTTTCTAAATACATACTGTTAAATCTAAGTGACAATGAATGTCTATTATGTTTAATCATGAGCTGTTCTAAACGTCGTATTTTGGCTTTAATTTCAGTTGAAAATAAAGACAAAAATTCTCCAACATTTGGATAATTTTTTATTAATTTGATTCTCAGCTTTGGGCTCACATGAGCCATCTTCAAAGAGGTTATTAAGACGGTAATACAGTAACATCCACCATCATCAACAATTTATTTTGTGTTGACATAAAACTCTGCTAGGCAACGGCAGTAGTTACCAAAAATAATAAACGCAGTTCACAAATTTGCAATGCGGTTCTATGACGTCACACCGCGTGATAGCGTGAAATGATAACAGAACCATGTATTCAAATGCAATGTAACGTGTTATGACCGGATTTAAAGGTGATTTTATTAAGTGCGGGTTGTTTGGATTTAATGGACATGGCCTCCAATATCTGAAGGTTCTTTTTACTGTGTGTATGAGTGAGGATTATTGTATTGTTGACTAAAATTTGTCTGATATTACTTACATTGTACATCTGAGAATGAGTTAGGACTTCATAGAAACTCTGAGGTATTAGGAGAGCTGAGATATTAGTGGGGGCTGCAGTAAGAATGGTAAATAAGAATTTGTTGTTTTGATGTGCATTGTGGTGCAGTGACTATCAACTCGGAACGAGAAATCAGGGAACTGAGTTTGAATTCCAGATGAATTCCCTGCATTCACTTATGTGCAATTACCCTTGGAAATGTATTAATCCATCTCTTCCATCCAACTATGGGTTGAATAACAGGACAGATTGGGTTGTATAGCCTTGGTTGGCAATCAGTCTACCGCAAAATGTAATGGCAGCCTACTGCAGGATAATCTTCTGCTCAGTCAGTCAAGCCTCTTTCGAGACATGATCACCCAAAGCGTGTATCATGTATGGCACATAACTGACTAAATGAAGATAACAGTTGGAAACCTAAGTAAAGCTTCTACTGGGCAAAAAGTGGGAGATCAGTTTTCCATTGTTATTAAGTAATAAACTGATCCCCCCAAATTACTACTTATTAATACAATCTGTCTCTTCTCCCTTCAGGTATAGTTTAAAGAGCAGGATAGAAAATCTACTGGGCAAAAGTGGGTGATCAGTTTTCTATTGTTATTAAGTCATAAACTGATCCCCCATTAATTACTACTTATTAATATAATCCGTCTCTTCTCCCTTCAGCTATAGTTTAAAGAGCAGGATAGAAAATCTTCTGTCCAGTCAGTGAAAACATTTGTGAAGGTAGAGAGAAAGAAAAAAACAAGATACAAGGGGTGATGTAGAAAGGACTGGAGTTAAGTGGATAAGAGATGAGAATTGACATTGTAGTTAGGAAAATTATTGTTGACTGATTTTTTTTTTTTATGTTTTAGTTCGCTCAAAAATATTCTTTGGGAAGAGGAATTTTAGTGTGCTCTATTTAAGAAGTTGGTTATCACTGCTATTTTATCTTTTGGGGCATTGGCTATCATAGTTTAAAAGGTAGCTATAATAACTGACTCTTACATTGTTCCTTACACCAAAACAGTCAGTTAAATGGCATATGTGATACACGCTTGGCCGATCATGTTTCAAAAGAGACTTGACTGGGCACATCAAAATTCCCCCTCCCAAAGAATATTTTTGAGTGAACTAAAACACATAAAACAAACATTAGTCAACAATAATTTTCCCAACTGCATCATTAACAAACAAAGTTATTCTTAAAAAAAAATACATGAGACTAAAATTAAAAATAACACATAAAAAAAACATCAACATATTTTATTGCAGCTAAATGCACATTAATTGTAAATAGGACAAATTTTCTAGATGAAAAATTATTAAACACCATATTCCTGTCGTAATTCCTCAAAAACATGTAAAATTTATAATATATTATAGAAAAATGAAAGACAGCAAACCTTGTTGTTTCTAATAATAACTCCATCAAATCTAGACTAGCGATAACTAATATAGTGTATGAATTTCAATTCCCTATACAAGATTGTATTTCATGTTATAAATCTATTACCTATATAGGTCTTACATGCTACTTATTTAGTACTAATAGTGCAATAAAAAAAAAACATTTATTAACCCATAACTTACAAGAACCCTCAAGAAAAATTCTGGTCAAAAATACTATTCAAATCACCATATTAAAGGCACCTCACTATAAGTGAGACACTATATACCAAACAATTTTCTACCATCAACCTTACATTATTTAACAGTGGAAATAAAAGTTTGAAAGTTTTTTAAAAATAGACACTCACACAACGCCCAGCAGTGCACATCACATGACAGCTTTAAAGAACACGCCTTTTCAAAAACAAAAAATTACATTACAGTCAAAACTGAGGATATAACAACACCGGGAGAATAACAATTCTGAAAATGGCCAGTGAAGTGGCTGAAAGCGCTTGGAAAGTCAAAAATTATGTAACATTTTTACATTCCTTATCTCCATCAAAAATGAAATATATAAGAATGCTGGAAAAGTTAAATCAAAAATTAGTAAAATATTCCTTGTCGGTCACTTTTAACGAAATATGTTTAAGCATGGACCAACAAGTCTCACTGAGAGCAATACACTGCATCTCCTCGTCCTTATCCTCTCTTCTGATCCCAAGTGGAACCACTACATTGTGTCAATAGCTAAATCCACTGCTAAGAAGGTTGGGTCACTGTGTTGGGCCCGAATCCATCCTGCATATATACAAATCAACCATTCGTCCATGCATGGATTACTGCTGCCATATATGGTCAGGTGCTCCTGCTGTTCATCTCAGTGTTCTTGACAGGCTCCAAAGGAGAATCAGTAATGTGATAAATATCGACTTGGCGGCTCAACTACAGCCACTTCCCCACCGATGGGATGTGGATTCCCTTTGTCTGTTCTATAAATATTTTCATGGCTTCTGCTCCAATGAACTAAAGTCACTGGTGCCTCTGCAACAGGTGCTTACTCATGCAACCAGACTGATAACTGGGTCTCACCCATTCACAGATCAACCAAATGCAGTCGACAATTCTACTCCTGCAGCTTCTTTTCTCACACTTCCCACCTGTGGAACTCACTTCCATATTCTTGCTTTCCTGACAGCTACAACCTCCAGGAATTTAAATGCAATGTCAATACTCATTTCTTAACCACTTGATTCTAGTTCTTTTTACACCACCCTGTATATCCTTTCCTTTCCCTCCACCTTTGCAACTGTCATCACACCTGTATTCCCGTCCTTCTCTTGCTCCTTTCTAACTGGTTCGTCTTTCTCTTCACTCTCTTCTACATAATCTTTTTACTCTTATGTAGCCCCTGCACATCAGTGGTGTTACCACCTTGCTTGGGGTGATACAATTAAAAAAAAGAAAAGAAAAAAGAAAGCTTGCTGTCCAAATGTACATTAATCTATCTCTATCTGAACATTATCTATCAAGCTGTTTATATCAATTGCTATATCTCAAACCATACTTATGCAGCTACAGTGGATCATGATGTAAGAAACAGTTGGGAAAAAACTAAATATAAAATGAAAAATATCTATACTTTTATGTTCCTGCAAATGTAAATAAATCTGAAAAACATGCCAGTGTAGCTAACTAGAAATTGATTGATTGATTCATTCATTTATTTTCTATGGCTTATCGACCCTTTGTATGTCATTTAAAGCCACAAAATATGTTTAGATTCTAAGAAATTTTGTGGGGAGTGACAGGTAAGGATCAGAAGATATATTAATTACAATATATGAAAAAAATTTTTGGAGGGATAAAACAAATGAATTTAAAGGATAAGTTTGTTTCATATTTCTTTATTAAATATAAAACTAACTCATGTTTATAGCATTCAAGGAAAATTGTAGGCAACCAAAAAAAGATTGTAAGAAATAAGGGAAAGAATGCAAAAATACAAGTAAAGAATGAGAGAAGAATACAGGCATTATATAATAGATAATCTTAGACATTCCAGATCAGTGGCTACTATAGCCCCCATCTTATGGGATAATTAAAAAAGAATGAAATGATACATGCAAACCATGAGAGAAGAGCAGTAATATGATATTATGGATAATCTTAATTGCCAATACTCTGAAATGTCTATGGCCCCATCTTATAGGATAAATAAAATAATGAAATGATACATGCAAACTGTGAAAAAAAGAGCAGAGGCATAAGATTATGGATAATCTTAGACATTCCAGGCTTCTGGCAACTATGGCCCCATCTTATGGGATTCTATAAATACTTTCATGGCTTCTGCTCGGACGAGCTTAAGTCACTGATGCCTCCTCAACAGGTGTTTACTCGTACAACCAGACTGGCAACTGGGTCCCACCCATTCACAGTCAGGTTAGCCAAATGCAGACGACAATTCTACTCCTGCAGCTTCTTCTCTTGCACTTCCCGCCTGTGGAACTCGCTCCCGTATTCTTGCTTTCCTGACGGCTACAACCTCAAGAAATTTAAATGCAAAGTCAATACTCATCTACTAACCACTGGACTCTAGCTCTCTCCCCTCCCCTGTATAACCTTCCCTTTCTCTCCACCTATGTACCTGTCATTGCACCTGCTTTCTCAGATTTCTATTGTTCCTTTCTAACTAGTTTGTACTCCTCACTCTTTTCTAATTAATCTTTTTGCATCTATGTAACCCCCTGCACATCAGTGGCGTTTCCGCCTTGCTCGGGGTGAAATGATTAAAAAAAAAAAAATAAATAAATAAATAAAAAATGAAATGATACATGCAAACCATGATAGAAGAGCAATGGTAAGAGATTATGGATAATCTTAATTGCTTATACCCTGAAATGTCTGTGGTTGAAATTAATGAGAGATGAGAAATTATAAGATAGAGGCAAAAAGAGAAAGGTGAACAGAGGCATGAAATAATACATAATTTTATTGCCAACTGCTCTGGAGATTCAACATCCAGCAAATAATATTCATTTTTCTACATATAATCATTAAAGTATTTAAAATAAAAAAAAATGGATGGATGGAGATGATATCGATTCTTCAAATTTCACTGAGGCTTTTTTCATAAACATAATATCCGTTTTAAATTTTGAATTTCTTAAATTATGAAACATTTAAGTTTTTGGTTCTTTCAGTCCTATCCCTTCACCATGTTTAGCTTTCAGCTACAAAGAATTATATTTCTTTTTAATAATAATTAACAAAATTTTCTTTTATAACAAACTATTTCATTTGTTAAAATATTTCTTTGAAATATTAGAATTTGCACCCTCCTGCTTTGTGCGATCTTTGTTTTTTTTTTATATAGTTTTTAAACTCCTTTTTTTCTTTGTCTTGAAGCCATTGTTTTCCATTTTTCTTTTTACAGCCTTTTTATTCATTTTTATTGCAGTTTTTCTTCTGCTTCTTTCTTTCTTTATTCTTTCACCTTCTCATTCATTTTCTCAGCTTTCTTACATTTACTCCCATTTCTTTTTCATCATTTTTCGTTTATCTATTTTCTTCTTCATCTCCTCATTTTTCTCCTACACCTTTCTTCTTCTATCACATCAGAGAAAAAATCAATAACAAAGAATGTGCTCAGTGACAAAACTACATAACTCCAGTCTCATGTTGTACACAAACAAAAAATATGACATTAATGGCTAATTACGTTTAAGCCCACCATTCACTTCTTCAGTTTACAGAGAGATGGCTTGTAGGACTTAATGTATACTGACCCCAAAACCATAAATAATATATAATACTGTTTGATTATAAACAATATCTACTTAAATACAAGTATTAATCAAAAATAATGTTCAAACAAATCATTTCATAAGTATATATTTATACTTTCATAGAGTTTTGACCTCAGTTTGGAGCAGGGGGTAACTATTTGCCCATAGCTGAGACACTAACAGGCACTACCACCCCAGATCAGGGTGAACCTAGGAACAACAGCAATTAAGAGGTGGTTCCACTCTTCTCAAAACCTACTATTCAGAACTCTTGCTGCTGGATGCAGTTTGTCAAACCCAGAACCCATTAAATTTTGAGCAAAATTCCAATTGCTTTGATATGAAAAACTATTCAAAGAAATGTGTTTTTTATTGCAGAAAGTTTGCCTCCATCACAGTGTTTTTTCAACAATCATCAAAAATAATTAGTCAAATGTATGTATTTTATCATTTCACCCAAGCAAAGTGAGACCACATGGCACAGCAACAATCCTGACATTCATCTGCTTATCAGAGTATCCTCTCTATACACTATGCAAGAGTTCAGGCTCCTAATTACCAGTTGGGAAGCAGCAACCAGAAAACTGCCAACCTGATACTCTCAGTATGAAGAGACATTTCCATTAACCACACATATCACAAAAAAACTCATCACAGAACCACTATTAAAAGGAAATGAATCAGGAACTCCTTCATAAAATAGGAAACAAAGGATAAGCATCTATTTCTATTTAAGAAAATGGGGAGGAGTATGAACTGGGTAATAGGAGAGCCTATCTACACCTAAAGAAAAAAAAAGTTACTTAGTTTTAACCAATTAAAAGTTGAGATATCTATTACAGATTCAGGAATACAGGAATTAAACTCACAGAGCTGTACCTCTGAAAAAAAAAAAAATCATTTAAGAAAACCAGTCAGTTTCAAGACCAGTTAATTTCTCCAAAATAAATGTGTTTGCAAGAATTTGGATTTCTCTATATATCTATATTTATATGAGATGTATAAATATAAATGTGTGTGTACCCACTCAAGCTATGTGTTTGTGCAATGAGACACACACATATATATGTGTATGTGTGTGTGTGTGTATATATATATATATATATATATATATGTGTGTGTGTGTGTGTGTGTGTGTGTGTGTATATATATATAGATAGATAGATAGATAGATACTTGATAGAAAAGATGAATAAGCACCTGTTACAGACGCATTTGCAGATGGTAAGTGGAAGCAGTTGAACACAGATTTCAAATATTGTGATTGCAAAGGAAAAAAAAAGGGTAATGCCTGATGTAGGTGAGGACCAAGTGATTGCACATTGCCAAATGGATCCACTTACAAGAATGAATGAATATTCAATACGATACCTAAGACAGATTAATGACATTGATTTTCAGATGATGGACGTGGTAGGGGAAAGATATCGGGCTTTCAGTAAAAATAAATTCAGAATGATGAAGGAAAATACTGAAGATCTTGCTTCTTTGTTTGTTGTTTTATTTGTATTTCTTTTTATTTCTTTTTAAATAAAAAACTAAAAGTAATTTAGATTAAGTGAAAGAAAAAAATTCCATGCAAAAGAATTCTGCTTATTAATTTGTGAATTCAATAAAAGATCATTGCTTTGAGATGTTCCTCATTCTAGCTTAAGAAAGCCTTCACAAAAAACTTCCTCACAAAAAAGAAAAAAAAATTACGTAATCTTTGTGTGAAAATTAATAGAATGTATGGTTTTTGTAGTGACAGACAAATCAGGAAAAATTCCAAATGGATTAAACAAAAACAACAAGTATAAAGAATTGGGTTTTATACTTGTAAACGTAAAACCCAGATCCCATTTTTTTTAATGCACAAAACATACCACGCTATATTTTATGACTGATTGATTTGTTTTTTATGATTTATCAAACTTTTCAAGGTTATTTAAGTCTGAAACCTATTTTTAGATTGTAAGAATTCTAAGAAATTTAAAGATAATAATCATTTTCTCAAACATGTCTTACGATTTAAACAATAGCTAAAAGAAGATTCATACTTTTCCCAAAAGTATTTGCATTTAAGTAAATATAACTAGCAGTATAACCCGGTGTTGCTTGGGTGTAATGAAAGCTTTAAAACTAATCCATGGTCCTGGAGCTCAGACTCTTTGGACGTTGGCACGAAAGACTAAAAAGCAATAGTTGTTTCTAGTTAAAGCAAAACCATAGACTGAAAGAAAAATGAATGGATGTAAGTCAAATTTGTATTTCCTGGTATCGATATCAAATAAATTTTTTTCATCGTAAACTGAATTTTTAATGCTAAATAAGTCCTCTGAGCAAATGGTATCATGGCCGAGACTAAGAACTACAATTATACCTACTTAGAGCCAAACCCGAAGCAAAAACTAAAATAAAAAAATACAGATATACAGGCAGATAAACAGACACATACACAAACAGCTTGCCTTTAATAGATATATATATATATATATAATCGATTTTCTGCACTATTGTACGAATTGCAACCTTGAAACTTCTGAATAGTTTCTTATGTCTTTGTCTCTGAGTGTATCAAATTTGATTAAAATCAGACCACTCCTATACCCTGATTTTTTTGATTATCGATTTTCGATATTTATCGGGGGTTACCTCGGCACAAAACCTAGCTAAGAACACTCACAGACGCTTATAGTACAACTGCGTAAATTTTCAAGAAAATCGGTTCAGCCATTTCGGAGTCTATAGGTAATGGGGACACACACACACACAAAGTTCCATTTATAAATAAGTTTAGATTAGATATAACATGAATTTAAACTTGTGTTTTCGATTTCTCGTACTGAGCCATTATCCATTCCATCACAGCAGCAAGTTTTCCTAAGAAGTCATCAATCTTTGTACTAACCAGTTTCAACATTGCTTAAATTTGGTGATTGGATTTTAACCCATGTAATTTCCATAAGAGAAAATGACATTTCAAATCTTGTTTGTAAATGTAGTAATTCTTCCTATATTTGTTGTTATTAATACAAGGCTTTGGTTGATCCATTCTTCAGCCTTTGTCAGGTGAGAAAAATTTGTACTATACACTATACTAACAATCAGCTTGGTATATTTACATTATTGTCCTCATTTTTGTTGCCATTTGTACATTTTGGCCGTTGTATGCTTCCAGCCTTTTTCAGGTGCTAGGAATTCAGAAGGCAGGAGAGTGTAATGACTGAAGTGTTGTATAAATAGCAAAAAAAAAATGAGGATAACAGTCCAAATAATGTAAATGCTGTAAATACTACCTCATCTCAGAAATATAGACAAATCTGCTTGGTATACTAATTTCTACTATTTTGATAAAATCCATGTTATAACTTGCTTTCTGTGGTAGACTACTTGCCAGCCAAGGCTATAGAACCCAATCTGTCCTATTATTTAACCCATAACTGGAGGGAAGAGACAGATTAATTCCTTTCCCAAGAGTATTTGTGCATAAGTGAATGCAAGGAATTCAACTGGAATTCAAACCTGGTTCCCCGTTTTGTCATTCAGAGTTGATATCCACTGCAACACAATGCACATCCTGACTGACTTTTTATTAGTAAATATTTTATTTCTTTGAAAATCGCCCTTCTCCTCTTTCTAGCAAGTTCACCAAAGTACTGAACTTTGTATTTTTTATGTATCTCTAGTTGGAATTCTTTATTTGAGCAACTAGAGTAGTACAATTGTATCACCAGGGATGTATTAGTCACTTTTTACTATTTTTCTTTTTAAATAATCATTTCACTCCAAGCCTGACAGTACTGTTATTGGTGCACAGTGGGTTACATGAGAAAAGAGTGAGAAGAAAGAGGAACATTATACAGGAAGTATCGGAAAGAGAATAAGAGAATGATGGAAATACTGGTGGGCGGGGTTTTATATGAGAGTAGAGTGAGAAGGAAGAAGATGATGATGATACTGGGGGTAGAGGGGAAAGGATAAGAGAAAGATCAGAATCAAGGAGATAAAAGATGGCAATTGACATTGCACTTAAACTCTTAAAGATTGTAGCTACCAGTGAAGCAAGTATACGAAAAAGAAGTTCCACAAGTGGGAAGTGTGGGAAAAGAAACTGATTGAGTAGAAGTGGTGGTTACTATTGACTGTAAAAGGGGTGAGACCTAGTTGCCAATCTAGCAGCCCAAATAAAATCATGTAGAGAGAGCTCCAGGGAGATGAGCTTGTCAGAGCAGAAGCCATGAAAATATTTGTAGAAAAGCCAGAGGAAAGCCACATTCCAATGGTGAGAATATGACTGAAGTTAAGCCTGCCATATTTTTTGCAAACATTTATAGGTAAATCACACAGTTCAATAATTCTATTCCATCCAGTAAGTATGAAATAAGCTTGCAGTAATTTTTAGCAGATAAACCTTTTGTACGTTTTTACAGAATGAGACGTTACAAGTCATTTCACCAACAGAAAATAATTTCTCACCTAACACACGACCTCCAACTTTGGAAGTCCTTTTTTAATATAGATTTTCTAATCTTTCATGTGGCTGCATTAATTATTGTGCATCTAGTTGCATATTTACATCAACATATATTAATTTTCCCATACAAAAATTTTCTTTCATTTTCTGTAATTATTTTTACTGTCACAACACTGCATATGAATTTTTATCTGTGAAAACTTTGCTTTGTTTGAGTTTTACAGTGTGACTGTTTATGTCCTACTTTTTCAAACTTGTAGATTTATGGCAGTGAATGCTGGACAATACTATCAAAGATGAAGGAAAAACTTGAAGCAACTGAAATGTGGTTCTACAGAAGGATGCTGCGAATATCATGGATTGAGCATGTGAGCAATGATGAGGTCTTGGAAATAATGGAAACAAAAAGGAAATTAATACTGAGAATCAGAAAGAGACAGCTGAAGTTCCTAGGACATGCAATGAGGAAGGAGGGCTTGGAGAACCTGATACTAACAGGTCAGATAGAGGGAAAGAGAGACAGGGGAAAGCAGCGGATAACATATTTGAAGGATCTAATCAGGTGGATGACGGAACGAGGATTGCATGGTGTAACAGGAGAAGGCGTGCTCAGAGCCACCAGGGATAAGGAAAAGTGGAAGGCCATGATCGCCTATGTCCTGAAGGGACAAGGCACATAGAAAAAGAAGATTTCGAATTCTTAAAGAGACAGTTTTCTATGTGACATAACCTTCTAGATTTTAATGATGGATTAATTTTTCTTTTTGTTTGTAGGTATGCACATTCAACGTATTCATTTTCCTTTTGAGCAGCATTGTTAAATTATTTGGTTATTTGTTGATTGTTGTCGAGCCCTTAGCTGTCAGTGAAGTTGTGAATGAATTTTCAGCGCTTTACGCCCTCATCAGGTTGATGACTAAAGTTCTCGAGTGATAGTTTGTTGTGGAGTTATTTTCACAGGGAAGGCTAGTATTTGTGCTAAAATCAGTCCTAATATATTCGATGTAGAAAACGAGAACTTGATATAATATGTATTACACAGTATAATCTTGCCAGGTTGCTGACTACTTTCGTATTTGACTGTCGACTACTATCGTCAAACATCAACGGACCCTCATTCCTCTTACTACTCCTACTTAAATTAGGCGGGAGAGTCTATTCACTATAGAATAGGTGTGTTTCACCATAACACATAGATGGATATGTACACTCTGACAAAGTATTGTGGAGTTATTTTCGCAGTGGATGCTCATATTTGTGCTGAAGTCTGTCCTAATAGGTTCAATGTACAAAATGTTAGAAACTTGATAAAATATGTATTACGCAGTGTACACTTACCAAGTCACTGACTACTATTGTCCAACATTGACTGACCCTCGTTCCTCTTACTACCCCTACTTAAATTAGGTGGGAGAGTCTATTCTCTTCTAACTATATGCACATTGTTTTTCCTCAGTTTCTTTGGCATTGTGTCTCAGATTTAGAATTTTTTTTTTTAATCATATCACCCCGAGCATAGGTGGTAACGCCACTGATGTGCAGGGGGCTATGTAAGAGTGAAAAGATGGGAAAAGAGAAAGCCGGAAACCAGATCCTAAACAGGAAACAAGGGATGAGCCTCTTCACCAGTTCAATAGACGTCGGTGGAGTGTGAACCAGGCGATAGCTTAGTCTATCTACTCCAATTGAAAAAAAAAAAAAAAAAAAAAAAAGCTCTGACATTCATCTAATATTTTCTGTCATGCAAGTTTATTATTCTGTTCAAGTTTCATTAGAATTTATGCTCATATTTCTGTTTTTTTCCTCATTAACCCTTGAACAAAAATTAAGCCATTAAGCATATTTGAGATCATTTTCGTTTAATCTGAATCTGACACATTTTTTTGTTAACGATTCCAGCATAACTGACAAAAATCTTTGTCTTTCTTTTTTTGGTCAAAATCATAGAATTCTAACTAGTATTAAACAACGAGATTTTATCACTAAAAAGTTTCAGTCAGAATATTTACTGTTTCTTCACAAAAAATTACTGTTTAGTTTTTTTTCAGTAGTACAAAATGACTGTATTTTTCATGTTCTACTGATAATAACTTTCTTAACAAAAGTCTTGTTTTCTTTCTAATCTTCCCAGTCACTGCATTATTCTCTGAAATTTGTTCCCATCTTTGAAAATAAGCAGAGAAGGTAATTCCAACATCTGAATTGGACATGAATTCAGACATAGCACAAGCCAGTGTACCAAAATTCAAAGAACAGAGAATTTTTTCTTCTGTATTATTTCAATCAACTTTTGTTGTTTCAGAAGTTCCAACAACTGATGAGGTTGAATGTTTACCAGAGAAGCCAATATTTAAAGAATATCTGTTTTTCTCTTTTTTAATACACATATCAAAGAGGAAAAATTAAATCCTTGTGGTTCAAAAGTCTTGTCATCACTTATCAAGAGTGCCAAAACAACAAATATTTTTTTCTACTTGCTATAATTCAACCTCAGTTTTGATTTTCTCGTCACTCCTGTTTTAACTTGCAGGAATTTTGATTTCTCATCATCACTGTTATAACTCAGTTTCCAGCAGTTATAATATTAAGTCTTGCTTAGATTACTCGACATGAGGTCTTTGAGAAATACTCTAGACTGACTCCAATGGTTTTTACTCACATATTTCTTTAATTAACCATCTAAATTAGTTCATTTTTAATCACAGGTGGTGCGTTATTTACTGTACAACAATTAACATCAGGATTAGAAGAAAATAGCAATATTAAAGTATTTCTTTTACTAAATATTCAATGCCCAAGAGCCACAAGAGAGCATTGCAGCATGAGATTGTTGTATAGAGCTGAGAGGACGTGATAATTACAGATTATAAGGATATGTCAGATAATGGTTGAGCCTAGACATGCAGGAGCTAACATTGTAGGGGTCAGTAAAGTATCCTCACAGGTGTCTGTTTCACAATGTTGCAATTTTAAAAGCAAATGAATTTTTTTATATATTAAAATTTATTAATTTTTTTTTATATGTTAAAATTATATATGTTATATTATATTATGTTATATTATATTATGTTATATTATATTATGTTATATTTTTTAAAATGTTATAGTCTAGTCTTATTATGTAATCTTATGTTTTCTATCTGATTGGAGTGAAATCATTAAAAAACATGTTTAAGTGCCATTAAGAAAACCCAGGCTATGATCCATGATGGAATGAAAGAGTAAAAAGAAAGTAGCAATATTAAAGGAATTGCAATCATGCTATGATACATTACTATAGAGAATTTAAGGGAAAATAAAGGCTTTATATTGACTATTGTTAAAATGTCATATTTTAGCCTTATGTGCCACTAGGGAGATCCAGGCTATGATCAATGATGGAATGAAAGGGTTAAAAGAAAGTAGCAATATTAAAGGAATTGCAATCAAGCTATGATGCATTACTATAGAGAATTTAAGGGAAAATAAAGGCTTTATATTGACTATTGTTAAAATGTCATATTTTAGCCTTATGTGCCACTAGGGAGACCCAGGCTATGATCAATGATGGAATGAAAGGGTTAAAAGAAAGTAGCAATATTAAAGGAATTGCAATCAAGCTATGATGCATTACTATAGAGAATTTAAGGGAAAATAAAGGCTTTATATTGACTATTGTTAAAATGTCATATTTTAGCCTTATGTGCCACTAGGGAGACCCAGGCTATGATCAATGATGGAATGAAAGGGTTAAAAGAAAGTAGCAATATTAAAGGAATTGCAATCAAGCTATGAT
This sequence comes from Ascarosepion bandense, assembly GCA_037127315.1. Taxonomy (NCBI): domain Eukaryota; kingdom Metazoa; phylum Mollusca; class Cephalopoda; order Sepiida; family Sepiidae; genus Ascarosepion; species Ascarosepion bandense. The sequence continues at coordinate 156,970 of JBBBDQ010001815.1, forward strand.
GCATTACTATAGAGAATTTAAGGGAAAATAAAGGCTTTATATTGACTATTGTTAAAATGTCATATTTTAGCCTTATGTGCCACTAGGGAGATCCAGGCTATGATCCATGATGGAATGAAAGGGTTAAAAGAAAGTAGCAATATTAAAGGAATTGCAATCAAGCTATGATGCATTACTATAGAGGATCTAAGGGAAAATAAAGGCTTTATATTGACTATTGTTAAAATGTCATATTTTAGCCTTATGTGCCACTTGGGAGATCCAGGATATGATCCATGATGGAATGAAAGGGTTAAAAGAAAGTAGCAATATTAAAGGAATTGCAATCAAGCTATGATGCATTACTATAGAGGATCTAAGGGAAAATAAAGGCTTTATATTGACTATTGTTAAAATGTCATATTTTAGCCTTATGTGCCACTAGGGAGACCCAGGATATGATCAATAATGGAATGAAAGGGTTAATAGAAAGTATCAATATTAAAGGAATTGCAATCATGCTATGATACATTACTATAGATGATCTAAGGGAAAATAATGGCTTTATTTTGACTATTGTTAAAATGTCATATTTCAGTCAAGCTATGATGCAGTACTATAGATGACTAGCAACAACTAAAATGGATAGCACATTTAACTGAAAGCGAAAATAATGTCATGACGTTGACCTTCCGCATCACTTTAGTTAAAATGTTAGAAAGCAAACTCCCATTAATACTGTGATAAAAGCTACTGGACTTGAGAAACCTATTTTCACAAAAATTGTTTCAAGAAAAAAATTTTATAAAATTTCTACTGAAAGCAATAATGGCTATTCGGTCAATGAATGCCAAACATTTCTTTGTAGGAAGATGGCTAATATTAACATTAAAGAAAAAAATATAGCCCTTGAAAACTTTTAAAAAATGTCAAACTTGCATGCTTGAAATGAAAAAAAAAAAACAACCTTATCATAGTTAATTTTATCAACCGAGTTCTTTTATTAATTTATTTGTTATAATTGCTTAGCCTTTGTTATGATAATTAAATTTTACATAACCTTTCTTATAGAATCATGTCATTTTACCAAACCAACAGATGTTACATAATACCAATTCAGTAATACACCGCTGACCTACTAATTTTGCATTTCTAATGTCTCTATAGTATTGTCAACTGCAAGAAATTTGTATTCAATTAAAACCTGTGGGAAAATCAGTAGCAATTCTGGTTGGATCCATATATTACCTGATAAAAACAGATAAACAATCCCAGTTTTTTTTGTGACTCACTGATTCATTTTCTACAGCTTACCAACCCCTTTGCAGGTTATTTAAAGCCAGAAAATATTTTGCAATAGTGATAATTTTTTTGTGAGATAATGATTTAGTGATACAAATCTTACTAATTATCCCATTGCCAGAGGGAGAAGAGAAAGATTCATAGATAATCAAAATTGGATAAAAAACAAGTGGGGTATCAATTCTATATTATTATCAATACATAAACTGATCCCTAACTTTGTGGCTACAGTAGTTTCTATACATTTATATTTCAGAGAATATAAACAAATTCAAAAGACATGCCTGTATAACTAATCAGTATTTGCTTGTTTGTTTGATTTGTTTTCTATGGTTTATTAACCCATTGCTAATAATTTAAGACAAAAAATATTTTTTGATTCATAAGATTTTTTTTGGTTGAGATAATAATGAATTAGTGATACAAATCCTACTAATTAACATATAACTGGGGAGAGAAGAGGTAGATTCAGACATTTCCCAAAGATATTTGCATGTAAGTGAAGAAATGAACCCATCTGGAATTGGAACCTAGCTCTCCAATTAACAATCCAAACCATTATCCATTACACCATCCGATTTTCCAAGCTGACCAGGTTTGATGCAGCTCAATTTAGGTGGCTGTATAGGAACTGGTGTTCAATGTGATATGGCTGTTAGTCTCATTTTTTTTATATCCAATAGTATCTTATATTAATTCTACAGGTCAGTCAAGTGTCATACATGGTACATGCTTTAGGTGATCATGTCTCGAAAAAGACATGATTGACTGGGCAGAAAATTATCCTGCAGTAGATTGCCATTGCTTTCTGCGGTAGACTGGTTGCCAACCAAGGCTATAGAACCCAATCTGTTCTATTATTTAACTCATAACTGGAGGGAAGAGATGGATTAATACCTTTCCCAAGGGTATTTGTGCGTAAGTGAATGCAAGGAATTTAACTGGAATTCAAACTCGTCTCCCTGATTAGTCGTTTTGAGTCCATGTCCACTGCACCACACAGGTACACACTCAATATTCCAGCATCATGGGTACCAAAAATATGTCATATTATCCATTTTACCAAACTAACAGAATAATGATAAACCTTCAAGCAAAAACTTAAGTATATCTTGTACCTCAAAGGCATCATAAAGTGTCATAAATTTCTATCAAACTTATTAAAACTAACTAAGCTATTGGTAAAGTGTCCATGAACAGCCATCGTGACAAGTTTTTCTCGTCAGAATCTATCTAGCACATTTATAAATTTACCATTCATTTTTGCATTGAAAACTGTTGCCATATCTGATTGGGTGATCCTAAATTTTCATCTCAAGGTTCTTGACAAAATCCAAAAAAAGACAGTATTTATTTATTTCTATTATTATTATATATATATTTGATATTTCAGACCAGCCTCGGCCTTTCATCAGAAACAAAATTTTGTTTCTGTTGAAAGGCCGAGACCGGTCTGAAATATCAAATATATATAAGAGTGTAAATAAATAATCTAATAAATAAATAGTATAAATTATTTTTGTTCTAAATTCTTAAGTACAAAAAAAAAATGGATAAATTCACTTTCATCATATGTTCAGGTTTTATTATGATTCTAATCATTGCTTTTTGAGTCAAAAAAAACTACTGAGGAGTGTAGATAGTTAAAATGATAGCGCCATTAAATTTTAAACCATCCTTTAAATACAGTTTTTTTTCTTTGTGAGCACAAAGATCCATGTTCACCAAAATTTCTTTCCTGATTTTTATTTTTTTAATGAGCAGATGTGATAAGTAGAGCCAAAGATATTCCTATCAGAAAATTTGTACAGGATCCATTTTCCAATTTTAATACATTTTTCTAAGGTTTGTAAAAAACATTCTGTAGTAAACTGCCTAAGTAATAAAGAACTAAGTAAACTTGAATGTCACTTCAAAGATATCTCTAACATAAAGCAAAAGATGTCACTGAAAATTTTTCCTGTGTCACACAAAAATAAAAATACTTCCTCATTGTGAACAAAAGAAAAAACAAAAAAAACTAGTATTCAAATTATGATCTTTCTACCATAGGACCCATTTTCTAACTTTTGTAATCATTTCGAAGGTTTGTAAACAATTCTCAGAGTAGAGTGACTGTAAAAAACAAAAAAACAATGAAGTTATTAAACTTGAATGACTCTCTAACACAATATCAAATTTTCTGGTGGGAATATCTTTGTATCCAAGAGATTGCAAGAATCTTTGCTCACCATGTGTCAAGCAAAAACAGAAAGAAAAAATCCTGACCAATTTTCTTTTCTGCAAATTTATATGGATATATTTTCAAAGTTTTGTTGTTTTTTTCTGAGGCCTTTTATTAATAGATTTGTAAACATTTACTAAATGATTAAAATATGTGAACCAACTATAAGGAAGTCCTTATTATTTACCATTTTAGAAAGTGCAAATTGATTAACAATTAGCTGATGTTTTGCCAACCATCCAAATAAACAATATGATAAACTAGGAGTATAGCCCGGCGTTGCTCGAGTGTAATGAAAGCTTTAAAACTAATCCATGGTCCTGGAGCTCAGACTCTTTGGACGTTGACCCAAAAGACTATAAAGCAATAGTTGTTTCCAGTTAAAGCGAAACCATAGACTGAAAGAAAAATGAATGGATGTAAGTCAAATTTGGATTTCCTGGTATCGATATCAAATAAGTTTTTTTCGTCGTAAACTGAATTTTGAAGGCTAAATAAGTCCTCTGAGTAAATGGTATCATGGCAGACTAAGAACTACAATTATACCTACTTAGAGCTAAACCCAAAGCAAAAACTAAAATAAAAGGGCTGAAAAAAAAACAGACACATGTACAAACATCTTGCCTTTTATATATATATATTACCGATTTTCTGGACTATTGTAAGAATTGCAAGCTTGAAACTTCTGAATATCGTTTCTTATGTCTTTGTCTATGAGTGTATCAAATTTGATTAAAATAGGACCACTCCTTCTATAACCCGATTTTTTTGATTATCGTTATTTATCAGGGGTACCTTGACACAAAACCTAGCTAAGAACACTCGCAGACACTTATAGTACAACTGTGTAAATTTTCAAGAAAATCGGTTCAGCCGTTTCGGAGTATATAGGTAACAGACACACACACACAGAGTTCCATTTATAAATAAGTTTAGATTTAGATAAATAGGATAAATAAACAATCTAATAAAGAGTTTTTAATATTTTTGTTGAAATTTCTCAAGAACAAAAAAAAATGTATATATTCACTTTCATCATATGTTTAAATTTTATTACCATTCTAATCAATGCTTTTTAAAATGATAAACATTGCTGAGGAGTGAAGGTAGTTAAAATAACAGTGGTGTCAAGGTAAAAAAACATTCCTTTGACACTTCATTTATTTATGGGCATGAAGGTCCAAGTTTTTTTTATAATCATATCACCCCAAGCAAATTATGAGAAAGAGTGACAGGTTATAGGGGGTATCAGGAAGTGGGTAAGAGAAGGATGAGAATACTGATGAGAGTGCAGTGGACGGAGAAAGGAGCATGAGAGAGAGGATGCGGGTTAGTGAGATAGATGACTATTGACTTTACATTTAAATTCTTAGAGATTATAGCTGTCGGGAAAGCAAGTAAATAAAAGGGAATTTCACAGGCAGGAAGTGCGAGAAAAGAAGCAGCTGGAGTAGAATATGCATTTACAATTTATTGGTTTCACAGTAAAAAGGTGGGACCTAGTTGCTAATCTTGTGGCTCGAGTAAATTGACATATAGGAGGCACCAGTGAGCTAAGTTCATTGGAGCAGAAGCTGTGAAAGTATTTTTAAAAGAGACACAAGGAAGCCACATTGCGCCAGTGAGAAAGTGACTGTATCTGTGCTGCCAAGTCAGGATCTATCACATTACATATTTTTCATTGGATTTTGTCAAGGACACCTAGGTGGATAGCAGGAGCACCTGACTAAATATGGCAGTAGTATTCAATGCACGGGCAGATGGTAGATTTATATATGTGCAGGATTGTTTCAGGTGGAAAAAAACTTTCTGGCCCTACACAGAGAACCGATTTTCTTAGCAGTGGATTTAACTATGGATTCTATATAGTCATACCACTTGAAGTCTGTTGTGAGAGTTAAGCCGAGGAGGCACAGTGTTTTGCTTTCAGGGAGGCTAGCCTGATCCATGCTAATGGTGGATAGGAGCGATTATCTGTGATGGTTAATAGATAGCAACTTCATTTTGGAAACATTAAAATTCATGAGCCATCTCTTACCCTAGTCTGCCACGGATCGGAGGTGCTTTTCAAGCTTGGCAGCAAGGTTTGCTTTGTCAGCCTCAGCAGATTTTTGATCGATGAGAGAGTAAACTTTAATGTTGTCAGTGGGTATATGCCTACCTGGGATCTTATGCCGATTTGTAAATTTCTGAAACAATATCTCGTAATTAATAATTTCCTGCCAAGTATTATCTTTAAATGCAACATCAGTTGTCATCTCTTGTCTCTTTAAAATCTATTCTTTTATTGTCCCTTCTCCATAATAACATTTTCTCAGATTCTTTAACTGTCACTCATCCCTTCTGTCATAATAGCTTTCTCACCTTGCTTGGGGTGAGTGGATATCAGCTCGGAACGAGAAATCAGGGAGCTGAGTTCGAATTCCAGTTGAATTCATTGCATTCACTTACGCAAAAATACCCTTGGGAAAGGTATTGATCCGTCTCTTCCCTCCAGTTATTTTTTTTTTTTTTTAATCATATCACCCCGAGCAAGGCGGTAACGCCACTGATGCGCAGGGGGATAAGTAAGGGTAAAAAGAATGGAAAAGATAAAGCCGGAAACCACATCCTAAACAGGAAACAAGGGATGAGCCTCTTCACCTGTTCAATAGATGTGGGTGGAGTGTGAACAGGACAGACTGGGTTCTATAGCCTTGGCTGGCAACCAGTCTACTGCAGAATGCAATGGCAACCTACTGCGACATAATCTTCTGCCCAGTCAGTCATGTCTCTTTCGAGACATGATCGCCCAAGCATGTTTCATGTATGGCACTTAACTGACTGACTAGATTGCTAGCTCAGTCCCACCATTTTACTGTTTAGATTGCTAGATGTAAGCATGTTCGATGCTAACAGGTTTTTCTCTTGTATTTCTCACTTGTGGAACTATTCCGCCTTCAGCTAAGTGGCAAAACTTTTACTTGTATTATTTGAGTTTTGTTTAACAACATCTCAACCTCTGTGAGTTATTTAATGCCAAAAAGTGGGGTTTTAAGGTATTTTTTTAATATTTGGTTATCGTGAGAAGGTTTAGTCAGATTTTAATGAAAAAATTTTTTTTATTTTAAAAACTGAAAATGTCTTCTAGTTTTGTATTCAAAAATGTTTTGCTGAGAATAACTTTTTTCCTTCAAAAAAGTGTTATGGTAATAATTTTTCTTCAAAAATGTATTGTTGGTAATCTTTTTCCTTCAAAAATGTCCATTTTTTTCTATAAAGGTCTATTTCTATGTATATATTTCTATAAAAGTGTATTTTTATACTTTTATAGTGTTTTGACCCCAGTTTGGGAGTTAACTATTTGCCCATAGCTGAGATCCTAACAGGTGCTACCACTGTGTCAGGGTGGACCTGAGAACAGGAGCAATTAAGGGGCGGTTCCATGCTTCTCACAACCTCCCAATCAGAGGCCTTGCTGCCAGATGCAGTTTACAGTCATGTCCAGGACCAACTTGTATTATTAATTCTACACATAGACATATGAGTGTGCATATTGTGTTCAACACCAAAAGATGCTATAAAATGAAAGCATTAACTTAAGAATTCAAGACATATTCTTTAAATGGGCTCATCAGATCAAGACTCACATCTAGATGTCATACATGGTGTCTGACATTTAAAAAACACCTATAACTATCAGCTATATACAACCAGATCAATGATTAAAAATGGCTTCAAATGAATAAATCCACAGTTTCTTAAAGAGTCAGCTGAGACATAATATTATACCCATTAGTAGCTAGTCATAACCATAGCTTTATTAAAAAAATGACAATCAATAACTATACTACTATAATAAGTAGATACATAAAGAGAAAAAGAAATTGAACACACAATTAAGTCAACAGGATACAGTTCTTGGCTAAATATATACATACACACAAAATCACCTACGAATGAACAAATTTGTAAATAAGCATGAAACTTTTTTCTGTTGTAATTATTTTAAACACACATAAATGCGCTCTGTTATAATTAATTTTAAAAAATTAACTTTTAAAGCTGTGATGTTGTTTATCTAAGGGAGGTAACATTAATTTAAATAATTTTAATTTTTATATAACTACAATTTTAAAAACATTGCTATTATAGACATTTAAAAATATTATTGCTATACTCATTACTAACCTTATTTAGTATTGCTTGTATGTCCGTTAGATAGAAGACCACGATTAATTAAGTCCATGATAATTTGAAGTTTTTATTTATTTATTTTTCATGGTCGAGCATATTTGTATTATGAATATTTTTTGTGAATTATGAGTGTGGATAGATGCCTTGAAATGTTGTACGATAGAGCTTATATCTGACATATGTAGCATAAGTCTCTTTGATAATGTTGTTGTCTTGAAACAATATATTTAGTTTATGGCAGAGATACAATCGTCCCATAATTAAAACTACAATATATAATAGCAAGACAAAAACAAATATACTACTGACAATTAAATAAATATGAACCATTAGATAAATGATAACATAAGATATAAGCAAATATTTAATTTACTACATATCCACTATTTAAAAATTACATGTGGGTGCATGTATGTGTGAGTGTACGGGAGTATATACTCTATTCAAACAATCAAAAAAACTCTCTATAAACCTAACAAACCATAATTAATACCCTAAAAATAGAACAATATATATTTACCATTTAAACACTAGTTTATTAATAACAAAGCGTAGACACATGTGTACATCTGCCTGTATACTGTATATGCATTTGTATGGGTGTGTGTGTATATATATATATATGCACTTGTATATCTGTATATACATGCATGCATTCAAGTGTGTGTGCATATGTGCAAAGATATAAGTACAGGCATACACACATAAATTTAAACAATAATAAATAAAATTTTAATAATAAACCTGACTTTCGACAATTAATACTTTAAATACTGAAGATACCAGGTATGTTTTTGTGATGCAATGGATATCAGCTCAGATTAAGAAATCAGAGAACAGAGGCACCTGACCATATATGACAGCAGTATTTTATGCATAGATGGATGACAATACTTTAAATACTTAAGATACCAGGTATGCATTGTGGTGCAATGAATATCGGCTCAGATTAAGAAATCGAAGAGCCGGGTTCAAATTTCAGTCAAATTCATCACATTCACTTATGTGCAAGTATCCTTGGAAAAGGTATTAATCTGTCTCTTCCCTCCAGATATGGGTCAAATAACAGGACAGATTGGGTTCTATAGCCTTGGTTGGCAACCAGTTTACTGCAGAAAGTAATAATAACCTACTGTGAGAAATTCTTCTGCTCAGTCAGTCATGTCTCTTTTGAGACATGATCACCCAAGCATGTATCACGTATGGCACTTAACTGACTAACTTCAGATACCACCAAATCAAATAAGAAAATGAAATAATACCGAAGCAGAGACACATAAAACCTTTTATGATTTAAGCATTAATATCAATTATCTAAACCTATAAATGGAACTTTGTCTGTGTGTGTGTGTGTTTATTACCTATAGACTCCGAAACAACTCGGACAATTTTCTTGAAAATTTACACAGTTGTACTACAAGTGTCTGTGAGTGTTCTGAGCTAGGTTTTGTGTCAAGATACCCCCAATAAATATTGAAAATCGATAATCAAAAAACTCGGGTTATAGAAGGAGTGATTTGATTTTAATCAAATTTGATACACTCATAGACAAAGACATAAGAAACGATATTCAGAAGTTTCAAGCTTGCAGTTCTTACAATAGTGCAGAAAATCGGTAATATATAAATATATATATATATATATATATATATATATATATATAAAAGGCAAGATATTTGTGTGTGTGTCTGTTTATCTGCCTGTATGTCTGTATTTCTTTCAGCATTTTTATTTTAGTTTTTGCTTTGGGTTTGGCTCTAAGTAGATATAATTGTAGTTCTTAGTCTCAGTCATGATACCATTTACTCAGAGGACTTATTTAGCCTTCAAAATTCAGTTTACAATGAAAAAAAACTTACTTGATATCGATACCAGGAAATCAAAATTTGACTTACATCCATTCATTTTTCTTTCAGTCTACGATTTTGCTTTAACTGGAAACAACTATTGCTTTTTAGTCTTTCGTGCCAACGTCCAAAGAGTCTGAGCTCCAGGACCATGGATTAGTTTGAAATCTTTCATTACACCCAAGTAATGCGGGGCTATACTGCTAGTTTATATAAAACATGAAATATAATTTTCCTAACTCAAAAATATACAAGTACTCTCAAAAATTAAACATGTCAACATGTCTATCTAGATAAAAAAAAAAATCAATAACAAATATCTCCAATTAAAAGAAAAAAAAGAGAGAAAGCTAAGGAGTGAGTGTAAAATGGAGGGGAGGTAAAAGAAAAATACAAATAACTATAAAATGCAGCACAAATGCACATCCACATAGATAGATACATGGCCACACACATGCACACAAACAATAAAAAAAAACTTGCGCCAGTGATAAGTGCATAAAAGAAAAAAAAATTGAGAAATATAAGCAGGCAATTTCTGATATCCCCTGAAGACTGGATAAACTGAGGTGTCTACGAAACCTTGAAGTCTGGATGCTAAAATGATAATATTGGAAAAAAATAACGTTCTTGAAAATGGCCAGTGAAATGGATGAAAGTGCTTGGAAAGTAAAAATTTATGGAACATTTTTACATTCCTTATCTCCAAATAAAAGGAACATCATATCTCTTTGACTCCCATCCTCTTTCTCACTTTAGACTTTTCTCTTCACACCAATGCTCCCGTCTTTCTCTTACCCATTCTCCGACACCCACTGTGACCTGTTCTCCTCTCTCTTCACACACTCCTATTATATAACCCCCTGCACACCAATGGCAGTACTGCCTTCCTTGGGGTGAGATGATCACATAAAAAATGTAAGAATACTGGAATAATCAAATCTTCTTTGTTGGTGGTTTTTAATGAAACATGTTGAAAAGAAAAATTGTTGCTTATTTATATATATATATTTACACTCTCACACCCTGGAAGAATGATAAACTATGAAAAAACAGTAGCTACTCTAGCATCTACACATTGCTCATTCAGTAATGAATTAGAGCACTCTGGCTATTGGCATACGGTACATGATACACTAAAAGTCTGCCTCCTTCTACCAAGCGCCCATAATCCAGAGGTAGAATCGCCAACTGACGCCAATTCTGTCGGGTTTCAATCCTGGGTTAAAAGCAATTGGAGTTTAACCGTACTGATGAGCTGTGATACAGTGAAACAGATCTGTCTGCAGATGACTATATATGTACATATATATTTTCTAAACATATACTGTTAAATATAAGCGACAATGAATGTCTATTATGTTTAATCATGAGCTGTTCTAAACATCGTATTTTGGTTTTAATTTCAAATGAAAATAAAGACAAAAATTCTCCAACATCTGGATAATTTTTTATTAAGTTGGTCCTGAGCTTTCTGCTCACATTAAATGCAAACAACCCACACTTAATAAAATCACATTTAAATCTGGTCAAAACACATTACATAGCATTTAAATATATGGTTCTGTTATCATTTTGAGCTCGCACGCGGTGTGGCGTCATAGAACCGCATTACAAATTTATGAACTGCGTTTGCTATTTTTGGTAATTGTTATTGTTGCCTAGCAAAGTTTTATGACAACACAAGATAAAATCATTGGTGGATGTTTTTATGTTAACGTCCTTGTAACCTCTCTGAAGATGGCTCATGTAAGCCGAAAGCTTAAAACCAATTTAATAAAAATTTATCCAAATGTTGGAGAATTTTTGTCTTTATTTTCACCTGAAATTAAAGCCAAAATACAATGTTTAGAACTGCTCATGATTAAACATAATAGACATTCATTGTCTCTTATATTTAACAGTATATCTTTAGAAAATTATCTGCTGCCTCGATACACTGAATTAATATATATATATATATATATATATATAGTATTTGATTTTTTTTTATATTTGTTTTCTGAGATGTTTAAAAATTCGTTCTTTGCATCAAACATTTAGTCACAACTATGCAGTATCTCTTTGATCTTTCTGGATTGTGCTTCTGCTTCGAGGTGCTGTTTTCTTATTGAACTTAAATGGATCCCACAGATATGACATTTGGATGTAATATTGAGGGCCAGGCTGTGACGCTTTCATCCACATCAGATTCTAACCTCAAATACAAACCTATACATAACTGATTTCATTATTTCTGATAACAGAATTAAATTTTGACAGAAAATGGTGGAAGATTCAGTTAGTTAAATGCCTAAAGTGATGCATACTTGGGCAATCATGTCTTGAAAGAGACATGACTGACTGGGCAGAATATTTTCCCACAAGAGGTTGCTATTACTTTCTGTAGTAGTCTGGTTGCCAACCAAGGTTATAGAACCCAGACTGCCCTGCTCTTTAACCTATAGCTGTGAAAAGAAGAGATAGATTAATATCTTTTCCAAGGGTATTTGTATGTAAGTGAATACAAAGACTTTAACTTGACTCTCGGAAAGTACAGAAAGCTATAAAAATATTTTTTGATGACCAAAATAATGAATTTACATTAAAAATTTTGTCAAAAGTAAAAGATGTTTAAAACTTTTGCATTAACATAAGTTGACAGTTTATGCATTTTATCAGGACTGACATTAGGTAACTGTATTGCAGAGTGACTGTGTTTCAAGGAACCAACATGTCAGCTGCTCTCTAAAGAAAAGGCTGGGAGACACAATTGAATTCTACGTGCTGGATGACTATATTTAGTAAATGTCACTTTTAGCTATATCTCATACATTATAAATCTATCACAAGTGTTTCCCACGATGTCAGTTAGTCAGTTTAGTGCCATACATGATACATGCTTGGCCAATCATGTCTTTCAATTCATGACTGACTAGGCAGAAGATTTTCTTGCAGAAGATAGCCATTTCTTTCTGTGGTAGACTGGTTGCCAACCAAGGCTACAGAACCCAATCTGTTCTGCTATTCAACCCATAGTTGGTGCAAGAACAACTTAATTTATATCTTTCCCAATGATATTTGCACCTAAGTGAATGCAACAAATCTAACTAGAATTTGAACTCAGTTCTTCTGATTTCTCATTCCAAGACAATATCCATTACACCATAACACACATGTATGTACATGTTAATAAAATTAGTCAAACAATACAATCAATTCCATGGACAAACTAAATACATCTGAGTATACAGTGTTGCTTGTGTATTTGTCTATACTTCTGAGATGAGGTAGTATTTACATGATTTACACTGTTCAGACTGTTGTCTTCATCTTTATTGCCATGCTTACAATGTTTCGGCTGTTAGACACTTCAACCTTCTTCAGGTGCTAGAAATTTTTAACTGAACCCTTTATTTCAATCAGTCGTGTATATCATTTTCATTCCATGTACAATGCCACTTCCAGGTGTTATGTTTTATCTCCCTTTAACTTAATTCTCTAAGTTTATTTCTTCACCACTGCTGTAGCCTGGTATTGAACTCACAACTTTTTGGGTTAAGTCACTGGAACTAACCAACATCTATATCCACTTGACCATGTGTTCTTGAGCATATGAAAAAGACCGAAGCATAAAGTAACAGAAATGCTGTAAACATGGCAATAAAAATGAAAACAATAGTCTGAACAGCGTAAATAATGTAAATGCTGCTAGTGTTTTTACAATATCCTGTTTTCTAACCATAAGTTCTGTTACGTGTTAAGTGGAACAAAAAGAAAAAAAAATTGATTGACCAAAACTCAGAGAAAATCACAGACAAATATTTAATTTACAAAACACACCAAATAAAATATTTCCAAATATACAATTTTGTTGCATTCAAAACAAGAGACAAAGAGTTTACTACCGGCGAGTGTTACGAGGAGAGAAGGGGAAGATAAGGTGTCAAGTATCTTTACCCAGTTAAGTTGGCAGAGAAGTTAAGTGCTATATTTTTTGGAAATCCTCAAATGAGTATATAATGAATAATTTTAAGTATGACAATATTCATTGAAAGTGTTATTTCTAGTATATGTGATTTTACAAATATATATATTTGTAAAATAACATCACTCAATAAATCCCAGGCCTGAGATATAGATGCCACCACAAATAAAAAATCCATATGATTTTTATGAAGTACTGACCTTCAGATGTTAGGTGACAAAATTTTGGCCCAATTGGATTATTATTAGTTTACAAATTACAGTTATTTAAGTGAAGCTACTGTTACAAATTTTCAAAACAAAAGAAAAACTTGAATTTCGTTTTTATATATATATATATATATATATATATATATATATATATGTATGTATGTATGTATGTATGCCGCATTCACCCTAGTCGGGTTGAGCGGGCTTCCTCCCTGACGGAGCAAGTCTCATTGGGATTTGTTTAAGGGCAGGGTCCCAAGTCCTACCCCGTTATTTAACCCATAACTGGAGGGAACGGACGGATTAATACCTTTCCCAAGGGTACTAGTGCGCAAGTGAGTGCAGTGTGCTCGACTGAAATTGGAACTCGGCTCACCGATTTCCCCCTCCAAGCCGACATCCACCGCACCACAACGCACATCCGTGAACGCTAACAGCACCTGGTATTCCCAAGTGGTCACCCACGTAAGTACTGACCAGGCTCAACGTTGCTTAACTTCGGTGATCGAGCGGGAACCGGTGTATTCAACGTGACATGACCGTTAGATATATATATATATATATATATATATATAATATAGCAATATTGGTACATTTGAAAGAAGAAATTGTCAAAAAATGGCCACAAATGAAGAAAAAAAAAAGAAGATTTCTTTCTCCAAGACAAAATAGTGTGTCACAAGTCAATCACAGTGATAGCAAAACTACAGGAATTGAACTTTGAATTGCTTCCACATTCACTCTGTTTTCCAGATCTGGTCCCCAGCAACTACTGGCTGTTTGCAGATCTCAAAAGAATACTCCCAGGAAAGATATTTTGCTCCAATAAAGAAGTGATATTGAAAACCGAGGCATATTTTGAGGCCAAAGACAAATTATTCTACAAAAAAGGCATGGAATTGTTAGAGAAGCATTGGAATCAGTGTATCTCCCTAGAAGGAGACTATGTTGATGAATAAAGTTGAATTTTGCCTGAAAGTTGTTGTTTTATTAGTTAGGCCCAGGATTTATTGAGTGATATGTTATTTTGCTATCACTGATGAAAAGGAAAAAAAAATATTATATATATATATATATATATATATATGTATATATAAAAAGGTAGGTGGGAGTGAAAAAATGCAAACACAGCTGACCAGTTTCACCTTAACTCAACTGAGCCAAAAATGACGGATTATATATAGCAAAAATGACATGAAAGGGGTAAAACAATATATATTCATAAAGGGGAAAATGTAAATATATATTGTGTTAGCACTTTCATGTCATTTTTGCAATAAATAATCCCTTGCTTTTGGCTCTGTTGAGTGAGGGTGAAACTGGTCGGCTGTGTTTGTTTTATTTTTCATTTTCCCACTTTTTATATATTTTATTTTCTTCAATCATGAATAGTAAAATAGGTTTATTCTTTTTAATTCTGTACCTCTCAGAAAATTATATATGTGTATATATATTTATATGTATATAATTAAGCAGGAAATTAAGTAAATTATATGTATAATTTACCTGGGTAATAAGTAAGGTAAATTCCACAAAGGATCTTAATCCAATGAGAACTCGATGTTAGAACTTAACAGAGTATTGTAATGAAAATAAATTTGACAAATTTATAAATCCATCGGTGATAATTTACTTTGTGAACATTAAGAAAATATTCAAAACATACACGGGCATATCCACAGGAAGTTAGAAACAAAAATTCTACAATCACCATTATTCCTTATCCAATGTTTCCTTGAAACATCAAACTGACCTAAAAAACACGATTAAAAACTAAAAAATGGTGGATTCAACCCACAAATTAAATGGAGGATCACCAGACATGCACAAACTCCCAGGAACTTTAGGGACAGAATCTATGCTTGACAGAAAAAAATTGCAATAATCAAATATAAAAATCCCAGTAAACTATTGAACCAAAGGAATGAATTCATCTTCAAGTGCAAAAATAAAAACAGATGTAAAGTTCCATAATAATTTATTCAACTAAGAACTGAAATATAAATTTATTAACATTCACAATTGTCTTAACCCTAACAATTAATCATTTTAATCAAGATGTATTTGTATTAACATTGTGATGATTATAATTGTCTTATTCATATTTTAATTTTTAATTGTTATTAGTTTTAACCTTATCCAAGAATGCACATATATAAGCGTATATGTATGTGCATATGTTTATGTTAAATTGTATGTCCACAAAAAAAAATGTACAAAAGCATATATATTTGTGTATATATGGGTGTGTATGTGCGTGTGTATGCAAGTTTATATATAGGTGTTTATACACATAAATATTTACAGAGCTACAAACAGGTGGGTGTGCATGTAAGCATGCAAATAAATACATAATTTAAGCCCCTCCAATGTTTTCATATAATACTCATGTAATTCCCAGTTAAAGGCTCCATATATTCTAAGGCTTGTTAATTGCAAAATCCCTTTTTTTAAAAACCGTTTTCCTATTATTTAAAGTATTATCATTATTATTATTATTTAAATTTCTTATTGTTTTTATTTCTTTAAATTATTGTTATCAATATTAATAATAATATTAAGTTCTTTATATTTTATATTTAGTACTAGCAGTATAGCCCGGTGTTGCTCGGGTATAATGAAAGCTTTAAAACTAATCCATGGTCCTGGAGCTCAGACTCTTTGGACTTTGGCACGAAAGACTAAAAAGCAATAGTTGTTTCCAGTTAAAGTAAAACCATAGACTGAACAAAAAATGAATGAATGTAAGTCAAATTTTGATTTCCTGATATCAATATCAAATAAGTTTTTTCGTTGTAAACTGAATTTTGAAGGCTAAATAAGTCCTCTGAGTAAATGGTATCATGGCTGAGACTAAGAACTACAATTATACCTACTTAGAGCCAAACCCGAAGCAAAAACTAAAATAAAAGGGCTGAAAAAATACAAACATACAGGCAGATAATCAGATGCACACACAAACATCTTGCCTTTTATATATATATATATATATATATATATATATATATATATATATATATATATATTATCGATTTTCTGCACTATTGTAAGAACTGCAACTTTGAAACTTCTGAATATCATTTATGTCTTTGTTTATGAGTGTATCAAATTTGATTAAAATCGGACCACTCCTTCTATAATCCGATTTTTTTCAATTATCGGGGGTACCTCAACACAAAACCTAGCTAAGAACACTCACAGACACTTATAGTATAACTGTGTAAATTTTCAAGAAAATCGGTTCAGCCATTTCGGAGTCTATAGGTAACAGACACACACACACAAAGTTCCATTTATAAATAAGTTTAGATTTAGATAGATTAGATAGATAATTTTTATCATCATTAACCTTGTTATCATACTACTATAATCAAAACATTAATATTATTGTCATGAAACTGAAATGATTATATTTATAAGATGAAAATATTATTTTTGCTGTCAGAATTACCATAAAAAATTCTAACAATTCAGTTTATCTATTTAAAATATGGTTGCTAAATATAATGTCCTGTATTTGAATACATTCAACCCTGAGAAAAGTTCAATCCAAGATCATCTTATTGTCTGGGATTTTTTTGTAAATACAATATTGTAACAATGACATCCAGTGTTCAAAAGTGATATTGTAAACCTAACTCCCTCTCTCAACAACAAAATATTTTCCTTCATCCCCTTCCTCCCACTATTCCTTTTGCTTGGATAAATCTAACACATTCATTGTTGGAGAAAAAAAATTGATCTGATAAATTGAATATTTTCTTAATATACATGAAATAAATTATCACTGTTGCATTTATAAATTTTTCCAATTTATTTTCATTATATATATATATATATATATATATGAAAACACATCAGCTAAAGTGATTGTAAATTATAATCCATTTCAATGAACTAGTAAGTTCATCTCTTCAGATGACATTTTATTTGGTATAAATATGACTAAATAAAATGTGGTCTGAAGTGATGAACTTATTAGTTCATTGAAATGAATTATAATTTGTAGCCACTTTAGATGGTGTGTTGAGTTTTCCTTTGTATATATTATATTGAACTGGATAATAAGCATTAAGCTCTTAATATTTTATATCAAATAGATCTTTTTGGATTATCCTTGCTGTTCACAGACTTAGCATCACTATATATATATATATATATATATATTTAAAATTTATACCCTAAGTATGTTATAACATCACTACAAAGTAGCTACTCTCAACATTTCTTGTGTCTTGTCAAGCTGATTGAGAGAGATGAAGAGTTTTAAAAAATTCAAAACTAGCTAAACCCCCTCAATCGGGGAAATGTTATGTAATCCGTGATGACCACTCTAAATACAAAATGCTAATCTGAAAAATGATAACATACTCAAAAAACAATTTATTGGTGCATTAATTTTAATGTTTGATTAAATTAGAAATCAGTAATATCAGTATCACAAATTGACTATTAATTTTGCTTTAAAATAAAAAATTACAATTTTAAAATATTTTTGGAGATATATACATACATATATATATTTTCCATTTGTAAACGAGTTATTATGTGACCTAGATTCAAAATAAAAAACTTAAAAAAATTGTACAAAATTGGCTAGCCATGTGTGGAAATTAAAATCAAAATATGGAAAAGACCCTGACATAACGTGGAGTATAGTAAAAACAGCAAAGCCTTACAATGGTAGCAAAATATGTAGTCTGTGCCAAGAAGAAAAGTTAGAGATTATGCTATTCACAAACAAAAGCGAACTGTTGAATGAGAGAACGGAAATTATGACTAAGTGTAACCATACTAAAAAATACCTCTTAGGTTCATACAACCATGGATGAAAACACCATAATTCCTTGGAATTTTAAAAATTGTGTGTTCAGAAATTCCTTGCCACATGAGCGTTAAAAAAAAAACCACCATTACATGAACATTCTTAAAGAAAACAGTAAAATCAGTTATTGCAAATCGCTTGAAGACACCACTCATGGTAGAAACCTAGGTAGCATAATAACTTGTTTACAAATGGAAAATATTCAAAAGTTTTACAATATAATTGTATTGAACACTTTTTATACAAATGTGCACTGGTCTAATATTATTATGACCAGAAACTAAGTAATTAAACAATTAATATATTCATATATATATTTTTTTTAAAATGTAAAATATGGTGTTTAGAATAAAAACATAGCACTTAGTATAAAAGCAAAGAGATAAAACTATAGTATATATGAAGATAAGTATAATTCAATCTTGAAATTGTTGACAAAATTCAAAGAAATGTCTGTAACGTAATTGATCATGACCAGGCTTCTCAAATTCAGTCGTTTTCCCACTGATTAGACATGGTTCACCATCTATCTTTTCTACAAATATTTTCATGGCAATTGTTTAGATGAACTTACCTACTTGGTACCCTGACAGCATGGAGTACCCTGACAGCATGAATTTAAGTATGCTACTAGATTGTGCATGGTGGTACATTTGATATCGACTCAGAACGACAAATCGGCGTGCCAAGTTCGAATTCCAGTTGAACTCCTAGCGTTCACTTACACACAAATACCCTTGGGAAAGGTATTAATCCATCTCTTCCCTCCAGTTATGGATTAAATAATAGGACAGATTGGGTTCTATAGCCTTGGCTGGCAACCAGTCTACCACAGAAAGCAATGGCAATCCACTGCGGGACAATCTTCTGCCCAGTCAGTCATGTCTCTTTCGAGACATGATCGCTCAAGCGTGTATCACATATGGCTCTTAACTGACTGAATGAAGATAATAGTTGAAAACAAAGCTTCTACTTGGCAAAAAGTGGGGGATCAGTTTATTACTTAATAACAATAGAAAACTGATCCTCCACTAATTACTACTTATTAATACAATCCGTCTCTTCTTCCTTCAGCTATAGTTTAAAAAGCAGGATAGAAAATCTTTTGCCCAGTCAGTCATGTCTCTTACGAGACATGATCGCCCGAAGTGTGTATAATCTATGGCACTTAACTGACCGAATGAAGATAATAGTTGGAAACATAAGTAAAGCTTCTACTAGGTCAAAAGTGGGGGATTAGTTTACTACTTAATAACAATAGAAAACTGATCCCCCACTAATTACTACTTATTAATACAGTTCTCCCTTCAGCTATAGTTTAAAGAGCAGGATAGAAAATCTTCTGCCCAGTCAGTCATGTCTCTTTCCAGACATGATCGTCCAAAGCATTTATCACGTATGGCACTTAACTGACTGAATGAAGATAATAGTTGGAAACATAAGTAAAGCTTATACTGAGCAAAAACTGGGGGATCAGTTTATTACTTAATAACAATAGAAAATTGATCCTCCACTAATTACTACTTATTAATACAACCTGTCTCTTCTCCCTTCAGATATAGTTTAAAAAGCAGGATAGAAAATCTTTTGCCCAGTCAGTCATGTCTCTTTTGAGAAATGATTGCCCAAGTGTGTATCATGTATGGCACTTAACTGACTGAATGAAGATTATAGTTAAAAATACAAGCTTCTGCTGGGCATAAGTGGGGGATCAGTTTTCTATTGTTATTAAGTAATAACCTGATCCCCTACTAATTACTACTTATTAATACAATCCATCTCTTCTCCCTTTAGCTATAGTTTAAAGAGCAGGATAGAATATCTTCTGCCCAGTCAGTCATGTCTCTTTCAAGACATGATTGCCCAAGTGTGTATCATGTATGGCACTTAACTGACTGACTAGATTGGAACTAGTAGTCATCTCTTTGTTTTTGAATTAGCTAGATCCTAGAACTACCAAAAACCATCAGTTCTATTCTAACAGTTTCTTTTCTTGCCCATC
>JBBBDQ010001815.1:182500-282500 GCA_037127315.1 Ascarosepion bandense
TTAAAACTAATCCATGGTCCTGGAGCTCAGACTCAGCCTAAAGAATATTTGTATGAAGTTTGGTGAGAATTGGATAAAAATTATGGATTTGAATAAAAAACATACAGACAGATAAACAGACACACACAAGCATCTAGCCTTTTATATCCTTCTATAACCTGATTTTTCCGATTATCGATATTTATCGGTGGTACCTCGACACAAAACCTAGCTAAGAACACTTGGAGACGCTTATAGTACAACTGTGTAAATTTTCAAGAAAATTGGTTCAGCCGTTTCAGAGTCTATAGGTAACAGACACACACATAAAGTTCCATTTATAAATTAGTTTAGATTAGATATTGTGATCATTTTGTTGGCCTTTTATTTCTCAAATTTTATTAACCAGACTATTAAATATGTGTGTGCTTATTTGAAAAATATTTTTTTTTTAATTTTTATTTTTTCAGTATTTGTCTATATTTCTGAGATGCGGTAGTATTTACAGTATTTACATTATTCGAACTATTGTCCTCATCTTTGTTGCCATTATAAGTCCCAAAAATTCAGTTGTTCTTGTCCTTAAAGACACATGGCCCAGTGGATATAGATGTTGGTTAGTTCTTGTGACTTGATCCAAAAAGTTGTGAGTTCAATACCAGGCTACAGCAGTGGTGAACAAATAACTTTCAGGGTTAAAGGGAGATAATGCATTACTACTACGCAAAGAATGGAGTTCATATATCCCAGTGATTATAATATAGGGTTTGGTTCAAAATTCCTAGCACCTGAAGAAGGCCGGAGCGTACGACGACTGAAATGTCGTACAAATGGCAACAAGGATGAGGACAGTAGTCTGAATAATGTAAATACTGTTTTATTTTTTTTTGCTCACAACTGAATTGATCAAATTTGTAGCAATGATCCCTCAGCTTATAAGGCTGTTTTTTCTTATCATTCAAGTCGTTAATGGTTTTTATTTTGAGTCTGAATGACACAGGCAGGCAGGGATTATTTGTACAGGTTGTTTTGCAACCAGCCGTTTGTTTCTCAGCTATTGTCTTCAACTTTTTCCCCCAGCTATTAACACATAGCAGACTGAAGATAACATATTGTAAGCTTTGTAAATATGTGTAGCTGATTTCGAGGGTAGGCACTTGTTGTAGAGGGTCAGGGTCAATATCTCTGAGACAGTAGAAAAGACGAGATGAGGCAGAAATAAAGTCAGGGTGGCATAGATTGAGAGAGAGAGAGAGATTAAAAACTGAGGGAGAGGTAAAAATTGACAGGTTGTTAAAGACAGGCTGTCAGGAGAAGAGAGAAAAACAGACAGGCAGTCTTATAATGTATGAAAATGAGAAAAGCCAGAAATAGATACTGATGAAAAAGGACAGAGTTACAAATAAAAAGACAAGATCAGAATGCTAGAGAGAGCGAGAAAGAAATTTTGACTGCAGTGAAAGAAAGACAAAGAAAGGCATCTATTATTTGGAACAAATAAAAAGAGAGGGAGAAAGAAAGAAAAGAAAAAACGAACAACAGAGAGAAAATGAGAATAAAAAGAAGAAACAAAGAGAGAGAGAAGAAATAAAAAACAAAGAGAGAGACAAAAAATGGAGAAACAAAGAGAGAGACAAAAAAATGGAGAAACAAAGAGAGAGACAAAAAAAATGGAGAAACAAAGAGAGAGACAAAAAAAATGGAGAAACAAAGAGAGAGACAAAAAAAAATGGAGAAACAATAAGAGAGAGACAAAAAAAAAATGGAGAAACAAAGAGAGAGACAAAAAAAAATGGAGAAACAAAGAGAGAGACAAAAAAAATGGAGAAACAAAGAGAGAGACAAAAAAAAATGGAGAAACAAAGAGAGAGACAAAAAAAAATGGAGAAACAAAGAGAGAGACAAAAAAAATGGAGAAACAAAGAGAGAGACAAAAAAAAATGGAGAAACAAAGAGAGAGACAAAAAAAAATGGAGAAACAAAGAGAGAGACAAAAAAAATGGAGAAACAAAGAGAGAGACAAAAAAAAATGGAGAAACAAAGAGAGAGACAAAAAAAAATGGAGAAACAAAGAGAGAGACAAAAAAAATGGAGAAACAAAGAGAGAGACAAAAAAAAATGGAGAAACAAAGAGAGAGACAAAAAAAAATGGAGAAACAAAGAGAGAGACAAAAAAAAATGGAGAAACAAAGAGAGAGACAAAAAAAAATGGAGAAACAAAGAGAGAGACAAAAAAAATGGAGAAACAAAGAGAGAGACAAAAAAAATGGAGAAACAAAGAGAGAGACAAAAAAATGGAGAAACAAAGAGAGAGACAAAAAAATGGAGAAACAAAGAGAGAGACAAAAAAATGGAGAAACAAAGAGAGAGACAAAAAAATGGAGAAACTGAGAGACAAAAAATGGAGAAACAAAGAGAGAGACAAAAAATGGAGAAACAAAGAGAGAGACAAAAAAATGGAGAAACAAAGGGAGAGACAAAAAATGGAGAAACAAAGAGAGAGACAAAAAATGGAGAAACACAGACAGAGACAAAAAAATGGAGAAACACAGAGAGAGACAAAAAATGGAGAAACACAGAGAGAGACAAAAATGGAGAAACACAGAGAGAGACAAAAAATGGAGAAACACAGAGAGAGACAAAAAATGGAGAAACACAGAGAGAGACAAAAAATGAGAAACAAAGAGAGAGACAAAAAATGGAGAAACAAAGAGAGAGACAAAAATGGAGAAACAAAGAGAGAGACAAAAAATGGAGAAACAAAGAGAGAGACAAAAAAAAATGGAGAAACAATAAGAGAGAGACAAAAAAGGAAGAGAGTGAAGAAAAAAGAAACAGAGAGAATAAAAAGAAGAAGGAAAGAGAAGAATCAAAGTGAGAGAGAAGGAAAGAGAAGAATCAAAGTGAGAGAGAAGGAAAGAGAAGAATCAAAGTGAGAGAGAAGGAAAGAGAAGAATCAAAGTGAGAGAGAAGGAAAGAGAAGAATCAAAGTGAGAGAGAAGGAAAGAGAAGAATCAAAGTGAGAGAGAAGGAAAGAGAAGAATCAAAGTGAGAGAGAAGGAAAGAGAAGAATCAAAGTGAGAGAGAAGGAAAGAGAAGAATCAAAGTGAGAGAAGAAAGAAAAAGAAGCAAAGAGAGAGAGAAGAAGAAGAAGCAAAGAAGAGAGAAGAAGAAAAAGAAGAAGCAAAAAGAAGAAGAGAGAGAGAAGAAAAAGAAGCAGAGAGAGAGAAGAAAAAGAAGCAGAGAGAGAGAAGAAGAAGAAAGAGAGAGAGAAAAGAAAAAGAAGAAAGAGAGAGAGAGAAGAAAAAGAAGAAGCAAAGAGAGAGAGAAGAAAAAGAAGAAAGAGAGAGAGAAGAAAAAGAAGCAAAGAGAGAGAGAAGAAAAAGAAGCAAAGAGAGAGAGAAAAAGAAAGAAAGAGAGAAGAAAAGAAGAGAGAGAGAGAAGAAAAGAAAAAACAAAGAGAGAGAGAGAGAAGAAAAAGAAGAAACAAAGCGAGAGAGAGAAAAAAGAAACAAAGAGAGAGAAGAAAAAAGAAGAAAGAAAGAGAGAGAAGAAAAAAAGAAAGAGAGAGAGAAGAAAGAGAAAGAAAGAGAGAGAGAAGAAAAAAAAGAAAGAGAGAGAAGAAGAAAGAAAGAAAGAGAGAGAGAAAGAAAAAAGAAAGAGAGAGAAAGAAGAAAAAGAAGAGAGAGAAAGAAAAGAAAAAGAAAGAAAGAAAGAGAGAAGAAAAAGAAGAAAGAGAAGAAAAAGAAGAAACAAAGAGAGAGAAGAAAGAAAGAGAGAGAAGAAAAAGAAGAGAGAGAAAAAAAAGAAGAGAGAGAAAAAAAGAAGAAACAAAGAGAGAAGAAAAAGAAGAAACAGAGAGAAGAAAAAGAAGAAACAGAGAGAAGAAAAAGAAGAAACAGAGAGAAGAAAAAGAAAAAACAGAGAGAAGAAAAAGAAAAAACAGAGAGAAGAAAAAGAAAAAACAGAAAGAGAGAGAAGAAAAAGAAAAAACAGAAAGAGAGAGAAGAAAAAGAAAAAACAAACAGAGAGAGAAGAAAAAGAAAAAACAAACAGAGAGAGAGAGAGAGAAGAAAAAGAAAAAGCAAAAAGAAAGAAGAAAAAAGAGAGAGAAGAAAAAGAAAAAACAAAGAGAGAGAGAAGAAAAAGAAGAAACAGACAAAACGGTGGACAGAGATAGAGAGAGAGAGAGAGAGAAAGAGAAATATTGGATAAAGAAGTGAAAAAAGAGTGTGGGTTAAGAAACAGATGAGCAAACAGAGGATCAAGTGATAAGTAAAGAGGACAGGTGAGATAAGAAAAAAGAAAAAAAAAGAAGAAAGATAAGGGAAAGAGATACTGAAGGAGAAAGGATGAGATTTTTAAGGAGAATGATAGATACATTTGTGAGAAGGATGGAGGTAGACGTAGATTGAGAGAGTGAAGACCTGTCTGTGAAAATTTGCCTACAAGAAACCATATTGAAAAAAAAAAAATCACACAACAATACAACGAAAGAAAATAACTGAATGAGACTAAAGATCAAAGACTCTAAGATTAAAATGGTAAGACTCTAGCAGACTTAATAAATTCAAAGTCAATGTTAATGGATGGAAGTCTTTGCTTTCATCTTAAAAATTTCTTTATGCAATGTAAAAAAAAAAAAAGATTTTATGCACTGAATATTGATTACTTTTGGAATAATTGTTTCAATCTTTTCAGTTAATTCACCCCAAAATATTTATTAATTCACCTCAACATAAAAAGAATTTATATTTAGTAAAATTCACACCAAATTCTCCCAAAGAGAGGCCCTTCTATTGTACTCAGGTTGGATTGACGTTTGCAATCATCCCAAATATGGGGGACTTAGGTGCACTATTTTTAAATGTTGGGTCAACATTTGCACTAACCCTGATAAAGAAGTCAAATCCATATTTTTTTCTTTTTTTAAACTGTAAGAAAAAAAAATTCCTTTTAAGTACTTCAAATATCATCCACACTTATGAAATGTGAATAACTCCCTGATTTTTGGTAATTTTTCATTCTGATGGTGGAGTTTTGTCTTAAAATTTATAATTTCAAAAGAATGCCAAAAATTTAATAAAAAAGAAAAACAAACAAACAAAAGAAACACTGATTTGAAATTTATCATTTCATAGGGTGAATTAATATTTGTGATCAGTAACTTTACATTATTTGGGGTGAATTCCCAGAAAAGATCCAATCATCAGTAAAAATTTTCAGTTCAACTTATTTTATATCTCAGAAACAAATAAACTTCTTGGACCCTGTTTAAAAAATATTCCTTTTGGAAGCAGCATATTTTACCCATAAAAGTATTAATCTTTCTGGAAGTCCAAAAAAATACAAAAATACTAAAATACAAAAAAATACTAAAATTCAAAAATACTAAAAATGAAATACTAAAATAAAAAAATAAAATTTTAAAAATAAATACTAAAGAAATATGGAAAACATAACTTCACTCACAGAATGAGTGTGTATAGCCATTTTTATCTTCAGAAGCATAAAATAAATTTTTTTTTTTTTTTACTGTTATTTAAAAAACATGCCTAAATGTATAGAAATAAAATCGTGTCTGTCTTTTAAAGATTCAGAAATTACTGGATGGATATCAATCAAACTTAGCAAACAGAAAGACCGTGACCTGAGGAATGTTACAGGCTGATATAATGATTTATTGATATAAGTCTTACTAATTAACCCATAACTTGAGGGAGAGAAGAGGTGGATTCATACCTTATCAGAATTTGATAAACAAGTAATTATATGGAAATAAAGTGGGAGATTAATTCTATATGACAATCAATATATAAAGTGATCCCTCACTTTCTGACCACGGTAGTTTCTATGCATTTATATTTCAGAGAATATGACAAAGATGAGGAAAGCAGTCGAAGCAAGGTAAATAGTATAAATAGTTACAATATCTCATATGAGAAATATAGACACATGCTAAAGAAATTACAATGTGAATATAAAGTGAGGGATCAGTTTCATATTACAACCAGTATATAATCTGATCCCTCACTTTCTGACCACGGCAGTTTCTATGCATTTATATTTCAGAGAATATGACAAAGATGAGGAAAGCAGTCGAAGCAAGGTAAATAGTGTAAATAGTTACAATACCTCATATGAGAAATACAGACATGCCAAAGAAACTAGAATGTGAATATAAAGTGAGGGATCAGTTTCATATTACAATCCATAAATAATCTGATCCCTCACTTTCTGACTATGGTAGTTTCTGTACATTTATATTTCAGAGGATATGACAAAGATAAGGAAAATAGTTACAGATATTGCAATGCGAATATAAAGTGAGGGATCAGTTTCATATTACAACCGTGTGATAGTGCAAAATGACAACAGAACCATGTATTCAAATGCAATGTAATATGATATGGACATAACATATTACATTGCATACATGGTGTGACGCCATAGAACCGCATTGCAAATTTGCAAACTGCGTTTGTTATTTTTGGTAACTATTGCCATTGCCTAGCGAAGGTTTATGTCAACACAAAATAAAATCGTCAGTGATGGTGGATGTTATTGTGTTACCGTCTTGGTGACCTCTCTGAAGATGGCTCATGTGAGCTGAAAGCTTAGAAACAAATTAATAAAAAATTATCCAAATGGAGAATTTTTGTCTTTATTTTCAACTGAAATTAAAGCCAAAATATGACGTTTAGAACGACTCATGATTAAATATAATAGACATTCATTCTCTCTTATATTTAATAATATATAGTGAGAAAATAATTTGCTGCCTCGATACACTAAATATATATATATATATATATATATATATACTCTCTAATATAATAAAAGCTGTTGTGTGTGTGCGTGTGTATATATATATATATATATATATATACAGTCTCTAATATAATAAAAGCTGTTGTGTGTGTATATATATATATATATATATATATATACAGTCTCTAATATAATAAAAGCTGTTGTGTGTGTGTATATATATATATATATATATATATATATTTCCTGCCTGTCATGCTCATAGAGAGACAATAGCAAGGCAGTGTTGGCTCCACTCATTCTCTTTACTACCAGTTATAAAAGTTCTTGCCACATGTTTGCATTTCAACAGTGCCTTATTATTTTATTTTTTGCAATAATTGGGTTGTTGAGTAGTCAAGAGAATATATATATATATATATATATATATACACGCATCGCTCATTCCGTAATGAATTAGAGCACTCTGGCTATTGGGTGTGTATAATGATAATATGCACGCTAAAAAGTCTGTCCTTCTACTGGGCGCCCATATCCCAGTGGTAGAATCGCCGACTGACACCAATTCGGTCAGCAGGTTTCATTCCTGGGTTAAAAGAAATTGGTGTCTAACCGTACTGATGAGCTGCGATACAACGGAACAGATCTGTCTGCAGATGACTATATATATTTCTCTCCTGTCATGCTCAGGGGTTCGGATTATTTTTTTTGTTCCTTATGTCTTAATGTAAGATACTCAATAATAGATGTATCAATATATATATATATATATATTGCCATCATTTTAGACAGCATATTGATATAAATAAACATTTTGCCATTAGTTTTGATGGCATGAACTGACTTGTGTGTGTGTGTGTGTATATATATATATATATATATATACATATACACACACACACACACACAAGTGGAGATCGGTATATGACTTGTATAGGCATATATTATTTTATTTCAGATATACAGATGACTCTACTAATATATTCACAAACTACTAATATAATAGATATTGTCAACCAACTTAACAGTGTTGAATCTACAATAGACTTTAGCTTTAAAACTGAAACCAACCATGCTCTTCCTTTTCTAAATATCATGCTACACAAAAATAAAGACAAACTCAATTTTGATGTTTATAAAAAAGCTACCAACAAAAATGACCTGATCAATTTCTCTTTAAACCACTCTTCTAAAATCAAATCTGGTACAATTATAGCACAATCATATATATAATTATAGAGCATTAAGAATCTGCAGTCACCGATATTTATTCAAAAAAGAAACATACACAGAAAACACATTCAAAAACTTAGAATACTCATATAAGGAAAACAACATTATTCACAGGAATTTATCAAACAATAACAGATTTTTTTTTTTTTTTTTTTTTTTTAATCATCTCACCCCAAGCAAGGCATTCCACTGCCACTATTGCGCATGGGGCTACATAGGGGAAGGTAAAGAGAAAGAGTGGATAGACATAGGGAATGTCAGGAGAAAGGTGACAGATGAGTAAGGATAGCGAGGATGAGGGTCGGGCAGATGGGAAGAGTGCTTGATAGAATGGGAGCAGGTTAGTGTGTTAGGAGGTGTGTATTGACCTTACATTTAAACTCCTGGAGATTGTAGCCGTCGGGGAAGCAATCGTTTGGAAGAGAATTCCACAGTCGGGAAGTGCGAGGAAAGAAACCGTTGGAGTAGAAGTTACGGCTGCATTTTATCGGTTTCACTGTAAAAGGGTGGATGCACTATACTACCTACTAACTCTACAACCTCCACTATCCAGAACCACTTATTCCATCTAAATAACATCCAAATTTTAACAACCACCTCAAAAACTATTACGGTCCTGGTTGGATCTAAAAAAAAAAACAAACCCAAAACCATAATGACTCAAAAGCAGATATATACAAAATAAATTGCCAAAATTGTCCCTCAAAGTACATTGGAGATACAAGTAGAAACTTAAAAGATGCAGATATGAACACAGAACAGACATCACAAATAATAATTTAACAAATGCATTAGTGATTCATTGAATTAAATTCAACCACAATTTTGATTTAAAAAAAAAAAAGCCCATACTCCTAAAGAGAGAAAACAATTTATTTATAAGAAAAATTCTCAAGTACTGCCATCCAATATTACCAAAATATCAATCTACATCACATTTTTTCCAATCTCACCTTTCCTTATAGAAACAATACTTTTTCAGGCCAACATGCATAACAAAAATATTAAAAAATCCAAAGAAAATGGTAAATTTTGATGATTTTAACATCTCATAACATGACATTACACTACACATGAAAACAAATCTCTTCAAATATGAACTATGATATTTTTTAAATACTTATTAATTTCTGTTAATCTTATAAATAATTTGTGAGCATTTTTTTCTAGTTACTGACAATGTTTTGTTTATAGATATGCTATTTAAAATAAAATTCAATTCATCTTTTGCCTTGATAAAGTCTATCACAAGATGAAACACTTAGGCAAGAAAAATACAGTTTTCCTCTACTTTATTTAACCATACCATCCTTTATCTCGGACTATAATAGAGAGGACTTTTGCATGCATACACACACACACACATATATATATATATATATATATATATAGCCGTTTTGACTTTTGCACACACACACACACACACATATATATATATATATATATATATATAGAGCCGTTTTCAAATCTGTGTGAGGAACTTTAGTTTTTGATATATTTCTTTTTCGTAATTCTCGATCTGCCTTTCCATTTCTTTAGATGCCTATATGGCTAAAGATCCAGCAGAATATGATGTGTTTTTATTTATAATGTAAATTGATTTTGTTTAAAAGTTTGGTTATTACAAGACTGGTCTGATTTTTATACTTAAATGAAGTAAATACAGATAGGGAGTCCAGGAATGTAACAAGTCTCTTTTTTTGTCAGGTAGGAGCTTTCGAAATATTGTTTCGTTGAGTTTAGCTGAACATCTATCAATATTCTTGGGGCTGTCTGTGTATATATATTTCCAATTTGTATGCTTTTGTAAGATATTATGAATTTCTTCCATGAATACAGATGTGTCAGTTTCAGTCTTGAAGTGTTTTGCCAGACTTAATATTACCGTGAGCTATTTTATTGATTAGGGAGGATTTTTCCAGAGAATAGATTCATGTGTTAGAGAAGTGTTTATTTTGATTTCATTCATATTGTTTTTTAAGTGGATGTCAAAGGGTTTAATGGCAGTATCATTTAAATCCTATATTTGACAACATATAAGGCGTACTTTCTTTTTTAATAAATATTTTTTTTTAAATTCCCCTACATCTTATATGCCACTAGCAGTATAGCCTGGCATTGCTCGGGTGTAATGAAAGCTTTAAAACTAATCCATGGTCCTGGAACTCAGACTAAAGAATATTTGTGTGAAGTTTGGTGAGAATCGGATAAAAATTGTGGATTTGTATAAAGGACATAAAGACAGATAAACAGACACACACACACAAACATCTTGCTTTTTATATATATATTATCGATTTTCTGCACTATTGTAAAAACTGCAACCTTGAAACTTCTGAATATCATTTCTTATATCTTTGTCTATGAGTGTATCAAATTTGATTAAAATCAGACCACTCCTTCTATAACCCAATTTTTTTGTTTATCTATATTTACTGGGGGTACTTTAACACAAAACCTAGCTAAGAACACTTGCAGATGCTTATAGTGCTACTGTGTAAATTTTCAAGAAAATCGGTTCAGCCGTTTTGGAGTCTATAGGTAACGGACACATACACATACACACACAGACAGACAGACACACAAAGTTCCATTTATAAATAAGTTTAGATTTAGATTAGATTAGATTTAGATATGTAGGTTTAAAATTTGCAAAAGATGGCCAAAATTAACTACCTGACAACTTCTATTAGCTTAGATTTTAGAGTAACTCTCATATACCTATTGTCATTATTTGCAAAGCTATTATGCAGATTAAAAG
The DNA here is from genome assembly GCA_037127315.1 of Ascarosepion bandense. Lineage (NCBI taxonomy): Eukaryota > Metazoa > Mollusca > Cephalopoda > Sepiida > Sepiidae > Ascarosepion > Ascarosepion bandense. The sequence continues at coordinate 193,245 of JBBBDQ010001815.1, forward strand.
TGTTATCATTGATAATATTCATTATATTAATTTCATCATGTTTAATATTAGAATATTCTTTCACGAAAATTATAGGCAACAAATTCAAATTATATATTTGTAAAATATCTGTTTGTTAATATTTTTCTTGCAATTACATACTGATGTAAATACAATCAGAATTTTTATATCCTAATTATTTCACTTAGATAATTACAAGACACAGTTTGTACAGAACATATAAAAGAAAACTTTTGACTGAATTTTACCCCTTCAAATATTTTTTCTTGATTTGCCCTGCTGAAATTGGGGTGCATACTGTCAAATAACGTACCTTTTTATAATGAGGTTAGAGAACACAGTCACTTGCTGAATTACTTGGGCATGAGCAAAGTTTGATGTAATATTGTAATGCCAGCTTATGATGTTTTAATACCGAAGATGGTTTGTGTGACTCAGCATATAAGCTTTCAATTGGGGATATACTGTCAGCTTCTAGAATGAGTTGCAGACCCTAGTGATGGATGGTATTAAGTTCTTTTATGTATGATTTTCTTCCTGCACCATAGATAAAGCATCCATAATCCAATATGAATCTAACCAATGCCTGATAGAGTTTAAGAAGCGTCTATCAGTCAACTCCCATCTTTCTGAGAGATGACTAAATTATTGTATTGCTTTATTGCATTTCTCATGGAAGTATTTTATATGGTAAAAAGGATAATTTTTTTTTGTTGAATATTATTCCTATGTACTTGTATTAGTCTGTACAGAAACTTTTGTACTGTTGAGTTTTAATTTGGGATTATGGTGTAGCTTTTGAAGTTGGCAAAAGTGTATCAGTCAGTTAAGTGGCATATGTGAAACACGCTTGGGCGATCATGTCTCGAAAGAGACATGACTGACTGAGCAAAAGATTATCCCGCAGTAGGTCGCAATTGCTTTCTGCGGTAGACTGGTTGCCAGCCAAGGCTATAGAACCCAATCTGTCCTGTTATTTAACCCATAACTGAAAGGAAGAAACGGATTGATACCTTTCCCAAGGGTATTTGTGCGTAAGTGAATGCAATGAATTCAACTGGAATTTGAACTCGAAATACATTAAAATTTACTTTTCTAAAACAATTTTCCTGGATGAATCTCTAGTGACATGTGGTAGATGGGCCAAAGGAAGAATTTTATCCAATTCAGACATGCTTGTGGCTAAAAGAAGGCAACAAGGAGGCAGTAGTGTTTTGCAACTAAACTATTATTAGACCATTCAGAGCCGATGAAAAGGTTAAACTGATCAATGCTAACTATTGCAATTTTATGAACAGGACTTTCTTTGTATCATCATCACCATCATCACCACCACCACCACCACCACCACCATCCTCCTCCTCCTCCTCCTCCTCCTCCTCCTCCTTTAACCAACTTATTTATGGTTGGTTGGAAATCCATTGCCAATCCCAACCCACATAACACGGCTTTGAAACGGCTGCAATTGAGGGAGACAAGAATAACAAAAGAATACTTTATGAATTGGGATCAGTAAAAAGAAAATCTCCTATACAACTTCCTTTTTAGTAAAGCAAATATTCTAAAGTGTCAAAATTAGGTTAAGAAATACATAAAAATTTACTTTTCTAAAGTAATTTTCCTGGATAATTCTCTAGTGACATGTGATGCATATGATAGATGGGCCAAAGGAAGGATTTTATCCAATTCAGACATGCTTGTGGCTAAAAGAAAGCAACAAGGAGGCAGTAGTGTTATGAGATAGGCTGGAATTGTCAACCAAACCATTATTAGACCATTCAAAGTCAAAGCAGGAGTTAAACTGACCAGTGCTAACTATTGCAATTTTATGAACAGGACTTTCTTTGTATGGTACAAGTCCCTGTCACACAGTTTTTCAAAATACATCAAATAACTTCAACAAAACATATTGATACTACCTAATTTTTTAACTCAGGCTTTGTTTTGACATCTAAATTGACATTTTAAAATTTGATAATTTTTAAAAATTCAATTTCAATTATTAAAGCTGATAATAACATTAGATGGTGTGTGTGTGTGTGTGTGTGTGTGTATATATATATATATATATATTTTTGTGGGGTCTGACGAGCAGCAAGGTTTGCTGTAAAATATGTATTACCCATGAAACTGTAGAATATCTAACATTTTTTCAAGATTATATTACTCTGTTAAATTAAATAAATTTAACATTGAGTTCTTTTGAGTTTGTCTATCGGAATTTACGTGACATATACCAAGTATTCTACGTTTTTATATATATATATATATAATGCTCACGTTATCTGATTGAGCTATCTAGACAGGCAAATTTTAAAAACTGTAACCACTTCTGCGATTTACACATTACTCTTTAGTCATGAATTGAGTTCTCTTGGCTGCTGGTGTGTATATACCCTGTGTATACATAACATGTTAAAATTTTCTCCTTTCTCAGCCGTCTGCCAATAGCTTAGGAGTAGACCATCAGATTGATACCAAACGAATTGATTTTCGATCCTGGCTAAAAGCAAACGGATGTCAAGCCACACTGATGAGCTGTAATAAAGCAAAACAGGCTTGCAAGTGAATGACTATAGATGATATATTTATAAAGAAAATCTCAACATGTCATTTAGATTGGTTATAAATTATAATTCATTTCAAAGAGCTAAATTAGCTCATTTCATCAGACCACACTATATTTGTTCCATCCGGTACAAATATTTTACCGGAATAACTTGTAATTTATAACCAATCTAAATGACATGTTGAGTTTTCTTTTATAAATATCATATTGCTCTGGATAACATCCATTGAGCTCTCTATACAGATATATTTTATGTTCAGTTGATCTTGTTGGATTTTCCTTGCCGTTTACGGATTGGACACACACACACTCACATATATACATATTGGAGATTATATATATATATATATATATATATATATATATATATAAAATGCACACACAAGGCAAAGATGTAGTCTTAAGCCTTGACTGGTAACCTTCCTAGAGATGGTGTTAAACACTCAGTACATTGGGACTATCGTGAGCGTCTGTTTTGGACATCAGGAAGAGCATCCGACCTTGTAAAACATTGCCTAAAATCATTATGACCAACCCTTTGTCAGGTAAGAACCAGCTTGTTTTTGTACAAGATTAATCCTGTTCCTGCTTCAAGAAAAAAAAATGTTAACCAAGTACATTTTTTAAAATTCTTTTTATAATTTTTGTAATGAATGCAATTTTGATAAAAAGAAAAAAGATCAATCATATACACGAAGACATGAAATTAGAAATTAACAAAAAAAAAAAAATACAGAGATAAGTATCCTGCTACTCACCCTAGTTGTATCTAGTCATATCACAAAACAGAGAAAGGAGGGACCCACAACATGGATAAAAAATGTCAACATTTATATATATAAACCATTAACTCAAACAGAGTACTCAATACAAATGAAGAATAAGCTTGTAGATATGCACGATTGGAAGAGGGGTCGTCGTTATAAGAAAGAAACATTATTATGCGTGTTATGATCGCATTCATTAACCCACATACAAAGCTTCCACTAATATGGTTTTATTTATTTATCTTTCCATGTTAACCTACTGAAAACTGCTAAACAGTTTTCAGATATCCTGGTTAATCTTGTTTTCAGGATGATGAAAACAGATAAGCTTCAGAAATCAAGCTTAGAGTGCAGATCAGTCAATGTCTGAATCCTTTTTACCCAACCCCATCTCTGTCTTTTCTGTGTCACTTTGCAATAATTTCAGTACTTACACTATTCAGACTATTGTCCTTATCTTTTTTTATATTTGTAGGACATTTCGGTTGCTGTACATTCTGGCCTTCTTCAGCTAGGAATAAGGCCAAAACATACAAAGGCTGAAATGTCGTACAAATGGCAACAAAGATGAGGATAATAGTCTGAATAATATAAACAGTGTAAATACTACCTCGTTGCAGAAATACAAATTTCAGTACTTACTGTAAATTGCATCATACGAGTTGACCTCAAGAGTTTTAGCTTAAAAGTTAGGCTTATGCCTACCATATAGTTTTACCCCCAAACCTACAGGAGGTTACTGGTGGCTCAAAATTAAGTCCTACTGGTAAATGAAGTTAGGCTACAATATACAATAACCAGTGCCAGAACTACATAAGTTCATATCACTTTACTTTTATTGAGACACTTAAAATGCCAAATACAGGTGAGGGACTCTAAAATCAAGAAGGTACAGAAATTTAAATACCTAGGAAGTGTTCTAACAGAAGACAGAAAGTGCGACACTGAGATCCGAAGGCAAACTGGCATGGCAAAAGGAACATTCCAGAAGTTGAGTAAAGTATTAAGAAAGAGGACAATTTCACGAGAAACAAAGAGGAGAGTACTGGATTGCTATGTGATGACGGGGAGGAGTGTAAAAATAAAATAAATAATTAATAAAATTTCTGAGTTCAGGCAGAGATGTTTAGAGAAGTATAGAGTTGAAGTAGATTTTAGACAGAACCATAAACCCAATCCTAAACATGAAACAAGGAAAACTAAGAAATATATTCTTTTTTGCAAAAAAAAAAAATATATGCCTGAGATCTGAAAGCATAATGAAGCATTCCAGAAGTTGGGTAAAGTATTAAGAAACAGGACAATTTCACTAGAAACAGAGGAAAGTACTGGATTGCTATGTGATGTCGGTTCTTCAATATGGCAGTAAATGTTGGACAATATCTTCGAAGATGAAGGAAAAACTTGAAGCAGCTGAAATGTGGTTCTACAAAAGGATGCTGCAAATGTCCTGGACCGAGCATGTGAGCAATGATGAGGTTTTGGAAATGATGGAAACAAAAAGGAAATTAATACTGAGCATCAGGAAAAGACAACTAAAGTTCCTGGGATATGCAATGAGGAAGGAGGGCTTAGAGAACCTGATACTAACAGGCCAGATAAAGGGAAAAAGAGATAGAGGGAAGCAGTGGATAACATATTTGAAGAACCTGATCAGGTGGATGATGGAACAAGGGTAGCATGCTGCAACAGGAGAAAGCATGCTAAGAGCCACCAGGGACAGGGAGATGTAGAAAGCCATGATCGCCTACTGTTCAGAAAGTACATGGCATGTAAAAGAAGAAGAGAATTGTAATATCTTTCTGTATGTGTTGTATAATAAACAACCTATGTCACACCAGGAGGTACTGTGTATTATATTGGTGTAACTTGACAAATTTCAGTACTTACTGTAAATTACATCATATGAGTTGACCTCAAGAGTTTTAGCTTAAAAGTTTGAGTTAGGCCTACACCTACCATATAGTTTAAACCCTCAAACCTACAGCAGGTTACTGGTGGCCCAAAATTAAGTCCTACTGGTAAATGAAGTAAGGCTACAATATACAATAACCTGTGCCAAAACTATATAAGGTCATCTCAATGACCTTTTATTGAGACACTAACTATAATATATTTCTGTATGTGTTGTATAATAAACAACCTATGTCACACCAGGAGGTACTGTGTATTATATTGGTGTAACTTGACAAATTTCAGTACTTACTGTAAATTACATCATATGAGTTGACCTCAAGAGTTTTAGCTTAAAAGTTTGAGTTAGGCCTACACCTACCATATAGTTTAAACCCTCAAACCTACAGCAGGTTACTGGTGGCCCAAAATTAAGTCCTACTGGTAAATGAAGTAAGGCTACAATATACAATAACCTGTGCCAAAACTATATAAGGTCATCTCAATGACCTTTTATTGAGACACTAACTATAATATATTTCTGTATGTGTTGTATAACAAACAACCCACACCACACCAGTAGGCACTGTATATTAATAAATAGAGCCTAATATTGTCATTGTTAGGACAGTAAGTTATTTTAGCGTCTTCCTTTTATTGCTTCTTATTAATACTGAGCATAAAGAAAAGACAGCTGAAGTTCTTGGGACATGTCATGAGGAAGGAAGGCTTGGAGAATCTGATACTCACAGGGCAGAGACAGGGGAAAAAGTATTGGTGTAACCTGACATGGCCTCTGTCTTTTCTACAAGTATTTTTATGGCAACTGACAAGCATTTTTTCCTGGTGCCAGGACCATGTGAATTTAAGTGTGCCACTCGATTGGCATCAAGGTTCTGCTTTTTTTTATCATTGAAATAGTTCAATGTAACCGTCACTTCTATACTAACAGTTTCTTTTCTCGTACTTCCTGCCTGTGTAAATCCTTTCCATTTACTTGCTTCCCTGATAGTTCAGTCAGTCAAGTTCCATATATGATACACGCTTTGGGCAATCATGTCTTGAAAGAGACCTGACTGACTGGGCAGAAGATTATCCCGCAGTAGGTTGCCATTGCTTTCTCTGGTAGACTGGTTGCCAGCCAAGGATATAGAACCCAATCTGTCCCATTATTTAATCCATAACTGGAGAGAAGAGATGGAATAATACCTTTCTGAAGGGTATTTGTGCCTAAGTAAATGCAAGGGATTCAACTCGAATTCAAACTTGGCTCCACTATTTGTCATTCTGAGTCAATATCCACTGCACCACAATGCACATCTTTCCCTGATAGTTACAATCTCCAAAAATTTAAATTCAACATCAATTCCCATCTTCTACCTTCTTGAATTCCATTCATCTTTTCTTCAATACTCCCTGTACACTAGTGATGATCCGGTCTTGCTTGGAGTGAAATGATTTAAAAAAATACTTTATATATATATATATATATATATATATATATAAAAGGAAAATTAAGGCAAACACATTATTTCATGGTGAATCGGAAGTGTAGGCCTATTTCAGGCGAACCATCATCAGTTTCCATCATTATTTTACAAAGGATTTTACACGAATATATATATATATATATATATATATATATATATATATATATATATAAATAAAAGTTAGGCTATAATATACAATAAACTGTGCCAAAACTACATAAGGTCATATCACTTACCTTTTATTGAGACAGTAACTGGAATATATTTATGTATGTTTTGAATGGTTTTTTGCTGGAAAAATGTTTCACAAGGATATCCAAGGCAGACAGTTTATTTTTCAAACAGATCACCATCTGTTGCTGACAATTTTTGGCTTGAAGAAAGATATTCCAGTGCAGTCTGCAAACAAACTGCAAAGATGGGCAACTATCTTACTTAACTATTCCTTTAAAATGAAGTATTTACCTTCAAAAAAGATAGCTCATGCAGACAGATAAATAAAAAATTAGAGCTGCTTTAAATTTCTGAAATACTTTCTTGCATTCTTCAGACCATACCCATTTTTCATCTTTTTACAATATATATATCTCCCTCTTACTGCAAAGAAACCAACTTCGATGAGTGAGGGACTCATAAGAGTGTCCAAATCAGCATGAACCTGCTCAGTTAAAGTGACAAATTCTTTGCACTTAAACTATCAACAATATCTCAAACCCCAACATCGAGCACTTAACGATAAAAAAAAAAACTGCTTGCCAAAACACCTTTTATCAGCAAAACTATTGAAAAAAACAACAATCATGACACCAAACATTGTCATAACTATATATATAAACATATTTATTTTCCATTTGTAAATGAGTTATTACGTGACCTAGGTTTCTACCATGAGTGGTGTCTTTAGGCGATTTGCAGTGACTGATTTTATCATGAACTGTTTTTTTTTTTTTAAATGCTCACGTAATAGTGGGTTTTTTTGAACACCCATGTGACAGGGAAATTTTGAACGTGCAATTTCTAAAATTACAACAAATAATAACGTTTTCATCCATGGTTGTATGAGCCTAATAGGTATTTTTTAGTATGGTTGCACTTAGTCATAATTTCTGTTCTTTCATTCATATATATATATATATATATATATATATATATATATATATATATATATATATGTATGTATGTATGTATATGAAAAACAGAAAAATTTGGTGCCCTTATTGAATTTTAAATAAAATCTCATGTTAAAAACTTCCTTCTCTTATGCATGTATTACAAAAATTATAGTTAATAAATAAATATTTTAAAATAGAGAATTACTTTTCAATTACCTTATATATATATATATATATATAATCATCTTACTCTATTTTTGAATGTCAATGTTGTTCTCTTTTTGACATTCAATTTCTCTCTTTTTGAACTTGTTTCTTGGCTCAGGCCTTTTAACTTCCTCCCCATCCCCAACAAAGCTTATGAAAGTACTCCTCACCCTACTGCTTCCCAACAGCCAGCATTCTCATGATCTTGCTCCCTGAGAATAGTTCTCAACAGCAGATTTACAAGGATTATCTGAGAGTGCTAATCTGTTTCATATGCAGCTGTGCAGAGGGTGGGAAGGTGAGAACGGTGGAGAGGAAGGTAGGAAAATGTTAAGAAGATAATCCAATCAAAAAGTTTGTTTACATCCACAAGCAAATTAAATTCTTTATACTAAATAGACAATGGCAGGGATTAATGAATAATCTATTCCATCAGTTTATTAGCAATCAATCAGGTATGAGAGAGATAAGACACCGGAGAGACAAAAATCAATACTGTGGAAAAAAAAAAAAAAAAAAAAAAAAAAAAAAATGGTGTCATGAGCATTATAAATTCTTTTAAATGGTGGCTTAAAGTATTAATACTAATTTCTGACCAATTGAACACAATGACTAGCTGTTGTATCCCCAAGGTGGCAGGACGATACCCAGAAGATGTGTGCTGAGTATATACAGCACAATATCCGTGCTAAGAGATTTTAATACAAATAAGACAAACATCATAAAACAGAACAACAAATAGTAGAAGAGAGGAGAGGTTAAGTTATTAGAGTCACAGAGAGCACAGTCCAATACTAATCATCAAAGACACTCTGAAATCCCAGATTGCTATTGGTCTATATTTTTATAGTTACCTCAGTCAACAGACCATTCCCTTCTTGAGAGCACTAGAATGGTGTTGGATGCTATACAACACCTCTGCCCTGAAATTTTTCATCCTCTGGACTAGATATTTTTTTCTTTTTTGGATTAATCCTGATTGTTCCCGGAGCTCTTTTTTTTGCTTTCTAAAGTTTCTTTGTTGTACCTCTGGAGGCATCGTTACATTAAACATATATTACATTCATGGGTTCTTCCCTATGATGTTCAGAAGCAAAATTTTTTTTTATTTGGTTTTCGATGCCTTCTTATAATCCATCTTAAAATGTTTTATCAGGTTCATCATGAGGCCAATTCTCTTGTCTATAATGCCTTCTTCCAATTCTCTTGTCTATAATGCCTTCTTCCAATTCTCTTGTCTATAATGCCTTCTTCCAATTCTCTTGTCTATAATGCCTTCTTCCAATTCTCTTGTCTATAATGCCTTCTTCCAATTCTCTTGTCTATAATGCCTTCTTCCAATTCTCTTGTCTATAATGCCTTCTTCCAATTCTCTTGTCTATAATGCCTTCTTCCAATTCTCTTGTCTATAATGCCTTCTTCCAATTCTCTTGTCTATAATGCCTTCTTCCAATGACTCTTTACAGAATTTGCCTTGGATATACTTGTGAAACATTTTTACAGCAAAAACCATTGCTAAACCTTCTTTTTTTGATTTGGAGGTATTTTTATTCTGCAGGCAGAAATGTCCTTGAGACATGATAAGCAGTTTATAGCTTTCCATCATTTTGTTTATGAAGCAATACAACCCCTAACCCAAAGATGCTAGCATCACTTGCTACACATATTTACTTGCTTGGGTCAAAATCCATTAATGATAAATAAAACATTAGAACTTCATTAAATTTCTGAAATGCTTTCTTGCATTCTTCACACCATACCTATTTTTCATCAGGGAATTTTACTTTTAAATAGTCTGCAAATCCAGGTATCTGACTGGCCAATGACATTCCAAAATAATAGGATGGAGGAGGACAATTACTAAGTCTGCTTACTGGCTGAGAAAGTGGCATATTTTCAAAGTGTGTATCATGTATGGCATTTCATTCAGTTAAAGTGCCATACATGATACACGCTTTAGGTGATCATGTCTCAAAAGAGACATGACTGACTGGGCAGAAGATTATCCCACAGTAGGTTGCCATTGCCTTCTGCGGTAGACTGGCTGCCGACCAAGGCTATAGAACCCAATTTGTCCTATTATTTAACCCATAACTGGAGGGAAGAGACTGATTAATACCTTTCCCAAGGGTATTTGTGCGTAAATGAATGCAAGGAATTCAACTGGAATTTGAACTTGGCTTCCCGATTTGTCGTTCTGAGTCGATATCCACTGCACCACAATATGGCATTTAATCGACTGATAAACCTTCTGTTCAATAACCATTTTTTACCAGAGTGCATACTGCAATTTTTGATGTTAATGGTTTTCTCAAGTATTTTTTTACCAGAGCTCATATTGCAATTTTGACACTGGTAATTTTTTTTTTTTTTTTTTTTTAACAAAAATGTATTGCTGGTAATTCTTATATTTTTTATAAAAATGCATTGCTAGTAATTTTTAATTTTTCAAAAAGGTATTGCTAGTCAATTGTTTTTTTTATTATTTCAAAAACTAAATAGCTAGTCATATTTTTCCATAAAAATGTACTACAGGTATATTTTTTTATTCTTTTACGAAATTGTATTGACGGTAATATTTTTTTTCTTTTATTACAAAAATGTATTGTTGAATAATCATTTTATCTGACATATTATGAAAATGTATTGCTGGTATTTTTACTATAAAATTTTTTTATACTTTCACAATGTTTTGAAACTAATTAGGAAGTTAACTATTTGCCCAGAGCTAGAACCCTAAAAGGTGTTACTGCCAATGGTCAAGGTAGACCTGAAAACAGTAACAACTAATAGATGATTCCATGCTCCACAAAAACCTCCTGATCAGAAGCATTGCTGCCAGATGGAGTTTATCGTTATACTCAGAATGTGCGTGTGTAAAGTTGGATCTAAATTCAACAGAATGAAAAACTTTGGAGAAATATTTACCTGAACATTTTAATGTAGAATTAGGATATTAATAAAAAGCATTTTATTATACAAATAACAATATAAGTAATGATAATACAAGCTCACATATTGCCTGAGCTACTCAGGAAACGTTTTGCCTAATTCTCCTTACTTTCCAGATCTGACTCCATCTATCATCTTTTCTGCTCATAACATTTTTCATAGAGAAAACAGTTTAATATTTGTTAAGAGCTGAAAACTGATACTGAGTTTTCCTTTGCAATAAAACCTGAACATTATACCTGAAAGATCAACTATTTGCTAAATAAAAGGAATTATGAGAGGAAAAATTATCTTGACATTCCTCCTGACATTCCCTATGTCTAACCACTCCTTCTCTTTACCTTCCCCTATGTAGCCCCATGTGCAATAGTGGCAGTGGAATGCCTTGCTTGGGGTGAAATGATTAAAAAAAAACAAAAAAAAAACAAAAAAAAAACATGCAAACATATTGCTTTCATCTACAAATGCAACATGACTTTTTTCCAAAGTAATAGTTTACCCAAGCCACAGATGATATTTTTAACAGATATGGTCATGCTGATATGCGGACGATACAGTGCTGATTGCGGACACGGAAAGGAAACTACAAGACCTCATACAGAAAGTAGCAGTGGAGAGTGACAAGAAGGGACTACAAATAAACTTTAAGAAAACTGAGTGCATGGTCATCAGCAAAAGATACAACCCAAAATGCCAAATACAGGTGGGGGATAACAGAATCAAACAAGTACAAGAATTTAAGTACCTAGGAAGTGTTCTAACAGGAGATAGAAAGTGCGACATGGAGATCCGAAGGCGAATTGGCATGGCAAAGGACGCGTTCCAGAAGATGAGCAAAATACTAACACACAGAAAAATCTCAATAGAAACGAAGAAAAGAATTCTAGACTGCTACATGATGTCAGTTCTTCAATACGGCTGTGAATGCTGGACAATATCATTGAAAATGAGGACAAAACTGGAAGCGGCCGAAATGTGGTTCTACAGAAGGATGCTACGGATATCGTGGACTGAGCATACAAGCAACGATGAGGTGTTAGAAAGAATGCCAACAAAAAGGAAATTGATGCTGAGCATCAGGAAGAGACAACTGAAGTTCCTGGGACATGCAATGAGGAAGGAGAGCCCGGAGAACCTGATACTGACTGGTCAGATAGAAGGAAGGAGAGACAGAGGAAGGCAGCGGATAACATATTTGCAGGGTCTAATCAGGTGGATGACGGAACGGGGGTTGCCAGGTGCAACAGGAGCAAACATACTAAGAGCCACAAGGGATAGGGAGACGTGGAAAGCCATGATCGCCTATGTCATGAAGGGACAGGGCACATAGAAGAAGAAGAATTTATGGAATCGATATTTTCAATGTTTGAATTCAACTTATCATTCTCAACATAAAAACAACTCTAATACAAGTTATAGACACTGAAGACAAAGAAATATTCCATATTATATCATAAGATTCTGAATTAACAGAAAGCATTTTGTTAAAATGTAAATGTCCCAGTGACCTAGCCACAGTAGGAGGTGAACAAACAAATTGGAGAGTTCAGTTACTGAAGGGAAATAACTGAATCTGAGATATTCAGAAAAGGCATGTCATATGCAACTAGAACAATCTACCTCAGCAGAATAAAAATAGTTAGATTAAAAATTGCAACATACATTACCTGAAGAAAGCCAAAGTGTACAATGGCTGAAACACTGAATATAAGACAATAAATATTAGGACAACAGCTTGAACAATGTAAACAATTACAATACCTCAAAAATACAGGGTGCGATGGCTAAATTGTCGTAGTCCTATATTTTTAATTTCATGTAAGCACATTGTATGCTTTTGATTTTGTCAACTGCACAGTATAATAGAGTCATTTGGGCAACTTCTGTGAGAAAATGAGCACTGCGATGCAATTCGCTCTACAATAAATTTGAAAATGGCCGGCTGTACTGCTGAGCATTCACACCAAAAACTCTAATACAAACATTTCAGAGCATTTTGGTGTTAATCTGAGGACAGTGCAGAGGGTTCAGAAAGACTTGAATGAGTTTAATGGCGATTAGGAAGGCATTTAGAGTTATCACGAGTGATGTCAACATTATGACTCCATCTTCCCACTGGGCCTCAGACTCAACATGGAGGCTTACATCAAGTGCTTTGAAAAGGGAGTGCTGCTCTGAGTTAAGAGGGAGCTGCTGGAAGACTCTTTATCTGGCAACAGGACTCTGCCCCATACCATACAACCAGAAGAACCAGTCATGGTTGTCAGACAATTTCTGCAACCACATATCTCTTCACATCTGATCACTAAACTTCCCAGATTGCAAACTCCTTGATATTTTATCTGTGGAATACATTTGAATGAGAGACCAATAAAACTCCTTGTAATACAAAAAAATGTACTGAAGGCAATGATTATCGCAGCATTCACCAATTTAAACAAGGAAAACATCCAGAACAGATACAGGATTCTGAAGTCGTCTAGAAACAATGGTCAAAGCCAATGGCAATTTTATTGAATAAATTTAGTCTTTAATATTTAAAGATATTTTTGTTTAATTTTGGTCAATATATCTGTTAAAACATGAGTTCAGTGTTATTTTTGTATAATTGAGACCAGAATTTATCCATCATACTGCATAGACAGATATATACAGGTATTTGTAAAACATTGTGAATATCTGGGGAAAAAATAGTTGACATTTGACCTTGAAAAAAGTAATGACTCAACACAGTTTGGCTTTTTACTGTTTAGTTCTAAATTAAATGCTAGGAAATTTTGTTCTTGAAGACAAAAAGGATTTAAATAAGTGAATAAAATAAACAGAAATGGAGATATCTTGAGAACAGGCTGCAAATTAAAAGTGACAAAAGGAAAAAGAAAATGAAAAAGAAGCTAAAAATGAGAGAATAAGAGGTCTGAATAAAAATGAGAGAGAGAGATGGATAAGGATATCAGTGAATGGAACGAAAGAAAGGGAAAAGGAAATAAAAAAGAAAAACCAAGAAAGAATGAAAGAGATAAGAGACGAATGAAAATGAGAGAAAGTGAGTGCAGGATAAGAATATCAGAGAATGGGATAGAAAAAAGGGAGAAAGAATGAAAAAAAAAAACAAAAAAAAAAAAAACAAAGAGACAAAGAAAACTGGAAAAGAAAAAATACCGTAAAGGAAAGGAAAAAAAGAAAAGAAAACAATGTGAAAACAAAAATTAAAAGATACTATAAAAGAAAGAGAATAAAAAGAGAACAAAAAGAAAGAATAAAAAGAAAAAAAGAGAATAAGAAAGAAAGAGAATAAAAAGTAAAAACAAAGAGAAAATAAATGAAATTGAGAAAAAAAGTAAAAGAGAAGAAATGAAAAATGAAAATGGGAAAAAAAAAGCAAAGCAAAATAGGGAAGGATGAATGAGATAAGAAATCTGAATGAAAATGAGAGGGTGCAAGATCAGAATATTAGAAAAATAAAAGAAAAAATAGAAAGAAAAAACTGAACAAGAAAAAGAAAAATGTAAGAATGAAAAGAAAATAAGAAAGAAAGAAAGAAAGAAAGAAAGAAAAGGGGACAAATGAAAGAGAACAAAACAAGAGAAACCCCATCTCCCAAAAAAAGAAATTAAAAAGAGAAAGAGAGAATAAGAGATAGAAAAAAAGAGAAGAGACAAAGAGAAAATAAGAGAAGAGAAAGAGAATAAAAGAGTAAGAGAATAAAAAAAGAAAGCGAGAGAGAGAAGAGAAAGAAGGAGAGAAAATAGAAGAGAAAGAGGGAGAGAGAGAGAATAAGAGAAGAGAAAGAGGGAGAGAGAGAGAATAAGAGAAGAGAAAGAGGGAGAGCGAGAATAAGAGAAGAGAAAGAGCAAGAATAAGAGAAGAGAAAGAGAGAGAAGAGAAGAGAAGAGAAAGAGAGAGAATAAGAGAAGAGAAAGAGAGAGAATAAGAGAAGAGAAAGAGGGAGAGAGAGAATAAGATAAAGAGGGAGAGAGAGAATAAGATAAAGAGAGAGAGAGAGAATAAGATAAAGAGGGAGAGAGAATAAGAGAAGTTAAAGAAAAAGAGAAAATAAAGGAGGAGAAATAAGAAAAGAGAGGAAGAGAAGAGGAAGAATAATAGAAAGAGAATAACAGAGAAAAAACAGAAAATAAAGTAACGAGAAATTAGAAAATAAAGAATAAAAAGAGAATAAGAGAAGAGGAAGAAAAAATAAAGAAAAGAAAGCAAAAGAAACGAGAAAGAAAAATAAAGAAAAAGAGAAAAATAAAATAAAAAGAGAAGCAGAGAAAATACAAAAAGAGAAAGAAAGAGAGAGGTGAGAGAAAGGAAAAAAGAGCAAGAGAAAATAAGGGAAAATAAAGAGAACAGAAGTGAGTAAAAGAAAAAAGAGAAGGAAAAGAAATTAATTAAAAAGAGAAAGAAAAAGGCAAGGGTGAGGAGAGTCAATACAATCAATAGAAACTTTAAGGGGAGAAATGAGCAACAGAAAGCATGGAAGAAAGAAGAAGAAAAAGGATGAGAGAAGAGAATAGAAAGAAAAGAGAGAGAGAGAGAAAAACCAGATGTAACAAGTAAAAAGAAATGCAGTAACTAGAGAGAAGGAATAAAAGGGAAGAGAGAGAGAGCGGTAAGAGTGATATAAAAAAAAGGTAAAGAGGGCAAGTGGAGAGCAAAGAAAAGGTTAAAGAAAGAAAAAGTAAAGCGTTTAAAGAGAAAGTGCAGTAAAAAATCAGAATAAGATAGAAAAAAATAATAATAAATGCTAGAGAAAGAGAGAGAGTACAACATAGGAGAAAAAGAAAAGAAAGAGAAAAATGGAGAGAAAAATCAAGTGAAATCATTAGAATTTGAATCTGTAAAATTAAATTGAGTACTTCAGTTAAAAATCTTACGAAGCATTTTTCGTTTATTTCCCGGCTATTCTTCTAGCTTGAAATTTCCGTCTCTAAACAAAATTCTTCCACTAGATTCATTTGGTTTTATTCTTTCTTCTCACAACAACCACTGCCATTCTATTGATTGCCAAGAATTCTTGCCTCTGGCAAAACATGGCAAAATTAGTTCCAAGCCTTATACCAGTTGTTCAAGTAAAGGTGCCTGAACAAACACACACACAAAGATATATATATATATATATATATATATATATATATATATATATATATAAAAGAGATGCAGATATCTGTACAGGAGATATGCACAAATGTATATCGAATAATTTAACCATTGTCTGCATTACCTTAAATTACACAGATATATAAAGAGAGAGAGAGAAAGAGATACAAATATCAGAACAGTATATATATATATATATATATATATATATATATAAACTTTTTGACTATATGTATTTAACTCAATGGCATGAGTTTTGTATGCACAAAATTAGGACCTTGAATAAGTTCTTGCTGTTTTCTAACAGATGGCATTCCCAGAACTTGATTCATGTAGTTTTAGATGATAATGCATCTATAAGGAAGTATTATAAGCAAGCGTGAAATTCAGTGCACGTCATTTCACTGAAGTGTAAGCAGCTTTGTTTTTCATAGCATTAATCATGCCAGATTTGCAGGGAATTTTACTGCACTATTCTGTTCAAAAGATATTCTGCACAGAATTCTTGCTGAGACTTAAGGCAACCATGCATTGTCAGAAAGAACATGAAGAGATTGTTTAGATGCTTCAAAAACAATGATTGTGATGTTGAAAATAAAGAACGCTCTGGCACACAGAAAAAATTTGAAGATGAAGAATTGGAGGCATTACTTTATGAAGACTCATGCCAGGTACAAACTGAATGTTTGAAAGCATTAAGAATGATTCAAAAGCAAGGAAATTGAGTGCTGTACGAGTTGAAACTGAGAGACGTCAAACGACATCTTGTCACATGTGAACAGCTGCTTCAACGGCAAAGGTTTTTTTTGCATTGTATCATGACTGGCAATGTAAAGTAAATAACCCTAAGCAATTTTGGTGGCCAAGCCAAATATCTATGGTTCGAAACTTCTGCACTACATTTGGTGGGATCACTTGGGTGTAGTTCATTATGAGGAGTTGAAACCTACCAAAGCCATCACATGAGATTGCTATTGACTACAACTGATACATTTGAGCCGAGCTTTGAAGAAAAAAATGACCGATATATGAGCAGAGACACAACAAAGTGATTTTGCAAGATGACAACGCTAAGCCTCTTGTTGCAGAATGGGTAAAAACCTACTTGAAAATGCTCAAATGGAAAGTCCTATCTCACCCACTGTATTCACCAGAATATGTTAATGTTAAATCTGTCTACAAAAATCCCCGACAAGTTCATGAATCAACTCTGTCCCCCACACACTCCCTCTTATCAAAATTCTAACAAACAATTTACAAGACTTATCCCCTTTCCCTTCTTCCCTGTTTAGGATGTGGTTCCCGGCTTTCTCTTTTCCAATCTTTTTCACTTTTCCTTTTTGTTTATTTGTTTTTTTTCAATTGGAGTAGATACACTGAACTATCGCCCGGTTCACACTCCACCCACGTCTATTGAACAGGTGTAGAGGCTCATCCCTTGTTCCCTGTTTAGGATGTGGTTTCTGGCTTTCTCTTTTCCAATCTTTTCGCTCTTACGTAGCCCCCTGCACACCAGTGGCCTTACCGCCTTGCCCGGGGTGATATGATTAAAAAAAAAAAAAAACCCCAACTACATCTCACATACAATTCACCAAATATAAGAAAAGAGACTTTCCATTCCTTTCTGCATCACCTGAGGAGACACTGTCATTTCAATGTCGAAACAAAATGTACAGTTTTTTGTGGATAAAGATTTGTACATCTTCTAAACTATAATTTATAATATATATATATATATATATATATATATGTACACACACAAAGTTCTAGAGAGTAACAAAATGGAATTAACAACTGACATCCTAAATTTGTTTGGACATTTATTTTTAATCAATTTTTTTGTTTTGAATTAAACAGGATATTTATATACATAACTATCTGATGCATCTTAACAGCTTGACCATGAATGATTTCACAGTAAATCAAGCCAAATTAAGATGCATAAGATCTATTGATGCCTTCCCCTATGTTGTGAGGGGTTGCAGGTTCAAATCCTGCTGAATGACACACATTCTTCAATGAAAATTTCTCATAAGTATTCAGGCCGGTGGAGTGATAAATATAAATATACTGTTATACCAATATAAAGACTAACCAAAACACATGGCACTTTTTGTGGAGAAATTATAAGCCAAACTAGTCTGGGTGACTGTTATTAATGACGGAAGCTGATGATGGTTCGCCTGAAATAGGCCTATATTTCCACTTAACCATGGAATAACGTGTCAGTCTTAATTTTTACATGAATTTGGTCAATATGTGTTTATATACATATATATTTAGAGCTCTCCCAGAGAGTTTTCCTACCACTTTATGTACAGGATACGCCTTTGGATTCTTCTATATCTACACTGCACACACACACACACACATATATATATATATATATATATAGCAATATCAGTGTCAGCTTATATGATTAGGACAAAAAAGGTCACTGAGTGAAGCAGGACTCCTAGTTTTTGATGGATGACTTTTTTTTTTTAAAACATAGCTGACAAAACACAAAAGGCTTGTACTGTATAAGACTGTCCTAAAGAGCAAAAACCCAGAAAGGCACAGAGATGGATAAAAGACTACTCGCATCAGTGTGAAAAGGAAAACACACACATTGGACTGTTTGTTCCCTCAACATGCCTCACCTCTGCTATGGTCATCTACAGTAGAACATTACAAAGAAATTAAATTTACCTACTGCTACAACCATCTCATGGTTTTATTTTATCAAAAAAACATTTGGCCAAAGTTATTTTTAAAGCCATGAACATTTGGCTGGAAAAAGCTGTAAACTGAGAATAAACTTGGTATCTTGCCTGAGCTGCAGTGAGATATATATATATATATATATATATATATATATATATTAATTATATTTTAGAACATGTACATAATTTTTTACAAATATCCGTTACAAAGGTACATTTGTTTTGACATATTTGGATATTTCGGATATTTATAAAAAATTATGTACATGTTCTAAAATATAATTTATAATTAATATTCAAAGCTCTATATAGTATATATCGAGCACTGTTTTAAATTAATGTTTTGGACGTTGTAAATATTCTTTCTCCGTTATATATATATATGTGTATGTATGTATGTATTTATGTATGTATGTATGTATGTATTTAGTGTATTGAGGGAGCAGATAATTTTCTAATCTTATATTGTTAAATATAAGAGACAATGAATGTCTATGATGTTTAATCATGAGCCGTTCTAAACATTGTTTTTGGCTTTCTCCAACATATGGATATTTTTTATAATGTTGGTTTGAAGCTTTCAGCTCACATGAGCCATCTACAGAGAGGTTTGATGGTGGATGTTTTTATGTTAACATCCCTGTAACCTCTCTGAAGATGGCTCATGTGAGCCAAAAGGTTAGAATCAACAGAATAATAAATTATCCAGATGTTGGAGAATTTTTGTCTTTATTTTCACCTGAAATTAAAGCCAAAATACAAGGTTTAGAATGACTCATGATTAAACATAATAGACATTCATTGTCTCTTACATTTGACAATATATACATATATATAAAAAGAAGGACTGGATTACACCATTATACAGTTATTAGCTGTAATGTGATCTGAAATCTTCACTGTATAATGTCTATATGATTAACTGAGAAGTATTATGTTCACTGACAAGGAAGAAGATTATGTTAAAAAAATAAATATATAAATGCTTTTTTTTTCCTTATTAGGCCCTGAACTTATCGATTTACCTAAAACATAGATTCAAACATGATTGTACATTATAGATATGTGTGCGTGCATGATGGTAAGGATTTATATAAATTTGATGATCTGACAATTAAAAAAAAAAGAAAAAATTTAAATGCTAAACTAGATTCTTGTAGATAATCAATATTTGATTAAGAGACAAGGAAATGTGGTTAATAAAATTAACTAATCTTTGTGATTTTTTTCAAAATTGATTTCCCACCAGAATTTATTTGGGAAATTGTGCAAACGAAGAGGAAATGATCAAAAGATTCTGATAATGAATAAAGCAGAAATTTTTCCAATGAATTTTAAGGTACATTATATAAATGCGGGATGTGCGTTGTGGTGCAGTGGATATTGATTTGGAACGACAAATCTGGATGCTGAGTTCAAATTTCAGTTGAATTCCTTGCATTCACTTAAACACAAATACCCTTGGGAAAGGTATTAATCCATCTCTTCCCTCTAGTTATGGGTTAAATAATAAAATAGATTGGGTTTTATAGCCTTGGCTGACAACCAGTCTACCACAGAAAGCAATGGTAACCTGGTGCGGGATAATCTTCAGCCCAGTCAGTCATGTCTTTTTCAAAACATGATCGCCCAAAGCGTGTATCACAAATGGCACTTAACTGAGTGAATGAAGATAATAGTTGAAAACATAGTAAAGCTTCTACTGGGTAAAAAGTGGGGGATCAGTTTTCTATTGTTATTAAGTAATAAACTGATCTCCCACTAATTACTACTTATAAATACAATCCATCTCTTCTCCCTTCAGCTATAGTTTAAAGAGGGGGAGAGAAAATCTTCTGACCAGTCAGTCATGTCTCTTTCAAGACATGATCGCCTAAAGCATGTATCACATATGCCACTTAACTGATATAAATAAGAATGAAAATATAGTAATCTAAACTTATTTATAAATGGAACTTTGTCTCTCTCTGTGTGTGTGTGTGTGTATCTCCATTAGCTATAGACTCTGAAACAGCGGAACCAACTTTCTTGAAAATTTACACAGTTGTACTATAAGCATCTGCAAGTGTTCTTAGCTAGGTTTTGTGTCGAGGTACCCCCAATAAATATCGAAAATTGATAATTGAAAAAATCGGGTTATAGAAGGAGTGGTCCGATTTTAATCAAATTTGATCACTCATAGACAAAGACATAAGAAAAGATATTCGGAAGTTTCAAGGTTGCAGTTCTTACAATAGTGCAGAAAATCAATAATATATATATATATATATATATAAAAGGCAAGATGCTTGTGTGTGCATCTGTTTATCTGCCTGTATATCTGATTTTTTCAGCCCTTTTATTTTAGTTTTTACATCGGGTTTGGTTCTAAGTAAATGTAAGTGTAGTTCTTAGTCTCAGTCATGATACCATTAACTCAAAGGACTTATTTAGGCTTCAAAATTCAGTTTACGACGAAAAAAACTTATTTGATATCAATACCAGGAAATCAAAATTTGACTTACATCCATTTATTTTTCTTTCAGTCTACGGTTTTGCTTTAACTGGAAAGAACTATTGCTTTTTAGTCTTTCATGCCAACGTCCAAAGAGTGTGAGCTCCAGGACCATGGATTAGTTTTAAAGCTTTCATTACACCCGAGCAATGCCGGGCTACACTGCTAATAGAAAATAGGTCAGAGATGTATTTTTAAAAATATTCAAAACTTGTCATTCACTAATTAACAAACATGTAGAAAATATCTATACACAGACATGAAAAATAATTTTTACTATAGGAATACACTGGAAAGTGATTTTCATTGAAGAATTGGATTGTAAAATGATTTTTACTGTTGAAATGCAGAGGAAAATGTTTCTTGTATAAAAATGGCATAGGAAAATGCTTTTTATTATAGGAATGCACTGGAAAATGCTTTTTATTATAGGAATGCACTGGAAAATGCTTTATATTATAGGAATGCACTGGAAAATGCTTTATATTATAGGAATGCACTGGAAAATGCTTTATATTATAGGAATGCACTGGAAAATGCTTTATATTATAGGAATGATGGAAAATGCTTTATATTATAGGAATTTTTGCACTGGAAAATGCTTTTTATTATAGGAATGCATGGAAAATGCTTTTTATGATAGGAATGCATCGGAAAATGCTTTTTATGATAGGAATGCATCGGAAAATGCTTTTTATGATAGGAATGCATCGGAAAATGCTTTTTATGATAGGAATGCACTGGAAAATGCTTTTTATTGATAGGAATGCACCTGGAAAATGCTTTTTATTATAGGAATGCACCGGAAAATGCTTTTTATTATAGGAATGCATCGGAAAATGCTTTTTATTATAGGAATGCATCGGAAAATGCTTTTTATTATAGGAATGCATCGGAAAATGCTTTTTATTATAGGAATGCATCGGAAAATGCTTTTTATTATAGGAATGCATCGGAAAATGCTTTTTATTATAGGAATGCATCGGAAAATGCTTTTTATTATAGGAATGCATCGGAAAATGCTTTTTATTATAGGAATGCATCGGAAAATGCTTTTTATTATAGGAATGCACTGTAAAATGATTTTTATTATGGGAATGCATTGGAAAATAATTTTCATGTACGAATACATAGGAAAATTATTTTAATATAAGAATGCATTAGAAAATTATTTTTGACATAGAAATGCATTGTTTTCTTATTTGTATTTTATGATTAATTTTTAAGTTAATGACCGAATAAGCCTCTTTCACATTACATGACTATAAAATACATATATTTTATTTCTATTGCCTTGTTAAAATTCCAGACTAACAAATTGACAAAGTGCAATAACAATCATGAATATGAATACTAGTCATTAATTAAAAAAGTTTCAGAAAAAGAAACAAACTGAAAGGGTTTCACTTTACACTGATGCAAACATGAAACACATGATCCTGTCATTCTTTCTTTCTTTCTTTATTTTCCCTTGAAACCAAACACTGCCTTTGATATATCTTTTATATGAGTTAAAATGAGAATTGTAACTGACACTGGAAAAAGCCAAGCTTCCCTAATCAAACATCATGAAACTGGAGTGGCAGGCAATCTAAACCTTTCAGAGGAATGACATCATCATCATACTCCTGTCTGACAAAGGCAATGGAACTGTAGTGATGGACAAAGCTGAATAAATAGAAAAACTGGAAGACTACATTAGAAATTGTAGCCATAGTAAAGTAAAGAAAGATCCAAAATTGAAAACAAAAAGAAAATTGTCACAGACCCTAATCAAGAACAAGAATCATTTCTAACCTAAAACATACAGGCTGTTTCAACATTACAGTAAACTGCCTCATCTGTGCAGGGCCCGGAAGTTTTTCCCACCTGAATCTATTCTGCATATATACAAATCTACCATCCGCCCGTGTATAGAATATTGCTGCCATATCTGGTCGGGTGCCCCTGCTGCTCTCCTTGGGCTTCTTGACAAAATACAAAGGAGGATCTGTAACGTGGTTGATACTGACTTGGCAGACCGGCTGCAACCACTCTCTCACCGGCGTGATGTGGCTTCCCTGTGCCTCTTCTGCAAGTACTTTCATGGCTTCTGCTCCGATGAGCTTAGATCACTGGTGCCGCCTAAGCATGAATTTACACGAGATACTAGATTAGCAACTAGGTCCCACCCTTTTACAGTTAAACAAATAAGATGTAACCATAAATTCTACTCCAACAGCTTCTTTTCTCACGCTTCTCGCCTGTGGAACTCCCTTTCACAACTCTGCTTTCCCGACAGCTACAATCTCCAGGTGTTTAAATGTAGGGTCAATAGACACCTCCTATCACACTAACTCCCAATTATTCTCAGAACACTCATCTACCCAACCCTCATTCTCTGTATCCTTACCCGCCTATCACCCACCCTCTGACATTTCTTATATTTAATCATCCTTTCTCCACTCTATGTAGCCCCCTGCGCAGTAGTGGCAGTGACATGCCTTGCTCGGGGTGAAACGCTTATAAAAAAAAATATATATATATATATATATATAGTCTCTCCAAAATTCACAATGATAGTATTCTACTTAATTCAATTGTTAGCTGCATATGCTCTGAGAAGCTTCCTTCTGGATATAAGTGATCCATTAATAAGAAAGTCACCATCATATGACTGAAACTACTCACTTAGTGGAATTAATAAAAGATGCTCCCATCCAATTCAACTAGATGGTGAGCCTGGGCAGAGGAAGTTTGTTTACCAAGGTACCCACTGTGAAGAGTAAGCAGGGATAGACTTGTCTTTGACCCATCTCTCAGAAAACGTACCAGTACACTAATAGATAACCTTATGGAGATGCTGACTTTCTGTACACAAACACTTCAAAATGGAATCAAACATATCGGCAGGCTTAACAATGAGCTCAGCATTATCACCAGCAATGGCAAACATATACATGAAATACTTTGAAAAGATGATATTAGAATCTATATCAATAAAGCCAACTCTATAGTTGAGATATGTAGAGGACACCTTAATACTCTGGCCACACCAGGAAGAGGTCGAGCTATGACTGAATGATGTAAACCTTGGCATAAAAAGTTTGTTTACCAAGGTACCCAATGTGAAGAGTAAGCAGGAATAGACTCATCTCTAATCCATCTCTAGGAGAACGTACCAGTATACTATTAGATAACCTTATGGAGATACTGACTTTCTGTACACAAACACTTCAGAATGGAATCAAACATATTGGCAGGCTTAACAATGGGCTCACCATTATCACCAGCAATGGCTAACATATACATGGAATACTTTGAAAAGATGGTATTAAAATCTATATCACTAACTCCAGTTAGTGAGATATATAGCTGATATATGTAGATGGCACCTTCATACTCTGGCCACATCAGGAAGAGGTCCAGCTACAACTCAACGATGTGAACTCAATAAAAACATCAGAGAATGTAAAGAACAACAAACTATGATTCCTGGATGTACTAATATTTCAAACAAAGCATGGGTTTAAGATATCTGTATATTGCAAGCCAACATTCACCAGACAATACTTCAAGTTCAACTCCCACTGCCCGTAAAAAGTAAAGAAAAGGAGCATCCACTGCTTTTTTTTTTATAATCATGTCGCCCCAAGCAAGGCATTTTACTACCACTGTTGAGCAGGGGGTTACATAGGAGCAAAGTTATGAAAAAGAGTGACAGGTTACAGGGCATTTCAGGAAGAGGGTAAGAGAAGGATGCGAATACTGATGAGAGTGGTGTGAATGGAGAAAGGAGCATGAGAGAGAGGATGCAAGTTAGTGAGATAGGAGATGACTATTGACTTTACATTTAAATTCTTCGAAATTGCAGCTGTTGAGAAAGTAAGTAAATGGAAGGGAATTCCATAGGCAGAAAGTGCGAGAGAAGAAGCTGTTGGAGTATAATTTGCATTTATAATTTATTGCTTTTACAGTAAAAGGGTGGTACCTAGTTGCTAATCTTGTGGCTCGAGCAAATTCATGTATGGGGGGTACCAGTGAGTTAAGTTCATACAACATCATGCAAAAATCATGTGGTGACCCAGAGCTATATGAACAAGAAATGGTCAGTATAAGCAGTACTCCACAATGCAACAGCTACCCAGAGTACATGACAGTAGCTCCAACAAAATCAGATAGAAGGGTGCAAGAGATTAATAGCACTCAAAAAACAGCTATAATCTGCCTACCCTATTTGAAGGAATTATCAAAAAAAATACAAGAGATCCATGGTCCATATAACATCAGGATGACCTTCAAAAGTGGTTCAACACTTCGTAGATAACTTTTCCAAGTAAGATCTCCCATAGAAAAGGACATGATTAAAGAGTATGTGTATACCATCCCATGCATCTGTGGTAAGAAATGTAAGAGAAAAACAGACTGACTCCTTAAGAAAAGGCTACAAGAACACCCCAAGGCTATAACATGAGAAAAATCAGATGTAGATGACCACATACGGAGGGAAAAGAGAGATCAACTCCAGTGGAATGAAGTTAAAATAACAGCTAGAGAATAACACTGAAAAATTTGAAAATTTAAGGAAACAGTATATATGCAAGGCTACAAAAATCTTCTAGATTGATCAAGCATAGAAATGAATGCAATACGGGAACCAATAAAACAGAGTTCTAGAGAAAAACAATTACAAACAGTAAGATTGCAATATAATCTCTATTAAAAGTGATTACGAAGACGCTAGGTTTATAATTCCTAAAAATTCATACACTGATGTCCACATAGCCCAGTGGATAAAAGCATTAATGGGATCCAATGACATGACCTAAAAAGTGGTGAGATCAATACTGGGCTACAGCAGAGGTGAACAAATAACTAAGAGTTGAGTTAAAGGGAGATAACTACATGGCATCTGGAAGTTGCACTGCACAATTAGAATTATATACCCTAGTGCTCAAAATAATTTGGTTTGAAATTCCTAGAAAATGAACAAGGCTGGAAT
Source organism: Ascarosepion bandense (assembly GCA_037127315.1). Taxonomy (NCBI): domain Eukaryota; kingdom Metazoa; phylum Mollusca; class Cephalopoda; order Sepiida; family Sepiidae; genus Ascarosepion; species Ascarosepion bandense. The sequence continues at coordinate 219,518 of JBBBDQ010001815.1, forward strand.
GTACAAAATTTTGTAAACATGGCAATAAAGATGATGACGACAGTCCAGCAATGTAAATAATGTAAAGTAAATTGACATGAAAAATAATTCAATAAACACACTTGTTTGTCTTTATTTCTGAGAAGAGATATTTTATTGTAATTATTTATACTATTTACATGGTTCAGACTTTTGTCCTCATCTTTGTTACAATATTCACCTTTAATATCTACTATATTTCTGAGATGAGGTATTGTAATTATTTACACTATTTACATTGTTTGGACTGTTGTCTTCATCTTTGTTGCCATATTCACCTTCAATATCTGTCTATATTTCTTAGATGAGGTATTGTAATTATTTACACTATTTACATTGTTTGGACTGTTGTCTTCATCTTTGTTGCCATATTCACCTTCAATATCTGTCTATATTTCTTAGATGAGGTATTGTAATTATTTACACTATTTACATTGTTTGGACTGTTGTCCTCATCTTTGTTGCTATATTCACCTTCAATATCTGTCTATATTTCTGAGATGAGGTATTGTTATCATTTACACTATTTACATTGTTTGGACTGTTGTCCTCATCTTTGTTGCCATATTCACCTTCAATATCTGTCTATATTTCTGAGATGAAGTACTGTAATTATTTATACTATTTACATTGTTTGAACTGTTGTCCTCATCTTTGTTGCAATATTCACCTTCAATATCTGTCTATATTTCTGGAATGATGTAATTATTTGCACTATTTATATTGATAGGACTGTTGTCCTCATCTTTGTTGCCATATTTACCTTCAACATTTTTCTATATTTCTCAGATGAGGTATTGTAGTTACTTAAACTATTTACATTGTTCAGACTATTGGCCTCATCTTTGTTGCCATGTTCACAAGATTTCAGCTGTTGTACCCTCTGAACTTCTTCAGGTGATGGTGAGTTCAATATCTGACAATAGGGTAGAAAAAAATTTAGAGAGTTCAGTCAAAGGGAAATAGCTGATACTGAGATATCTTGAAGTGGCATGAATTGTGAAACTAGAACAACTAAAATTCAGATCACTTAAAAAAGACCAGAGTGTACAATCACTGAAATGTTATGAATATGGCAACAAAGATAAGAACAACAGTCCAAATAATGTAAATAGTACAAATAATTACGATACCTCATCTCAAAAATATAGACAGATATTGAAGGTGAATATGGCAACAAAGATAAGGATAACAGTCTGAACAATGTAAATAATTACAATACCTTATCTCAGAAATATAGGTAAGTGTTGACGGTGAATGTGGCAACAAAGATGAGGATAACTGTTCGAATAATTTAAAAAGTGTAACTAGCTACAATAACTCATCCCAGAAATACAGACATATACTGCAGGTGAATATTTAATTGGAGTAGAGAGACTTAACTATTGCCCGGTTCACAATCCACCCACGTCTTTTGAACAGGTGAAGAGGCTCATCCCTTGTTTCCTGTTTAGGATGTGGTTCCCGGTTTTCTTTTTTCCAATCATTCTACTCTTAAGTAGCCCCATGCGCATCAGTGGCGTCACCGCCCTGCTTGGGGTGAGATGATTAAAAAAAAAATATGGCAGCAAAAGATAAAGACAACAGTAAATAGAGTAAATAATCTTTTCTTTGATCTATCTTTGCAGTCAAACAGAAATAGACAATTGTTTAACTTGGGTAATGGCAGGGTGTAATGCAAGTGCTAAGGATTAGTTTATTTGATTTTTCTTGTTTTTTAGTACTTATCAACCTGTTATCATTTATTTAAAAATGGAACATTTTCGATGATAGAAGGCTGTTTATAGTCCCAATTTATCAAGCAAATACTCACTGAGAAGAACAAGTTTCAGAAAAACAAATGTTAAATTGACATTGCATTTAAATTTTTAAAGATGCTTGGTGGCAAGGAAGCAAGAAACCAGAAGAGAGTCCAAAAAGAAGTGCAAGTGAGGAAACTATCTGAATAGAACTTACAGTTTCATTTAGCTATTTCAACAGCAAAACGATGTGACCTACTAGTTATTATAGTTTAGTGCCATACGTGATACACGCTTGGGGTGATCATGTCTCTAAAGAGACATGACTGATTAGGCAGGTGATTTTTTGGCAGTATGTTTCCGTTACTTTCTGCAGTAGACTGGTGGCCAATCAAGGCTATAGAACCCAATCTGTCCTGCTATTTCACCCAAAGCTGATTGACTGATTGATTGGTTTGTTTTACAGCAAATCAACCCTTTATGGGTCATTTAATGCCAAAACATTAGTTGTTGTAGTATGATGGGTAGAACTTAAATGTTACTTATGATTCAGAGGAATTTTTTGACTATATCTTGTTGTATAGTTTTGTCTCTCTTAGAAATCCGAGAATATTTTTAGGGTCAACCTTGTTGAAAATATCCCTTCGATTATTTTCTTAATAATGTTTTAGTCTGATCTGTTCAAGGTCTATGCAGTTTGTCAGTATATGGTGTACTGTGTAGGGTTCTTGGCATGGCATGCAGATTGGTATTTCTCCTTTCACTAAGTATGAGTGGGTGATATAGGTGTGTCCTATTCGTAGTCTGGCCATTACCATAGCTGAGAAATGACGGATTAATACCTTTCCCGAGGCACATAAGTGAATGTCGTGAATTCAACCGAAAATTAAACTTGGCTGTCCAATTTCTTGTTATGAGTTGATATCCATTGGATCGCATTATACATCAGCCATTATAGTTGTTATGGTGCCCACCTACAAGGAATGAACTCTTACTCTTGATAAATATAAATTACCTGCATGACTTCTAGAGAGCAGTCAAGTACAGCAATTAACGAGAGCAGTTAACAGCAGCTACTAGTCAAGCAGCGTAATAATACTTTCAGACTTACTAATTTCTATATTACTTATTAACACTTTCTTTGAATATCTGATTTCTTATTATACTAATACACTATTATAAACCTACCACCTGTGTTCCATGCCTTACTTCCGGCACAATTCCGTCACTACAACTTTGCGGCAAAGTTTCACCACAACTCCACAACAAATTGGCAACAAAGACCCACAACAACAGTCAGTCAGTTAAGTGCCATACATGATACACGCTTGGGCAATCATGTCTCTTTCGAGACATGACTGACTGGGCAGAAGATTATTCCAGTTGAATTCGTTGCAATCATATACGCACTAATACCCTCGGGAAAGGTATTAATCCTTCTCTCCCCCCCAGCTATGGGTCAAATAACAGGACAGATTGGGTTCTATAGCCTTGGTCGGCAACCAGTCTACCGTAGAAAGCAATGGCAACCTACTGCGGGATAATCTTCTGTCCAGTCAGTCATGTCTCTTTTGAGACATGATCGCCCAAGCGTGTTTCACGTATGGCACTTAACTGACTGACTAGGTTGGCATCAAGATTATATATAGGGTGGATTATACCATTATACAGTTATTAGCTGTAATGTGATCTGAAATCTTCACTGTATAACATCCAATCCCTATGATTAACTGTGAATCATTCTGTTCACTGACAAGGAAGAAGATTATGTTAAAAAATAAATACATAAATACTTTTTTCTTATTATTAGGCCCTGAACTTATCGATTTACCTAAAACATAGATTCAAACATGATTGTACATTATAGATATGTGTGCGTGCATGATGGTAAGGATTTATATAAATTTGATGATCTGACAATTAAAAAAAAAAAAGAAAAAATTTAAATGCTAAACTAGATTCTTGTAGATAATCAATATTTGATTAAGAGACAAGAACATGTGGTTAATAAAATTAACTAAGCTTTGTGATTTTTTCAAAATTGATTTCCCACCAGAATTTATTTGGAAAATTGTGCAAACGAAGAGGAAATGTTCTAGGTACCACCCTTTTACCACTGAAATAGTTAAACGTAATTGCCATTTCTACTCCAACAGTTTCTTTTCTTGCGCTTTCCACCTGTGGAACTCCACTCTGTTTACTTGTTTCCCTGATAGCTACAAACTCCTAAAATTTAAATGCAATGTTGTCATTTTCTATCTTCTTGAATCCTGTTCATTTTTTATCCTTTCCTCAATACCCTCAATATCAATGTCTTTTCTCTCACTTGAACCCCCCACTTGCGCTAGTTGCTGTCTTTCCTTGTTTGGAGTGAAATGATTAAAAAATTATTTTTAAAAAGACAGATACAATGCTGGCAAAATCTTTAGGAAAATTTTGCTTTATCCCTAGTGATTGCTTAATCTATCCTGTGGTCAGATTTCTAAAATATGAATCTGTTATTTTTTTTCTGCCTATAGAAGCCATTGATTGTATAGATCCATTTAATAAAAACAAAATGGAAATTTTATTGGTTATATCTTTTAAAACACAAGGGTAATTTCATTAGTTAAGTGCTTCTTGTGAATTTCATATCAAATTTAATTATGTATTTGCTAATGAGCACTTTCCTTTAATTATTTTCAAATGTAGCATAATTGTTAAAAAAGCATAATTAATATTTCATATGTATTAAAACTTCTACTTATTGAAATGAAATTATTCAATACAAAAAAAAACTGCGGATAAATTGGGAAGGTCACCAAAGGTTATCTACTCATTTTTTTAAAGATTCTGAAGCCTACAGAAAGAAAGAACCCTGGAAGCAGACCACCACCATCATCATCACCTTCTTTTATGTATCATGTCCCTTCAAAACAAAGGTGATCATGGCCTTCCACATCTTCCTATTCGTAGTGACTCCTATTACACTTTCTCTAGTTACTCTTCCCAAATCCCACTGCCATCCATTTGCTTATGTTACACATTCCTTTCCAATCTCTCTTTTCCTCTATCTGACTTGTGAGTATCAGATTCTCCAAGCTTACATTCATCATTACATGCCACAGAAACTTCAGCTGTCTTTTCTTAATGTTAAGTATTAGTTTCCTTTCCATTTCCATCTCTCCAAAACCTCATCATGACTCACATGTTCAGTCCATGGTATCCTCAACACCCCTCTGTAGAACCACATTTTGGATGCTTCAAGTCTCTTCTTCATCTTTGAGGAGATTATTCCAGCATTCACTGCCATAGTGAACAACAGACATCACATAACAACCCAGTATTCTTTGCTTCGTTTTTGGTGAAATTTTCCTGTCTCTACTACTCTACTCAGCTTGTGAAATGCAGACCACTATAGCAATTATAAAATCTCTGGTCAGGACAATTATTACAATGATGAAAGCTAAAAGTGGCATGTCCAGCACTAAAGTAAAGGAAGAAACATCTTGTGAGGCATCTGTACAAATGGTTTGATGATCTAAACTTATTTATAAATGGAACTTTGTCTGTGGGTGTGTCCATTATTTATAGACTCTGAAACGGCTGAACCAATTTTCTTGAAAATTTATACAGTTGTACTATAAGCATCTGTGAGTGTTCTTAGCTAGGTTTTGTGTTGTCGAGGTACCCCCAATAAATATAGAAAATCAATAATTGAAAAAATTGGGTTATAATAGGAGTGGTCTGATTTTAATCAAATTTGATACACTCATAGAAAAAAATCATAAGAAACGATATTCAGAAGTTTCGAGGTTGCAGTTCTTACAATAGTGCAGAAAATCGATAATATATATATATATATATATATATATATATATATATATATAAAAGGCAAGATGTTTGTGTGTGTCTGTTTATCTGTCTGTATATCCTTTATACAAATCCACAATTTTTATCCAATTCTCACCAAACTTCAAAATTTGACTTACATCCATTCATTTTTCTTTCAGTCTACAGTTTTGCTTTAACTGGAAACAACTATTGCTTTTTAGTTTTTCATGCCAACGTCTGAGCTCCAGGACCATGGATTAGTTTTAAAGCTTTCATTACACCCGAGCAATGCCGGGCTATACTGCTAGTAGCTGTATAAAGAAAGTCAGAAGAGAAAGCAAAGACCCTGACTAATGAAAGGATAAAAGAATAAAAGCTGGTCTTTACTAAAGATCTCCAAACTCAGAACTAAAAATGGAACTCTGTATTGTTCACGAATGAAAAGAAATTCAAGCTTGAAGGCCTGGATGAATATCAGTATTATTGAAGTGTCCCCAGTCTTCCTCCAGAATCCAAGTGGTGATATTCCAGTGAGCTTGATAATGTTTAGTTTGAGGTTGTTGCTATCTTGGTGACATGTTAAATGCAGGTGAAGGCGCAGAAGCAAGTTCAATATACCATGTGAGTTCAGGTTGAAGAAAAAAAAAATTTAAGGTATTTTTGCCTCTTCTAACATCTCAGGTATTTTCGTATAGAATGAAAGGAAAGATTGCTATGTGATGTCAGTTCTTCAATACGGCAGTGAATGCTTGACAATATCATTGAAAATGAGGACAAAACTGGAAGCAGCGGAAATGTGGTTCTACAGAAGGATGCTGCGGATATCGTGGAAGCAATGATGAGGTGTTGGAAAGAATGGCAACAAAAAGGAAATTAATACTGAGCATCAGGAAGAGACAACTGAAGTTCCTGGGACATGCAATAACGAAGGAGAGCTTGGAGAACCTGATATTGACTGTCCAGATAGAAGGAAAGAGAGACAGAGGAAGGTAGCGGATAACATATTTGCAGGGCCTGATCAGGTGGATGACAGAATGGGGGTTGCTAGGAGTAACAGGAGCAAACATACTAAGAGCCACAAGGAATAGGAAGATGTGACGAACCATGATCGCCTATGTCCTGAACGGACAGGGCACATAGAAGATGATATACAGCTTGTGTTAGAATTGTTATACTATATGGTAGTAAAACCGGGTTGCTTAAGAAAGTTGATTTTAGCAGAACTGCTCGAACCGACATGCAAATGGTACAGTGAATGTGCTATGTCAGTCTTAGGGATAGATAATCATCAGAGGAGTTAAGAAATTTTTTTATTTTTTTATGTGTTTCACCCCGAGCAAGGCATGCCACTGCCACTACTGCGCAGGGGGCTACATAGATTGGAGAAAGGATGATTAAATATAGGAAATGTCAGAGGGTGGGTGATAGGTGGGTAGGGATACCGAGAATGGTTAAATATAGGAAATGTCAGAGGGTGGGTGATAGGTGAGTAAGGATACCGAGAATGAGGGTTGGGTTGATGAGAGTGTTGAGAATAATTGGGAGTTAGTGTGATAGGAGGTGTCTATTGACCCTACATTTAAACACCTGGAGATTGTAGCTGTCGGGAAAGCAGACATGTGGAAGGGAGTTCCACAGGCAGGAAGCGCGAGAAAAGAAGCTGTTGGAGTAGAATTTACAGTTACATCTTTAACTGTAAAAGGGTGGGACCTAGTTGCTAATCTAATATAGGCTAAGTATTGCCAATATAACAGATGCTATGCCTCAAGCAAGACTTAAATGGTTTGGGCATGTTGAGAGAATAGATATAGAAAATCCAGTCAGCAATTTTGTGTTTATTGAGGTTGATAGCCAATAAGAAATAGGTAGACCACATAAAACATGGAAATAACTTATCAATGACAATTTAAAGAAATTGAGATTACAGCCAGGCCTTGCACAAAAGCAGGCAGTCTGGAAAAGAACCATTGAGATAACTCTGTACAATCCATGCTAGCATAGAAACGGATGTTAAATATGATGATGATGTTTCATTGAATTATACACAATACTTTTGTAACTCATGTTACAGGCTGATGTCACCTGATGCTGAAGCACTATGATCATCAAAGTTAAGCAACATCAAGCCTGATCAGTACTAGATTGGTGACCACTTGGAAATACCAGGTGCTGTAATCTTCAATGTTAGTGGTGTACTAGATAATGGCTCGGAACTGTTAATCAAAGATCCGATTCCCTTACACACATGTATCCTTCAGGAAAGTATAAATCCACCTCTCCATACTCACTCCTACTATAGGTTAATTAGTAAGACTTGTATCACTAAATAATTATTATTTAAACAAAAAAAAAAAAAAGAAAAAAAGAAAGGTATATTCTCTGATTTTAAATAACCTACAAATAAGCCATAGAAAATGTACCAATTAATCAATCAAATATTGATTAACTACACAGACATGCCTTTTAGATTTATTTGCCTTCTCTGGACTATAAATGTACAAAAACTATGATAGCCACAAAATGAGGGATCAATTTATATATTGACTGTAATATAGAATTTATCCTCCACTTTATACCCGCATTATGATTTGTTTATCAAATTTTGATTAAATATGAATCCATCTCTTTTCCCCGTTTGATTAGTTAGACTTGTCTTACTCAATCTTTATTATCTTAAAAAATTAAAAATAAAAGGTAAAAAATATTTTTTCACTTCAAAAAATATTTTCTGGCTTCATATAACATGAAAATATTCATGAATATTAGCAAACATATCAATCAATCAAACTCTTATTCCATATTTTATTTTATAAAACCTTAATCATATATGGAGTTCCTTTAATACTTCCTTCAAATGAAAAAAACAACAACTATGAACTGCTTGAATTTGTTATAAAATGGGAATATTTATAAAGTTATCTAATACTATATTTGCCCAACAGATACAGACAAATATATGCAGAATTGAAATTGAACCACTGGACATAAATACAACTGGAAAAGTATTTACAAAACAGGCCAGGACCTGTACAAAACAATGAAGCTTACTGCATTTACAATAAGTACTGCAATCAAATGCTGGTTTCAAAAGCCACTGTCATTATCACAGGAACAAGAACAACCATGGATCAAAAGTAAGTTTGTTTGTTTGTTTGTTTTGAGGTTTAACGACCTATCAATCCGTATGGGATCATTTAAGGTCATAACCAATGATTTTGGGTAAGGTTATTTTATTTTTACAGCATTTTTATTTTCGAGTATCAATATTCATTGGGATTTGTTTTTAAGAGCAGGATCTCCAAGTCCTACCCTTGTTATTTAACCCATAACTGGAGGGAAGGGACGGATTAATACCTTTCCCAAGGATACCAGTGCTTAAGTGAATGCAGGGTATTCAACTGGAATTTGAACACGACTCACTGATTTCTATTTCCAAGCCAATAACCACTGCACCACGATGTACATCCGTCACTAAACACTTACAGCATCTGGTATTCCCAAGCAGTCACCCATCTAAGTACTGGCCAGGCTCAACATTGCTTAACTTCGGTGATCGAGCGAGAACTGGTGTATTCAACGTGATAGGCTGTAAGCCACGGATCAAAAGTAAGAAACTAAAACATGATTACATGGTTTTAACTATGAAAACAGCTAGACAGTGCTCTTAAAAAGCAATGGTCACATTTGTTTAACAAGTCAACAACCATCATTTATATATATATGTGTGTGTGTGTGTGTGTGTGTATATTAAAAACAGAAATGGTTGTTGTTCCTATAGAAAATGGTATAGAAGAAAAAGTGTGAGAAACCGTGAACATTTTGTCTAAAGTGTAGATTTATTGTTGCTATTATTATTAATATTACTTGATTTTTGTATGATATATTAAGTGTCAATAATAGTATTTGTGTCGCTACACATGTTTCGAGTTTAAAGTTGACTCTCTTCAGGCAAATAAATTTGTGACTTCATATATCAATATCCATTTGTTTTTCTGATGGCCAAGATATTGTGTATAAATAAATAAGTGGCAGAGAGGTCATATGTGTGCGTGTGTGTTGTTACTTTTTCACAGAAGCATGTTAAATTTTTCCTTATCTATTAATTTCTTATTTACAGCTTTTGCAGATTAGTTAAAGCCAGAAAATATTTTTAGATAAGAATTTTTAAAAGATGATAATTATTTACTGATACAAGTCCTACTACTTAACCCATACATGGAGGTAGAAGAGGTGGATTCATACCTCCCCCAAGAGTATTTACTTATAATGAATATACAGAAGCTGACTGAAATCAGAACTTGGCTTTTTGATGTCCAATTCTTACTGTTATCCATTGCACCACTGACACATCCAAGTTTGCAGCACCTGGTATTCCCAAGTGGTCACCCATCAAGGGACTGACCATATTAATGTTGCTTAACTTTGGTAATTGTAAGAGAACTGGTGTTTCAACATTATATGACTGGAGGCTGAAGCCAAGAAGAAATCAATGAAATATGTAGTGCTTGTGAAAAGAGGGAAATCACTTACCCTTTGATTTTGGGATTCATCCAAAGAATTTTGGGAAAGGCTACGTTTATCTGAAAATGAAAAAAAAAGAATGTAAATATAAGTAATAAATATCAAGTGATGATAAAAACACCAATAACCAATTAAGAAAATGAAATGCTTATAGCCAAATATCTGATTGTCAGTGGAAAATTTGAGTTAGAAGATACTGATGTGTTCATCATATGAAGACGAAGACAGATGTTAGGCAAGTGTAATAATTTTAGTTTGACATAAAATCAATCCAATAAATTAGTCTTCATGGGCTGGCTATATTTTGTCTCGCAGTTAGGACGTCAAAATACAACTTGGGGTTTTCTTTCGGCTCGTTAATTGAATTTTTGGCTAGAAAAGGAATGGCAGCTTGAATAATGGGATGAAAATTTCTACTTTTATCAAACAAAGAACGCATTTAGTCTGACCATCACCAACAGTATGGATAGCTGGAATGTATCAATAATATCTTTCTATGGTCAACCTTTCTGCTTTAGCTAACTGGTTACTTTATATAAACAGAGTAAATATAACTCTACAGAAGGATGCTGAGAATGCCATAGACCGGCATTGAGAACAACAAAGTTTTAGATAAAAATGGAAACAAAAAGAAGACTTAAGCTTAACATCATAAGATATGTTTTGTGATGCAGTGGATATTGGCTCAGATAAAGAAATTAGAAGACTGAGTTCAAATTTCATTTGAATTTGTTGCCTTCACTGATGCACAAATACCCTTGAGAAAGGGCATCAATACATTGCTTCTTCTTCCAGCTATAGGTTGGATAGCAGGACACATTCTATATCAATGGCTGGAAACCAGCCTACCACAGAAAGTAATGGCAACCTACTGTGTGAAAATCTTTTGCCCAGTTAGTCATGTCACTTTCGAGACATAGTCACCCAAGTTTGTATCAATTATGGCATTTAACTGACAGACTTAACATCAGAAAGAGCAATAAATGACATAAAAAAACAGATCTGACATCACCAGAATACTTGGAAGAAAATTAAGAATATGCTTATCCAAAATATGACCTTGCAAAGAGGATATTCTACAATAAAACATCTCATTAAATGTAAGATAAATAAATAAATAAATAAATAAATAACAGAAAAGTAACTAAATCTAAATATTCCTAAATTTGACAGTAAACTACATCCAGTGGCAAGGCCACTGATTAGGAGGTTTACAGGAGTAGAGAACCATCTCTTAATTGCTGTTGTTCCCAGGTATCACCTGTTAGTATCCTATTTATGGGCAAATAGTTAACCTTAAAACGGAGGTCATTTAAGTGAAAAATAAAATGTTAGACTAAGTAAGAGTCATTAGCTTTGGATAGCAACTTGTCTAAATGAAGGAAATCTCTAAAATATAAAAAGGGTAAGCTGAACTTTCTAACATTTATTGGTAATCTTCTTAGAAATAGTGTCTTGACGAAATACTGACTTTCCCGTTTCTGAAACTGGTTGGTGTTAGTAAGGGCATACAGCTGTAAAATTCACTCCAACATTTCATGATCGTTCAATTATGGAGCCAAGAAAACCCTGTCTAACTCATGTTAGCTTGGAAACAGGCATAAAATGAGGAGGATGGCAAAAAGGTTTTCAAAAGAATTTTAATTATCATTTTATTACAAATTGTAATAAATTGTTCATTTTAATAAATAAATTGTTCATCTTAATAAATAAATCAAAAACATTTTATTTTCTGTTTTTTTTTTTACTTTTGCAGTTCACTTAAATTATCATAATCAAAAAAGATTATGACAATTTAAGTGAACTGCAAAAGTTTAGTTACAGATTTTATAGTTTATCAGGTTATTTAAAGCCTGAAAAAATTTTAGATTGTAAAAATTTTGTTTCAGATAATGATCTAATATAAGTATTAAAAAAAATGAGTCATTATCTGAAAAAAAAAAAAAATCTTACAACTGGATGTGCATTTTGGTGCAGTGGGTATTGGCTTTAAATGACAAATTGGAGAGCTGAGTTCAAATTCCAGTTTAATTGCATTCACTTACGTGCAAATGGGTTGATTAGCAGGATAGATTGGGTTTTTATAGTCTTCGTAGGCAACAAGTCTACTGCAGAAAAAATGGGAACCTACTGAAGAAAAAATTCTGCCTAGTCAGTCGTGGATCAAAAGAGACATGATTGCCCAAGTGTGTATCCAATATGGCATTTAAATGACTGACAAGTGATTTGTGAAAGTTTAACTACAGGTTTACTGATTGATTGTTTTTATGGATTATCAATTTTTTGCCAGTTATTTAAATCCAGGAAATGTTTTTAGATTGTAAGAATGTTTTTGAGATAATTATTTTATCAATACAAATACCTTAATTAACCCATATTTGGAGGGAGAAGAACTGGATTCATGCTTTTCACAAGGGCAGTTGCACATAATAAACCTGACTGGAATTAAAACTTGGCTCTCTGATTTCCAATTCTGAGCCATTATCCTTTGTACCACTGATACATTCAAGTTTACAGCATCTGATATTCCCAAGTGGTCACCCATGCAGGTACTGACCAAGATTAATGTTGTTTAACTTCAGTTATCACATAAGAACATTGTCACAATATTTTCTTTTTAATTATGCCTAGTTTTTAAATTTTATTATCAAAAATTCTTTCAAATATTCAAATTTTTTTTATCTCTCTTTAACATGCCAGTGTTAGAGCCCGAAGAAAAGATGTGGGTGGGTGACAGTTACTAATAATGGTAAAACTTTACCCAAGGGTTACTTGGAACTATGGAACTAACAGCATTTAATTCATTAGTAAATATTACCTTAACAGGACAAGTCATATCTTAGCTATATGTTGGGATGCCTGCGCCTATTCGGCTATAATGGACTATTCCATTACTATGTAAAGTAATGGTGGCATCTACGTAAGAGAGTGTGCTGAGCAGCCGATCGACAAGTCAGTCGTAGACTTCCGGTGACAACCCGGAAGTACCCATTGCTCATACTACGTCTTATGACGGTTGAGATGATTAACCTCTATTCTTGTATTGTATACTAATAACCTTTGTAAATACTATTTTCACAGAATACAACAATTAACCTATTCCTGTTGTTGAGTTATTTATTCTTACTCACGACATAACAAGTTATTAAAAATTCCATTGGAAAACCAGGTAAATTATTTTAATGAGCCAAATCATTAAGATTGTAGTTCTAATTCTAACGAACAACGCTTGTAGCTGAATTTGGCCGAAAATAGGACAAGTCAGTCGTAGACTTCCGGTGACGACCCGGAAGTACCCATTGCACTATATTTTTGCAAACCTAAAAATTTCTGACAGAACAAAATCCAATAAATGGTCAGGATTGACAGAGTTCAACACACAAAGCAGCTTTGTGGGGAAGTCTAAGCCGATTGGTTCTATGAAAAAACAAACATGATTACGACAATCCTAGAATTAGTAGATGAAATGATCTGTAAAAACATTTGAGAATCAAACGAAATAAAGGACAAATAAAGTCAATTTATGACAAGATGTTAACAGTTACATTACTGACACATCTAGTATGGTACTCTTGCTATATATTCAGAGATTCTTGATTAGTGAATTTGGTGACAATAACTGAGTTCATTTCTTCTCTTGAGCAGTATGTACTTGCACTCACTGGAAAAGAGTGACAGCAATAGCTGAGCAATACTAAATAAAAGTAAAAACTAGATGAGATATACCTACACATAAGTAGTGGTACAAGAACAGTCTACTTCTGTAGATTAAATAAAGGGTTCAGTTTAGAAATCTCTGTAGGTTACTCAGATTGATATATACCTGAAGAAGACCATAACGAACAACAGCTGAAACAGTAACAACAAAGATGTCAATAGTTCGAATATAAATTGTATAAATAATAACTATTTGCTATAAATATTTATGGTAAACATTTAAATATTCTTGATAAAATCCCAAGAATCTGCAATGTTATTGGTTCTAATCTGGCATCTTTGATTCAGTATAATACCCATTATCATAATATATATTCCCTGTGCCTTTTCCATAAAGGTTTTCATGGTAATTGTTCTGATGAACTTTCCCCTATAGTACAGAGATTCTATGAATTTAAGTGCAGTATTAGATTGTTCAGTGTGTGTTGTGGTGCAATAGATATAAGCTTGAATTGAGAATTGGGGAGCCGAGTTTGATTTCCAGTTGAATTCCTTGCATTCACCTACACGCAAATACTTTTGGGAAAGGTATTAATGCATCTCTTCCCACCAGTTATGAATTAAATAACAGGAAAGATTGAATTCTATAGCCTTGGCTGGCAACCAGTCTATCACAGAAACTAATGGCAGTCTACTGCGGGATAATCATATGTCCAGGCAGTCATGTCTCTTTTGAGACATGATCACCCAAGCGTGTATTATGTATGGTACTTAACTGACTAGATTGGTGGCAAAGTTTCAACAGCTGTTTCATCATTTTGCAGTTCAAATGGATAAATGTGATCGTAAATTCTATGCAAACAGTTTTTTTTCTTACTTTTCTCGCTTCTTGTTTCTCCATCAAGGTTAATCTTAAAAAATTTAAATGCAATGTCAGTTGTGTTCCTAAATCCTGTTTTATTCTCTCTTAGTATTTTCTTTCTCTCATATTCTTTCTCACTCCGTAACTCCTTGGTGGCTTTATTGCCTTGCTTAGGGATAAAATGATTTATAAAAAAAGCATAAAACATTGCTAATTTTGAACATTAGTAATTTATTTCCTAGTCTGTGCAATCAATCTTAATAAAAAAAATATGCCATATAGCCAGATTTGCAGCTACACCCCCCAATCAGATTAAAACATGTCTCAAGGACTAGTTTATAGTTGCATCTCTCTTTCAGGAGAAACTGCTCAGCATGCTTTACACAAGCCAGAGAAAGCACAGAGTGAAATAAAGTGCAATTACCCTATTTAAGAAATCTGGACACCTATATTCTTCTTCTATATGCTTTGTCCTTTCAGGACGTAGGCAATCATGGCCTTCCGCATCTCTCAATCCCTGGTGGCTCTTAGCAGGCATTCTCCTGTTACACCACCCAAAACCCCACTCTGCCATCCACTAGCACATGCCCATAAATCTAAAACATAAATGTATAGAAACTAGCATGGCCACAAAATGAGGGATCAGTTTATATATTGATTATAATATAAATTTGATCCCCCGATTTATATCCACATTATAATTTCTTATAAACAGTTGGCATATATCTTCTTCTTCTATGTGCCCTGTCCCTTCAGGACGTAGACAATCATGGCCTTCCACTTCTTCCTATCCCTGGTAGCTCTTAGCACGCTTTCCCCTGTTACATCTTGCAGCCACTGTTCTGTCATCCACCCGCTCAGGCCCTTTAAATATGTTATTTGCTGCTTTCCTCTGTCTCTTTTTCCGTCTATTTGGTATGTTAGTACCAGATTCTCCAAGCCCTTCTTCCTCACTGGATGTCCCAGGAACTTCAGTTGTCTCTTCCTGATGCTCAATATTAATTTCCTTTTGGTTTCCGTTCTTTCCAACACCTCGTCATTGCTCACATGCTCGGTCCATTATATAATCAAATTAAAGAAAGAAAGGATTCACTGATAATTCTGCTTTATCTTCTTCTTTATGTGTTACGTCCCTTCAGAATGTAAGCAATCATGGGTCTCCATAATTTCCTGTCCTTCATAGCTCTTAATGAATTTTAAGGCAATATTAGTTTTTATCTACTATCTTTTTGACTCCTCCTCTTTTATTGTTCTTATTCCTTAATAATGTTTTTCTTTTTCTCATATTCTTTCACATTAAGTAACTCCTTGCATCTTAGTGACTTTATTGCCTTACTTGGAGTGAAATGAGTCAAGAAAAAAAAACTGTATGAGTAATTTTTTTTGACAGATAGAAATAAAAGCATGTATAATATTAGTTTTGATACCGAGGATCAAATCAGAAATAAATAAAAAAAAACTCAGATTCAGTGGAATTAGGGGTGATCATTAATGCTATGCAGTGCTAAATAGGAACTAGATGAGATATCCGTACATACAGCTGTTGTCTACCTCAAATAATCATTCTTGTGGCTGACCATGTATCACAGTATATGACGACAATGCACATGCCCTCTGGTTGCCTCTTTCATCAGGAGAACGCATCATATCACAAAATGAAAATAGTAGTGGATTGGAATAAATCATTAAGTTGTATTTTTTATTTACATTGTTCTGACTGTTGTCCTTACCTTTATTACCATATTCACAACGTTTCGGCCATTGTATGCTCTGGCCTCCTTCAGGTGCTTGGAATTTCAAACAAAACCCTTTATTTCAATCACTGGGGTGCATCATTTTCATTCTATGTGCCATATCACTTCAGGATGTCATGTAGTTATCTCCCTTTAACTAAGTTCTTAATAATTAAGTCACTTGTTCACCACTTCTGTAGCCAGGTATTGAACTCACAACTCATTGGGTAAAATCACTAAATCTAACCAACACTTTTATCCACTTTAGGTCTTTAAGTCCCAAAAATTTTTACGCTGATGTTTTCAAGGACACAAAGTGTTGGTTTGGATCAAGTCATTGGATGGTACCATTTTTCTTTAGAAATGTATCTTTAACAAGTATAGATATTATCTGTTTTGTAGGCCATATTTTGGGAAACCCATGGCTCGCCATTTCTTTGTTTGAGGGGAACAGGTCCTCACTGAAGACATAGCAGATAAATCCAGCCCACTCAAATCAAGAATGATAAATTTCTCCAGAACCAGAGAAAATCTTTGATATACTAATTTCCTGTTAGAAAAAACGTGAGCAACGACATGGTTTTGGAGAGGATGCAAACAAAAAAGAAACTTATATTTAACATCAGTGTGGATTTTGTTCTTTTTAATGGCATGTCTTAATATTGTATGTACACAACTCTAAAGAACAACCCTTCTGCGAAAACAGAGACTTTTTATGCAAGCTGTCAGCATCTTATTTGCATAAGAAGAACGGAATTTCACGTTACTTCATGAGACCCGCCAGCGTATAACAGAGAGTGGCCACCATATTTCTGTTCTTTATCGCATGTAACAGGACCTTACATGCTACATGAAATCGTACAGATTGAGGTAAGTACCTTCCGACAAGCATTTTATCACAATCAGGAAGATACAGCTGAGGTTATTGGGACATTTAACGAAACAGGAGGGCTTGGAGAATCTAATACTCACAGGGTAGATAGTGGGGAGGAGAGACAGAAGAAAGTAACGCATGACATACTTGATGGGGGATAGCAGAAATGGTTTGGGAGGGGGTAACAACAGAAAAAGTGTCAAAAGCTACAAGAGATTTGGGCAAATGGAGGTCCGTAACTGCTTAGATTCTGAAAGAACATGGCACACAAAAAAGACTAAATTAGCAGCTAATTTTATGGTTGAAATTGGAAAATGTAACCATCAGTTCTATTCTGATATTTTTTTTCTCTCAGACTTCCTGCCTGCCAAACTCTCTCCCAGTCTCTTTTTATCTTATCAAATACAATCTTCAGAAATATAAATCCAATATTGTTCGGTATCTGTCTCCTCAAATCCTCATATTTTTATGGTCTTCTCCCTCAGATTTTTCTGTTTCTTTCATTCTCTGTAAGAAACTTGATTCATAGTAGCTTTATTGCCTTATGATTTTAAAGAAGTGAGTTCAAATATGTTTATAATTTTTCTATCTCTCTACAAATACTTTCACGACTTCTGCTCAGATGAACTTAGCTCACTGGTACCCCTATATATAAATTTACTCAAGCCACAAGATTAGCAACTAGGTCCCACCCTTTTACTGTGAAACCAATAAATTGTAAACACAAATTCTACTTCAGCAGCTTCTTTTCTTGCACTTCCCACCTGTGGAATTCCCTTCCGTTTACTTGCTTCCCAACAGCTACAATCTTCAAGAATTCAAATGTAAAGTCAATAGTCATCTCCTATCTCACTAACTTGCATCCACTATTACATCAGTATTCTCATCGTTCTTTTACCCTCTTCCTGACACCCACTGTAACCTGTCACTCTTTCGCATAACTTACCCCTATATTTTACTGCTCAACAGTGACAGTAAAATGCCTTGCTTGGGGCAACACAATTATAAAAAAAATTAAAATGGAAATAAACATTTAGATTTATCATTATTTGTCTATACTTCTGAGATAAGGTAGTATCTACATTATTTGCATTGTTCAAACTGGTGTCCTCATCTTTACTGCCACATTCACAATGTTTCAATAGTATGTCTGGCCTTCTCCTCAAGGACGCATGCTCAGTGGATAAAAGCACGAGTTAGATCCAGTGACTTGACCCAAAGAGTTGTGAGTTCAATACCTGGCTACAGCAGTAGTAAACAAATCTGAGAGCCGAGTTAAAGAGAGAAGCGGCATGACTCGTGGAATGAAAACAATATACCCCAGTGATGGAAATGAAGGGTTTAGTTCAAAATTCCGATCACCTGAAGAAAGCCAGAACATACAGCAGTTGAAATAAATATGTCATAAATCTAAACTTATTTATAAATGGATCTTTGTGTGTCTCTGTGTGTCCATTACCTATAGACTCCGAAATGGCTAAACTGATTTTTTATGAAAATTTACACAGTTGTACTATAAGCGTCTGCAAGTGTTCTTAGCTAGGTTTTGTGTTGAGGTACCCCCGATAAATATCAAAAATTGATAATCGAAAAAATCGGGTTATAGAAGGTGTGATCTGATTTTACTAAAATTGGATACACTCATAGACAAAGACATAAGAAACGCTATTCAGAAGTTACAAGGTTGCAGTTCTTACAATAGTGCAGAAAACTGATAATATATATATAAAACAAGATGTTTGTGTGTGTGTCTGTTTATCTGCTTGTATGTCTGTATTGTTTTCAGCCCTTTTATTTTAGTTTTTGCTTCAGGTTTGGCTCTAAGTAGGTATAATTGTAGTTCTTAGTCTCAGCCATGATACCATTTACTCAGAGGACTTATTTAGCCTTCAAAATTCAGTTTACGACGAAAAAACATTCGATATCGATACCAGGAAATCAAAATTTGATTTACATCCATTCATTTTTCAGTCTACGGTTTCACTTTAACTGGAAACAACTATTGCTTTTTAGTTTTTTGTGCCAACATCCAAAGAGTCTGAACTCCAGGACCATGGATTAGTTTTAAAGCTTTCATTACACCCGAGCAACACCAGGCTATACTGCTAGTATGTCATAAATATGGCAATAAATATGAGAACTAAAGTCCAAACAATTATAAAAAATTTTGTTTTCAGTTTGATATTCACATTAGTGAAACCTCTTTGTGCTATTTAAGGGTTAAAAAATCACCAACTGCATTTTGATAGTAAAGTGTCACAAGTTGCAAAGATAAATCACACCTAAGGTGAGTCTAACAGAATTGGTTGATATATTTTGCTAAAATATTTACATGTGATGTGAACAATCTACTGGTTTAGTTACTGTGAATACCAGTTACACACTAAACAAACTTGGTAGTGTTTCTGTACAAACTCAGTAACCTCATGAAAGAGTATCTGTTCATGTCTGAGCAGGAAAGTCCTCTTTTATGAGTTTCCAAATTATATCAATACTTGCTGTATTAGTTGACACCAAGAATAAGCTGATTGCATCTCTGTGCAAAGAGAAAAACCTCCCCTATAAGAAGCTACCTTTTTACTGAAATAACATTAAATTTTTTTACTCTTTTTCCAACCACACCAATGTGCACCTTTTCAACTTGAGTGCAAAGTTATATATTTTTGATTTTTATGAAAACAGGCCTATGTCTACCTTTTTGACTCTCATGCAAACAAAAAACTCTTTACCTTTATCATTCTTGTAAAAAGCAAACCTATGTGTAGCCTTTTTGATTATCATCTGAACCAAACCTATGTGTACCTTGCAACTATCATGCAAACCAACCCGAGCTTTATATTTTAGATTATCATATAAGTCATGTGTACCTTTTTTGATGTGAATCAGACAAAAATGTACATTTTTGATATTCTCATGTGAACCAGCTCTATATGTACCTTTTTTGATTCTCATTCAAACCAGACCTATGTGTACCTTTGTTGATTCACATGTGAACCAGCCCTATATGTACCTTTTTTGATTCTCATGTGAACCAGCCCTATATGTACCTTTTTTGATTCTCATACAAACCAGACCAATGTGTACCTTTTTTTGATTTTCATTAAAATCAGACCTATTATGCAAATCTGATGCCTACATTTTTTTACCTTAATGGAAACCTAACTTGTATCTACCTATCTATTGTACAACATAATTTGTCATTAAATAACCTGGATTAGATTTAAATACAATAAAAAATAAACCAAGGCTACAGAACCAGTTCATAAAATATCTAAAATTGTCTGTGACATACTAAAAAGAAAGAGTCAATCAGTTATGGGCCATACGTGAAACATGCTTGGACGATCATGTCTTGAAAGAAACATGACTGACTGGGCAGAAGATTATCCCGCAGTAGATTGCCATTGCTTTCTGCGGTAGACTGGTTGCCAGCCAAGGCTATAGAACCCAATCTGTCCTGCTATTTAACCCATAACTGGAAGGAAGAGACGGATTAATACCTTTCCCACGGGTATTTGCGCGTAAGTAAATGCAATGAATTTAACTGGAATTTGAACTCGGCTCCCCGATTTCTCATTCTAAGCCGATATCCACTGCACCACAATGCACATCCCTCAAAAAGAAGGAGTATTTAGTTAAAAAAAAAAAAAATTTGGCTCTCTTAAAGTCATATCTTCCTCCTCCACCTATTACAGATTTAAATGATTTTTTCTTTAAACAGATAAACCAAGACTACAATTTGATGCAACAATAAAGATCTATTCTAATACTAGATACCTGTGGAAACTTAAACTGACCGTAAGTAAACAAAACCAACCATATGAGAAAGCTAGTGTCTTTATCAGATGAGCCACAACTAATTTCATATCCAGGTGCAACACAGGTAATTCTTGCTGCAAATGGAAAACGGAAGAAATGCAACAATATTATAAATTCCACTGTTTCTGCAACCAAACGCGATCATTAGAGGTGTTTAGGTTTAGAGTCACAACACTTTACCAATAGTGTGGCTAGCAGAGGCATCAACTCACACTGATCATCAGCAGCCAAGGATGCCAAAAATGGTAAAAGCAATTCCTGGAAGGAGGAGAAAAGTGATATAATAGAATGAACAAAGATAAAAGTAGGTCTTCCTTTTTTGTTTTTCTTCATGTCTACTTTAAGATACTATATATATATATATATATATATATATATATATATATATATAAGATGTATAATGTTTGTATAGAGATACAACTATATGGGAATCAATACTGTATAAATGTGTGTTTGTGTGTATAATACTTAACAAAAATGCCTATATATATAAGATATATATGATACATAATAGAATTTTTTATATATATATATATATATATAAGATATATATGTAATACATAACAGAATTATATATATATATATATATATATAAGATATATATGTAATACATAACAGAATTATATATATATATATATATATATATATGATATAGCACATACAAGAAATACTTTGTGTGTATGTGTGTGTGTATATATATATATATATTAGCAAATGTACCTACTATTCTACGTCTATAGAAATACTCAGAGTTTCATACACTTTGCAATTATCAAAATTAATATATACTTTATAGGTCTGTCATATTATATTAAGCACGTTTTTATTAATAGCATAAAAATATTTTTATATATATTTAGATAATTCATCAAGCTTTTATTAGACCTCAACAGAATGCAGAAAGCACTGGACAGCCATTTCGTACGATATTTGGGACTCATCAGCAGTGCGCATCCACTACCAGGAATTGAAACCCAGACATTTGCATTATTAAGCGGATGTCATACCGACTGTACCACAGGCCCTGAACCCTGGTGACGAAGAGGTCAAAAATTAAACTCAATATAGCACTGCTCATTCACATATTCCTAGGATGGTTTTTTTTTTTTTAATATATATATACGGGTTGACATATGTCTATGGTATTGCTTACATATTTGTTTTTGTGTGTGTATGTGTGTTTGTATATGTATGTGTGTGTGTACACATTTATGCATGTGTGTGAGTTGTATGTGTAGATATATATGTTTTTTTACATTATTAATGTTATATTGTATTATAATTGTCCCATTGACTGAATAATTTTCCTACATTATTAACGTTATATTGCATTATAATTGTACTGTTAACCGAATAATTAGTATAATTTTGATTATATAGTGGTGTGGGTTTATTAACTATTATCTCAAAAATATTCTTAATTTTCTTAAATTTTTTTAGACTCTAATTTCTTATCCTTTCATCGTTAATATATAATTTTTATTTTTTTATTTTCATTTTCTCCTATCATCTTTTCTTTCTAATTTAAATTTATTCCTCTCTTTCTTCTTCTTTCCCTTTTCATTTATGCTTTAAGATACATACCCTTTCTCTTTAATGCTCTCTCTCTCTCTCTCTCTCACGTAACCCTCTTTCTTTACTTTTCAAGTCAACGTGTCAGCAGTCTAACTGACTTGCATAATGTATCTTTAAGTTTAAGTTGACATCCGCTCTTACGCATGCTCTTTGATTATATGTTGTGTTTATATATGCTTATGTATGAATGTGTGTGTGTGTATTCACCGAACTGATGCAATGACATATTTTTTCTTAAATTTTCTCTTTTAAGGGAGCAATCTTTATTTTTATTCCATTTTTTTTGGGGGAGGGTCTTTGTTCATGAATTTTATTCGTGTAAAATCTTCTGTATAATAAAGACGAAAGCTGATGATAGTTCACCTGAAATAGGCCTATATTTTCAATTTAGCATGAAATAACGTGTCTGCCTAATTTTTTTCTTATATTTGCTCTTTATGAATTTATATACATATATATTTTGAGCTCTCTTAGAGAGTTATCCTACCACTGTATGTACAGGATACTCCTTTGGATTCTTCTATACCCACACTGCATGCTGAGATATATATATATATTACTGAGACAAGATCCATGGCACAATAAACTATAGATTGAGAAAGAGAAAGATCTGCTATGATGCTTGACCATAAAGAACACATTCTGCAAGCTATCAGGGATGATCCAGATATCAGTATATGCCAACTAGCTTTAGCATGTCATATCTCATAGTACCACGTTGAGGGTACTTGAAGAGCAGCTCCTGTATCCCTATCATTTGCAATAAATGCAGGGTTTTCGCTACCCTCTAATTACTCACCATGGGAAACCTTTTTGCTTATGGTTTATTCCACAAATTGCTAATCCTTTGTTTAACTCTTCAGTCTTGTTTAAGAATGAGGCGACAATTGAATCCACATGCTAAAATACAGGTAGTCACTAGCATCAGTTTGTGATTAATGTGTGGGCTGGAATTGTAGGTGACTGTTTAGTAGGTCGATATGTTCTCCCAGCACATATTATGGAAGCTGTCTACAGGGCTTTTATTTCAAACACATTCCTAGACCTGCTAGAGGATGTACTCCTGCTAATATCAAAATGCATGCGGTTCAAGCATGATGTGGTCATTGCACATTTTAGTTACATTGTTTGCATCTATTATAAAAGATGGATATGTAAGGAAAGATGGGTTCTATAGCCAGCATGTTTTCCTAACCTCAACCCTTTGATTTTTATCTAAGGAATCACCTAAAACAATTGATTAATACAGCAGGCATTAATAATGAAGAGATTCTTCAACATGTCATGAGGGCCTGCGATAACATTTGACACCCTGTGGAAGTAGTAGAAAGGGTTTGTCAGTCAATGATTGTTGGTTGGTTGTTTTGTTTTTCTGGCATATCAACCTTGGTGGGTCATTTATTGCCAACTATACCTTTTTCTTTCAACAATTTATTGTTGTTTTTATATAAGTTTTTGTATCTAGTAATACTTTTTTCTTTTTGAGTATCAAGATTCATTGGGATTTTGTTTTTAAGGGTATAAAATTTTTAACTCATAACTGGAGGGAAGGGACGAATTAATACCTTTCCCCAGGGTACCAGTGCTTAAGTGAATGCAGGATATTCAACTGGAATTTGAACTCGGCTCACCAATTTCTCTTTCTGAGCTGATATCCACTGCACCACAACGCACATTCCGTCACTAAATGCTTACAGAACATAATCCATTTAATAGCTACCTAGATTTTGACCATACTGGTATCTTCAGGCAAAAAAAAGTCATTTTTGCTTGAAGAGGTTTTTTTGCCTACCCATGTGATCGAAACCTAGATAGCAAGTAAGTATTATGTGTTTCATTCTTTTATATATATATATATATAGTCAAATTACAGAAATAGTATGACCGAGTTACAGTATTCAAGATATTTTCTTTAAGCTTAATAAATTGCTCAATCAAATTACTATGAAATCATAAACCCTGTCTATGATTAAAGGCTAAGAAACAAACAATCAGGCACACATGCAAGTCAGCTCACTTATCTGGATCTTCAGGCCTTGTAAGCTGAAGTCATTGAATTTCAATAGGTATTAAGTTGCAATAATCAACTTGTACGTTTTAAATGTGAGTGGTATCAGTTCCATTAATGGATAGTTGCTTGGAATAAGGAATTGGCAAGCTGAGTTAGAATTCCACTTGAGTTTTGTGACATAAACTTCAGCATTTTAAATACCCTTGGGAATGGTATGAATCCATCTCTTCCCTCCATAACTATGAGTTAAATATTAAAGCAGACTGGGTTATTCTGCCTTGATTGGGAAGTAGTCTAGAAGAAAGATGACTGAATTCAAAACAATACGAAGTTCTGGTGAAGTACAAAGGAAATTAAAAAATCACCCACACTTTTATGCCATAGTGAAATTGCAGATAATTTTTAATTAGCCTCATACATACTCTGCAGTCAATGAAAAGATTGCCAATTTCAAAGAGTTTATGATCCCAGCCTGTTCTACAGAAGGATGATGAGAATACTGTGAAATAAACATGTGAGCAAGAGATTCGAAATTGTCTAGGGATGAAAATGTCCTGGTATGCAACTGCTTATCCACCCTAACGAGGCACTCTGGCTTAGTCTACTTTCCAAAATCAATATTTCAATAATCCAACATTAGGATTTGTTTTTATAACAAGGATTAAAGGAAGGGATGAGCTAAGAATGCTGAACTGTAGCATGGAATATACATGGAATAATATATTTCACTGCTCTAAATGGTGGATGTTCCTAGGCATGTTGGTAAACTGCATCCGGCAGCAAGGCCTCTCATTAGGAGGTTGTGAGGAGTATAGAACCACATCTTAATTGCTGTTGTTCCCAGGTCCACCCTGACCCGGAGTGGTAGCACCTGTAAGGGTCCCAGCTGTATGCAAATAGTTAACCCCCAAAGTGATGTCAAAACACTATGAAAGAATAAAAACTTTTATAGAAAAATATACATTTCTGAAGGAAAAAAATTATTACCAGCAATACATTTTTTATACAAAACTAGACGGCATCTTCAGTTTTTTAAAATAAATGAAAATTTTTCATCAAAATCTAACTAAATCAACCTTCTCACTATAACCGAACATTAAAATAAAAACCTCAAAACCTCACTTTTTTTGGCATTAAATATTCCACAGAGGTTGATATACCATTTCACAAAATTCAAACTCAAACTAGTTGGTGGCTTTGGTTAGGCTGGGAACTTTTCATAGCTCTCTTTCACAGGGTGGGATAGATATACCTCCCACTTAAGTGTAAGACATTAGTGGCAATGGTATCTTCATCGAGCTAATTTTCAGATATATGTGGGAGATATTTCTGCCACACAATGTATGGAAGTTCTATATATGGCTGGCCACTCAAGAATACCTGTCTGCTAGGGTGGATAGTTAATCACTGTTACAAATTCCTGCTTAGGCACGACAGTTTCTGGAGGAGAGCACATTATCTAGCATGATCAACAGTTTGAACAAGGCCAGGATGCTCAGACCCTCAGTCACAATGACTTGTGAATTTGTGCTAGCACAACAATCAAGAGTGTCATTTACTCAATTTCACTCACAAGACTTGGGTCAATCCGTGGTATAATTTTCTGGCTCTTTCCAAAGTTGGAGCACACTGGGATTTTCTCCTCCAGACAGATAACATCAAGAAACCACCTTCCTGATTTATCAACCATGGTGAGATTCGAACCCAGAATGCAGGCTCTGAAAGCAAACTTTCTAACTATTAAGCCACGTACCCATTAAATAATGGTAAGTGATGTTGTATTGGTATTCTAGCACACAATCATTATGAACGAGATTCATACAAGATCTTTGAAGACAGAATATGTTGTTTTTTTTTATTTATTCTAATTGTTTTCTTGAGTAAGATCTTAAATCTTTTTCGATGATTGTGTTCTTGGCCTAATAATAAAAAAACTGCACATAATCAAAAAAAGTCAGTGCTGGTCTTGCTTTCAATGAAAATTTTAAATGATAAAACTTGACAGACTTTTTCTTTAACCTTGAGAGGAGTCAAACATTCCAAGTACTTAAATTATTTACATTCATACTATTGTCTTCTTTGTCATTGTTATCCCAACGTTTCGGTCATTGTGCACTTTGGCCTTCCTCAGGTGTATATTGATCTGGGTAACTGACAGTAGGTTACCCAGATCAATATACATCATAGGAAGGCCGGAGTGCACAACAAATAAAAAGTTGGCCTAAATTATATTCAGATAAACTCCTCATCCCAGAAATTCAGACAGAAAACTCCAAGTATTGTTTGGTGAATAGAATCTTTTCTTTATATCCGAAAGTGAAGCATTTTCCTGTTTGGTGTTAACTTTTTCATTGATCTGTTCTGCAAAGATCATGTTGAGCAATTCCATGAGAAATTTGAACGTATATCTGAAAGTGAAGCATTTTCATATTTGGTGTTAACTTTTTCATTGATCTATTCTTCAAACATCATGTTGAGCAATTCCATGAGAAATCGGAATGTTCTTAATGTTTAAAACTGGTCTGTTGGCACAGATGTACGTTGTGCAGTGGACATCAGCTCAAAATGAGAAATCAAAGAGCTGAGTTTGAATTCCAGTTGAATTCATTGGATTCACTTATGTGAAAATATCCTTGGGAAAATTATTAATCCATTGCTTTTCCCTCCAACTATGGGTTAAATAGCAGGACAGATTTAGTTTATAAGTGCATTATGCTGCTAAAAAAATAGTAACTGCCAAGAAAGAACATCCCTGTGACTTTTCTATAAATATTTTCATGGCAACTGTTCTGATGAACTTCCCTCTTTAATATTTCAGCTTAAGGTATCTAAACTTATTTATAAATACAACTGTGTGTGTCCGTGTCCATTACCTATAGACATGAAATGGCTGAACCGATTTTCTTGAAAATTTATACAGTTGTACTATAAGTGTCTGCAAGTGTTCTTAGCTAGGTTTTGTGTCAAGGTACCCCCGATAAATATTGAAAATCGATAATCGAAAAAAATCGGGTTATAGAAGGAGTAGTCCGATTTTAATAAAATTTGAGACACTCATAGACAAAGACATAAGAAACGATATTCAAAAGTTTCAAGGTTGCAGTTCTTACAATAGTGCAGAAAATCAATAATATATATATATATAAAAAAGGCAAGATGTGTGTGTGTGAGTGTCTGTTTATCTGTCTGTATGTCCTTTATACAAATCTACAATTTTTATCCGATTCTCACCAAACTTCAAACAAATATTCTTTAGGCTGAGTCTGACAACCATGACCATGGATTAGTTTTAAAGCTTTCATTACACCTGAGCAACGCCGGGCTATACTGCTAGTTTAAGAATAAAAGAGAGAAGAGATAGATTAATGCCTTTCCCAAGAGTATTTGCACATAAGTGAATGCAATGAATTCAGCCAAGTTCAGATCCTGGTTGAATTCACTCACGATGAAATATTCTTGAGACATTTGTTATTTCTCCCACCAGCTTTGAATTAAATAGCGAAACAGATTGTCTTCTATAGTTGGCAGTCTTCTGTAGTTGGAAATCAGTCTACCGCAAAAAGTAACGGCAACCTTTTGCAGGAAAATCTTCTGCCTAGTCAGTCATGTCACTTTTGAGACATGATCACCCAAGTGCGTATTATGTGTCACACTTAACTGACTGTTGGTGCCATGATAACTCTTTTTCTTTCATTATTTAGAACGTTTACCAATTTTAAGTATTCAAATAAAGAGTTCAAGTGGCTGGGCCACCAACTTTGTTACAATTTCTTTGTTTCAACTGTTATGTTTTTTACATCTTTTTTGATGATAGTGTTCTTGGCATAACAATAGAACCTCCATATATCAGCAAATACATCTTGCTGTTAATGAGAAGAGTAAAACCTATACAAACGCAACTTTGTTCGATTTCTTTTCTATGTACTGAATTGACATTACGAATGTGAATTCAGTGCTTGTAATACAAAGTTAAAATTAGGATTGCCAAGTCAAACAACAACATGCCCAGTAAATCACCATCCTACAATACCACACAGTTGGTGTTATTTTCTGTTTCCAGAGAAGTTTCTGAACTTCATCTAATGTACATAGCTTGACAAATAATTGCTAATTCTTTGCCTTTTCTTGTGTTTTTGCAAGCACCTAAAAATGCTTGAATAATGAGTTGATAAATTATGCATGGTGCGATGAATAAATTGTTGCCATTATATATTTTTTAAAATTTTGTGCAAGCATATTTTTTGTCTATTTTATTTTGTTGACCACACAGTATTGTAGGGTCAGTTAGGGTTGGGTACCATTTGTAAAAAAAAAAAAGAGTACCATTCACTTCACCAGAAACTTTACAAACTGTACTTTGATTCTCTGACCATGAAACGAAGAAAAAAAATTGAAATCATCCAAACATTTTTAAAATACCCAAATTAAAGCTTTTCTCATGTTTCATCTCAGAAGACAAGTGTTTTGAGAATTTAGAAAACCTTACTCAATGTCTGATAAACATACTGATAAAATAAGTTCAGTTCTCATTTTTTGTTGATATACAAACAATTTACACATCTGTAACAGGTTATTTGATCTATAAATGTAAAACATATTTTACAAAATGATTTTTTACTTAATTCTTTTTCAATAACCTAAGTCAGCATTTCTCAAACTTTTGCTCTTGTGAAACCCTTAAAATAGTTATCATATCTCAGGAAAACCGCATATAAAAATTATTATAAAACATTATTAATATCTATTGCTTTTGTATTTAATTATAATACTCAATGATTTCAGTATAGGCTATAAGGAAATTAAAAATAGAATAGACCAGCATTTCTTAAACATTTTGCACTGTTGGATCTCTTGCAAATGTCAACTAAAAAATGTCACATAAGCATGCAAATGTCAACAAGAAATGTCACATAAGCATGCAAATGTCAACAAGAAATGTCACATAAGTATGCAAATAAAATACCATACAAATCTGCAATGAAAAGCTACAAGGTTTCTATTTATAGTACAACCTTTTTACTTAAGCAATTATCTATCTTCTTTGTTTTACTGCAAAACCCATTAAAAGTCTATCATCTTTCAGCCATTGATCACTTTTGATGTTTGTATTTTGAAATGGTTCTAAGATTCCACTTTAAAAAATTGATACTGAAAACAGTGAAAATCTGTAGTTTGAAAGAGCTTTGCATCAAAGACTCTTATAATTGTGATGCCTACAGGTTATTATCGAAATCAGTCACCCCTAAACTGGGGTGAAAAGATCCAAGTTGGCAAATAAAAATAAAATTACAAAAAAAAAAAAAAAAAAAAAATGGAGAGTGGGTTTCATGAGAACCGAAATCACTTTTTTTTTCTTTTTACCAAAATCTAAATCAAAAACACTTAAGACTTAAGAAATATGTATATTTCGTAAGAAGTAAAATGAAGTTAAACACAAAACTGTGCTTTCGTTTTGCATTCTTAAGTCAGAGTTAAATGCAGGAATATTAGTATCTATATTAGTATCTTTGTGACGTGATATGTTCGTGCTTCTTCTCTAATTACTTTAACGGCTTTCGCTTCAATGAGTTTAGATCACTGGTGCCCCCTATGTAGGAATTTGCATGAGCTACTAGATTAGCAACTAGGTCCTGCTGTTTTACAGTGAAACCGATAAAATGTAACCGCAATTTTTACTCTAACAGGTTTTATTCACGCACTTCCCACCTGTGGAATTCCCTTTCATATACTTGCTTTCCCAACAGCTACAACCTTCAAGAATTCAAATGTAAAGTCAATAGTAATCTCCTATCTCACTAACTCACATCCATTCTCTCAAGCTCTTTTTCCATCTACTCCACCCCCATCCTAGGTATCCTCATCCATCTATTTTACCCTCCTCCTGACATTTCCTGTAACTGACCCCTCTTTCTCATCACTTTCCCCTATGTAACTCCCTGCGCAACAGTGGCAGTAGAATGAAATGATTAAAAAAATGTTTCATGATATACACAAGACTAATCAGGGTTCAAGGCAGAATATTAAATTATGATCATGCACTTATTCTCAATATGGAGGACATATAGTCTGAGGGTGAGATTATATTTTAACTTTACAGCAAATTTATTTTATTTAAAATTTTATTTTAACTTTACAGCAAATGTGGCACCACGAAAGAGGTGTATATCTGAGTGGAAGGATATAAAGATATTTTTTTTTTTTTTAAATCATTTCACTCTGAGCAAGGCGAAAACGCCACTGATGTGCAGGGGGTTACATAAATGTAAAAAGATTAATTAGAAAAGAGTGAGGAGTACAAGCTAGTTAGAAAGGAACAATAGAAAGCTGAGAAAGCAGGTGTGATGACAGATACATAGGTGGGGAGAAAGGGAAAGTTATACATGGGAGGGGAGAGAGCTAGAGGCCAGTGGTTAGTAGATGAGTATTAACTTTGCATTTAAATTTCTGGAGGTTGTAGCCGTCAGGAAAGCAGGAAAGCAAGAATACGAGGGTGAGTTCCACAGGCGGGAAGTGCGAGAGAGGAAGCTAGGGTGACAGACTGTAAATTATGATATTCAGGTGAACCTAATCTTCTTTGTGCAGTGCCTCTTCAGAACGCAGGCAATCGTGGCCTTCCACATCTCATCATTTGTAGCTTTTAAGATTCCTTCTTCAGTTATCCCACTCAACCCCCATTTTGCCATCTATCTTCATGTCTGTCAAGTACATCATACAATGCTTTTCTTTGTCTCTATTTCTCTCTATCCTTCCTATGAGTATTAGATTCTCCAAGCCCTTCTTCCTCACTACATCTCCCAAAAAACTTCAGTTGTTATTTCTTGATGTTAAGTATCAGTTTTCTTTGTGTCCATTCTCTCCAAAACCTTGTTGTTACTCATATGTTTCATCCATGGTATCCTCAGCATCCTTCTGTAGAACCACACAATGATTAATGTTAATAAAATAAACTTCAAAGAAAGCAAAGCTTGAAAAACAATCTAATTTCTATAATAGAAAAACATTTTCCATTTCCAAAAAAATGATTCTTTTCATTAATCTAATTTCTATTATAGTAAAACATTTTCCATTTCTAAATAATGATTCTTTTCATTAATCTAATTTCTATTATAGTAAAACATTTTCCATTTCTAAATAATGATTCTTTTCATTAATCTAATTTCTATTATAGTAAAACATTTTCCATTTCTAAATAATGATTCTTTTCATTAATCTAATTTCTATTATAGTAAAACATTTTCCATTTCTAAATAATGATTCTTTTCAGAATAGTCTTAAATTAATTTTTGACAGTCCTTTTTTAAAAAGTTTTCAATGCATTTCTAGCTTAATCTGAGCTGGACAGACTCAGTCCTTATTTTCAAAGTTCAACTGGGTTCAAAAGTGTTTGTATGGCCTTATGGATCCAGCTGCAAGGAAAAAATTGAAGAGTGAAATGCAATCCTTTCCCTACAGACAAAACATTACTAGCCTCTTGCTACTCTATCGTGATTTTCATGGAAGATGTTCATACAAAATACATTGCTTGGTTCTAACCATCTAGACTTTCACATCTTTCACCCATTATGCCACCTACACAGAGTCAATTCGTCCCCATTCTCTTTGTATTTCAATTTATAAAGAGTATGTTCCACATAACTTTTTCCCTAGAAATGTTGTAATATAGAACAAACTCCCAAAGAGAATGTTTCCCTGACCACTATAATCTTAACCTCTTTAAGTTGAGGGTCAACTGTTATCTATCCTACATATCCTCATAATAGTTGATACCTCCCTATATACCTTTACAATATGCCCATTTATAAACCTATAACTTGAGTGAAACAATACTGGAAGATAATAAAAAAAAATAAAATACTGGAAGATAATAAAAAAAATAAAATACTGGAAGATAATAAAAAAAATAAAATACTGGAAGATAATAAAAAAAATAAAATACTGGAAGATAATAAAAAAAATAAAATACTGGAAGAATAAAAAAAATAAAAAAATAAAACTGGAAGATAATAAAAAAAATAAAATACTGGAAGATAATAAAAAAAATAAAATACTGGAAGATAATAAAAAAAATAAAATACTGGAAGATAATAAAAAAAATAAAAAATAAAACTGGAAGAAATAAAAAAAATAAAATACTGGAAGATAATAAAAAAAATAAAATACTGGAAGATAATAAAAAAAATAAAATACTGGAAGATAATAAAAAAAATAAAATACTGGAAGATAATAAAAAAAATAAAATACTGGAAGATAATAAAAAAAATAAAATACTGGAAGATAATAAAAAAATAAAATACTGGAAGATAATAAAAAAAATAAAATACTGGAAGATAATAAAAAAAATAAAATACTGGAAGATAATAAAAAAAATAAAATACTGGAAGATAATAAAAAAAATAAAATACTGGAAGATAATAAAAAAAATAAAATACTGGAAGATAATAAAAAAAATAAAATACTGGAAGATAATAAAAAAAATAAAATACTGGAAGATAATAAAAAAAATAAAATACTGGAAGATAATAAAAAAAATAAAATACTGGAAGATAATAAAAAAAATAAAATACTGGAAGATAATAAAAAAAATAAAATACTGGAAGATAATAAAAAAATAAAAATAATTAAAAATTGGTAAGCAAAGAATTGTAAACAGTAATGCCTATTTCACTTTCTGACCATCGGCAATAACCTTTCTTGCTGACTTTAAAGACACGCAGTTTGATAGCTAAAAAAGACATTAACAAGTTATAGATTAAAAAAAAAATGTTACTGCACTGATTTTTATTCTGCTACAGAACTGGCAATGACATTCACCTTCTAAAAAGACCAACTATGAGCAAGAGTAGGTTATTATAAATTTTTCTGTGAGTTAACAAAATATGCCACTTTTACATAAACTTAACATGTTGCATTAAATTCCTGTGATAATACAATCGTATAGTAAAAAACAGTTTCGAATGCATTCCTAAAGCAAAAATGATTTTCCAATGCATTGCTAAAACAAAAATGATTTTCCAAGGCATTCTTATATTAAATAATTCTCAATGCATTCCTATTTTAAAAATCATTTCCAACACATTCCTATTTTAAAAATCATTTCCAACACATTCCTATAAAAAAAAATCATTTCCCAATGTATCCTTGTGATAAAAATAATTGCCAATGCATTCCTATGAAAAACAAATAATTGCCAATGCATTCCTATGGAAAACAAATAATTGCCAATGCATTCCTATGGAAAACAAATAATTGCCAATGCATTCCTATGGAAAACAAATAATTGCCAATGCATTCCTATGGAAAACAAATAATTGCCAATGCATTCCTATGGAAAACAAATAATTGCCAATGCATTCCTATGAGAATCAAATAATTGCCAATGCATTCCTATGAAAATCAAATAATTGCCAATGCATTCCTATGAAAATCAAATAATTGCCAATGCATTCCTATGAAAATCAAATAATTGCCAATGCATTCCTATGAAAAACAAATAAATCCCAATGCATTCCTATGAAAAAAAATATAATTCCCAATGTATCTTTGTCGTAAAAATAATTTCTCAATGCATTTCTTTTGTAAAACCCATTTCCCAATGCTTTTTTATATTAAAAACAAATCTCTTTAGTGCACTCTGATATAAACAATTTTCAGTCAATTTCTATTACAGAATAATTTCCAGTGAAAAAAAACTAAAATAAAAGGGCTGAAAAAAGTCCAGACATACAGGCAGAGAAACAGACACACACACAAACATCTTGCCTTTTATATATCACCAATTTTCTGCACTATTGTAAGAACTGTAACCTTGAAACTTCTGAATATTGTTTCTTATGTCTTTGTCTATGAATGTATCAAATTTGATTAAAATCGGACCACTCCTTCTATAACACGATTTTTTCGATTATCAATATTTATTGGGGGTACCTCGACACAAAACCTAGCTAAGAACACTCGCAGCCGCTTATAGTATAACTGTGTAAATTTCAAGAAAATCGGTTCAGCCATTTCCGAGTCTACAGGTAATTGACACACACATACACACACAGAGACAAAGTCCCATTTATCATATAAGTTTAGATTAGAGTGAATCAGTTTTGACAGCTTTACTTAATAAATACTAGCATCATAGCCCGGTGTTGCCTGTGCAACTCAGAACATTGCTTTTTATTGTCCAGTTTTTCTTCAGTCTGACTCAATTATTGCTCACTTACTTTCCACTCAGTCCAAGTTTACATTGCTCAGTTCATGGACTGAAATCCCAATACTCATCTGGAATTGAAATGTAAACAGTGATGCTACCTATTTTGAATCCATCATCAAACTCCGGAATATGGATATAGTAAATACCAAACGCTTCAGAGACATCAACGTATGGATCGGTTATGACAAATTTAGTATAAGAGAATAAGAAGTCGAACATGGTATAATCTGCACCAGGGGTAGTTTCAGCCAACACCACAAACTACTACAAAGCCAAAATGTGAACCTGAAAACTTGAGACCTGTTCTTAAAATAGCCTCATCAGATTGAGAGATTAATATGGACGTCATGCATGGTGCCAAACCCATTCTGAAACAGTGTCCATGATCTAGAAGATGATCAAGAGGTGAAAACAACAAAGAAAGATGAGGACAATAGTCTGAATGTAAATAGTGTAAATAATGATAACACTCTCATCCCAGAAATTCAATCAGGGGATAACAACAACAAAGATGAGGACAATAGTCTGAATGTAAATAGTGTGAATAATGATAACACTCTCATCCCAGAAATTCAATCAGGGGATAACAACAACAAAGATGAGGACAATAGTCTGAATGTAAATAGTGTAAATAATGATAACACTCTCATCCCAGAAATTCAATCAGGGGATAACAACAACAAAGATGAGGACAATAGTCTGAATGTAAATAGTGTAAATAATGATAACACTCTCATCCCAGAAATTCAATCAGGGGATAACAACAACAAAGATGAGGACAATAGTCTGAATGTAAATAGTGTGAATAATGATAACACTCTCATCCCAGAAATTCAATCAGGGGATAACAACAACAAAGATGAGGACAATAGTCTGAATGTAAATAGTGTAAATAATGATAACACTCTCATCTCAGAAATTCAATCAGGGGATAGCAACAACAAAGATGAGGACAATAGTCTGAATGTAAATAGTGTGAATAATGATAACACTCATCTCAGAAATTCACTCAGGGGATAACAACAACAAAGATGAGGACAATAGTCTGAATGTAAATAATGACAACTCTTCATCACAGAAATCCAGACAGAAGGCAATCAGGTGAGAACAACAACAAAGACAAGGACATTAGTCTGAGTTTAAGTCATGATGACTCCTATACCTGAAATTCTGGCAGAAAGTATTAGTAATTCTCACATAATCAAACTGTTATTTGGGAAAAGATGACTGAATAGTTTCTGAACTTTTAGTTCTGCTGACGAGGCAGAAACAGTGCTTTACATCTTAAGAACAACTTAAATGACAAAATGAAAAAAATAGTTTTAAATTGTTATGAATACATAACATGAATGGATCAATAAAATAATAATAAAAAAAAATTTTAAAAAGAGTAGAAAATATTCTTAAAAATCAATATGGACACACTCTTTGTAAACAGACTGAACGTGTATCAATAACCTCAGAGATAAGAAAAGAAACGATAATTTTAGCAATCAAACTCCAAACCTAGAATCTCATAAGCATCAGATTATAATGGAGACTGCCTCAGGGTGTCAAATCTACCAATTCTTACACTGTCTAAACTATAAAACTTGTATCAGTTTTTTTTTTTTTTTAGATTATGGCAAACTAGCAGTATAGCCTGGCGTTGCTCAGGTATAATGAAAGCTTTAAAACTAATCCATGGTCCTGGAGCTCAGACTCGGTCTAAAAAAATATTTGTGTGAAGTTTGGTGAGAATCGGATAAAAATTGTGGATTTGTATAAAGGAGATACAGACAGATAAACAGACACACACACAAACACCTTGCCTTTATATATATATATATATATATATATATATATAATCGATTTTCTGCATTATTGTAAGAACTGCAACCTTGAAACTTCTGAATATCATTTCTTATGTCTTTGTCTATGAGTGTATCAAACTTGATTAAAATCGGACCACTCCTACTATAACAAAATTTTTTCAATTTTTAGATATTTATCGGGGGTACCTTGACACAAAACCTAGCTAAGAACACTTGCAGATGCTTATAGTACAACTGCGTAAATTTTCAAGAAAATCGGTTCAGCCGTTTCGGAGTCTATAGGTAATGGACACACACAAAGTTCCATTTATAAATAAGTTAAGATCAGGTATAGATTATTGGTGGTTATATTTGATTTCATTTGGTCTTGTTTAGTTAGGCCCATCATAAGAAATGTATATGAATAAACAGAAAACATACTGCACAATAATGAAGATGTTGTATTAAAATAACAATTTCATAAAAACAATAATTCTTTATTTCAGAAAATGATTAACATTCATATGTTGGGTATGAGGTTGATTAAAAATATTTGGTAATCTTTTTCTGATACAAGGTTGGTAAGGAGAGTTTAGTAATGTTCTTTTTCTGGTACAAGGTTGGTAAGGAGAGTTTAGTAATGTTCTTTTTCTGGTACAAGGTTGGTAAGGAGAGTTTAATAATGTTCTTTGTCTGGTACAAGGTTGGTAAGGAGAGTTTAGTAATGTTCTTTGTCTGGTACAAGGTTGGTAAGGAGAGTTTAGTAATGTTCTTTTTCTGGTACAAGGTTGGTAAGGAGTGTTTAGTAATGTTCTTTGTCTGGTACAAGGTTGGTAAGGAGAGTTTAATAATGTTCTTTGTCTGGTACAAGGTTGGTAAGTGTTTAAGAATGTTCTTTGCCTCTTACAAGGTTGGTAAGGAGAGTTTAATAATGTTCTTTGTCTGGTACAAAGTTGGTAAGTGTTTAAGAATGTTCTTTGTCTGGTACAAGGTTGGTAAGGAGAGTTTAGTAATGTTCTTTGTCTGGTACAAGGTTGGTAAGGAGAGTTTAGTAATGTTCTTTATCTGGTACAAGGTTGGTAATGAGAGTTTGGTAATGTTCTTTGTCTGGTACAATGTTGGTAAGGAGAGTTTAGTAATGTTCTTTATCTGGTACAAGGTTGGTAAGGAGAGTTTAATAATGTTCTTTGTCTGGTACAAAGTTGGTAAGTGTTTAAGAATGTTCTTTGTCTGGTACAACGTTGGTAAGGAGAGTTTAGTAATGTTCTTTGTCTGGTACAAGGTTGGTAAGGAGAGTTTAGTAATGTTCTTTATCTGGTACAAGGTTGGTAAGGAGAGTTTAATAAAGTTCTTTGTCTGGTACAAGGTTGGTAAGGAGAGTTTAGTAATGTTCTTTGTCCGGTACAAGGTTGGTAAGGAGAGTTTAGTAATGTTCTTTGTCTGGTACAAGGTTGGTAAGGAGAATTTAGTAATGTTCTTTGTCTGATACAAGGTTGGTAAGGAGAGTTTAATAATGTTCTTTGTCTGGTACAAAGTTGGTAAGTGTTTAATGTTCTTTGCCTGTTACAAGGTTGGTAAGGAGAGTTTAGTAATGTTCATTGTCTGGTACAAGGTTGGTAAGGAGAGTTTAGTAATGTTCTTTGTCTGGTACAAGGTTGGGAAGGAGAGTTTAGTAATGTTCTTTGTCTGGTACAAGGTTGGTAAGGAGAGTTTAGTAATGTTCTTTGTCTGGTACAAGGTTGGTAAGGAGAGGTTAGTAATGTTCTTTGTCTGGTACAAGGTTGGTAAGGAGAGTTTAGTAATGGTCTTTGTCTGGTACAAGGTTGGTAAGTAGAGTTTAGTAATGTTCTTTGTCTGGTACAAGGTTAGTAAGGAGAAATTAGTAATGTTCTTTGTCTGGTACAAGGTTGGTAAGGAGAATTTAATAATGTTCTTTACAAGGTTGGTAAGTAGAGTTTAGTAATGTTCTTTGTCCGGTACAAGGTTGGTAAGGAGAATTTAGTAATGTTCTTTGTCTGGTACAAGGTTGGTAATGAGAGTTTGGTAATGTTCTTTGTCTGGTACAATGTTGGTAAGGAGAGTTTAGTAATGTTCTTTGTCTGGTACAAGGTTGGTAAGGAGAGTTTAATAAAGTTCTTTGTCTGGTACAAGGTTGGTAAGTGTTTAAGAATGTTCTTTGCCCGTTACAAGGTTGGTAAGGAGAGTTTAGTAATGTTCTTTGTCCGGTACAAGGTTGTTAAGGAGAGTTTAGTAATGTTCTTTGTCTGGTACAAGGTTGGTAAGGAGAATTTAGTAATGTTCTTTGTCTGGTACAAGGTTGGTAAGGAGAGTTTAGTAATGTTCTTTGTCTGGTACAAGGTTGGTAAGGAGAGGTTAGTAATGTTCTTTGTCTGGTACAAGGTTGGTAAGGAGAGTTTAATAAAGTTCTTTGTCTGGTACAAGGTTGGTAAGTGTTTAAGAATGTTCTTTGCCCGTTACAAGGTTGGTAAGGAGAGTTTAGTAATGTTCTTTGTCCGGTACAAGGTTGTTAAGGAGAGTTTAATAATGTTCTTTGTCTGGTACAAGGTTGGTAAGGAGAATTTAGTAATGTTCTTTGTCTGGTACAAGGTTGGTAAGGAGAGGTTTAGTAATGTTCTTTGTCTGGTACAAGGTTGGTAAGGAGAGGTTAGTAATGTTCTTTGCCTGTTACAAGGTTGGTAAGGAGAGTTTAGTAATATTCTTTGTCTGGTACACGGTTGGTAAGGAGAGTTTAGTAATGTTCTTTGTCTGGTACAAGGTTGGTAAGGAGAGTTTAGTAATGTTCTTTTTCTGGTACAAGGTTGGTAAGGAGAGTTTAGTAATGTTCTTTTTCTGGTACAAGGTTGGTAAGGAGAGTTTAGTAATGTTCTTTGTCTGGTACAAGGTTGGTAAGGAGAATTTAATAATGTTCTTTGTCTGGTACAAGGTTGGTAAGGAGAGTTTAATAATGTTCTTTGTCTGGTACAAGGTTGGTAATGAGAGTTTGATAATGTTCTTTGTCTGGTACAATGTTGGTATGGAGAGTTTAGTAATGTTCTTTATCTGGTACAAGGTTGGTAAGGAGAGTTTAATAATGTTCTTTGTCTGGTACAAAGTTGGTAAGTGTTTAAGAATGTTCTTTGTCTGGTACAAGGTTGGTAAGGAGAGTTTAGTACTGTTCTTTGTCTGGTACAAGGTTGGTAAGGAGAGTTTAGTAATGTTCTTTATCTGGTACAAGGTTGGTAATGAGAGTTTGGTAATGTTCTTTGTCTGGTACAATGTTGGTAAGGAGAGTTTAGTAATGTTCTTTGTCTGGTACAAGGTTGGTAAGGAGAGTTTAATAAAGTTCTTTGTCTGGTACAAGGTTGGTAAGTGTTTAAGAATGTTCTTTGCCCGTTACAAGGTTGGTAAGGAGAGTTTAGTAATGTTCTTTGTCCGGTACAAGGTTGTTAAGGAGAGTTTAATAATGTTCTTTGTCTGGTACAAGGTTGGTAAGGAGAATTTAGTAATGTTCTTTGTCTGGTACAAGGTTGGTAAGGAGAGTTTAGTAATGTTCTTTGTCTGGTACAAGGTTGGTAAGGAGAATTTAGTAATGTTCTTTGTCTGGTACAAGGTTGGTAAGGAGAGTTTAGTAATGTTCTTTGTCTGGTACAAGGTTGGTAAGGAGAGGTTAGTAATGTTCTTTGCCTGTTACAAGGTTGGTAAGGAGAGTTTAGTAATATTCTTTGTCTGGTACACGGTTGGTAAGGAGAGTTTAGTAATGTTCTTTGTCTGGTACAAGGTTGGTAAGGAGAGTTTAGTAATGTTCTTTTTCTGGTACAAGGTTGGTAAGGAGAGTTTAGTAATGTTCTTTTTCTGGTACAAGGTTGGTAAGGAGTGTTTAGTAATGTTCTTTGTCTGGTACAAGGTTGGTAAGGAGAGTTTAATAATGTTCTTTGTCTGGTACAAGGTTGGTAAGTGTTTAAGAATGTTCTTTGCCTCTTACAAGGTTGGTAAGGAGAGTTTAGTAATGTTCTTTGCCTGGTACAACGTTGGTAAAAAGAGTTTAGTAATGTTCTTTGTCTGGTACAACGTTGGTAAAAAGAGTTTAGTAATGTTCTTTGTCTGGTACAAGGTTGGTAAGGAGAGTTTAGTAATGTTCTATGTCTGGTACAAGGTTGGTAAAAAGTTTAGTAATGTTCTTTGTCTGGTACAAGGTTGGTAAGGAGAGTTTAGTAATGTTCTTTGTCTGGTACAAGGTTGGTAAGGAGAGTTTAGTAATGTTCTTTGTCTGGTACAAGGTTGGTAAGGAGAGTTTAGTAATGTTCTTTGCCTGTTACAAGCTTGGTAAGAGTTTAAGAATGTTCTCTGCCTGTTACAAGGTTGGTAAGAAGAGTTTAGTAATGTTCTTTATCTGGTACAAGGTTGCTAAGAAGAGTTTAGAAATGTTCTTTGTCTGGTACAAGGTTGATAAGGAGAGTTTAGTAATGTTCTTTGTCTGGTAAAAGGTTGATAAGGAGAGTTTAATTTGTTGAATGTGTGAAGGCAGTAATAAATTGAATTTTGATGAGGTAATTGTAGCCATGGATGACTTTGATGTAAGTGCTCAGTTAAATTGTTCATTTCCTTTGCCTGTATTATGTCTGACTTTATGAAATATTCTTGGAGAAGAAGAGGTAGATAGAAAAAGCAGCACAATAGAGAAGATGAGAGCGTAAGCCATTAGTGTTTGTTTTATGTAGTCAAGGGAATACACTAAATTTGGGTCCTCTGATGATGTAGAGAAATTCATTAGAAGTCAAAAGAGGATTGCTTTCAAACGTACATTTTTTGTTCTCCGATTGGTCAATATATGTATATTTCTTTATTAATTTGTTTTTCAACCGGAAGATCCATGCCGATCATCCTGTGCAAAAATGAATTTATGTCAGTTTGCTTTAATTCACTGAAGAAATAACTTTGGGTTCACCACAATATCATAAGAGTATTGTTAAATATGGCACAATATCAGTTAAAAATAGAATTTAAGAAAACTTTGTCCCACAGTGTGCATTGTGGTGCAGTGGATATCGGCTCGGGAACGAGAAATCAGGGAGCCGAGTTCGAATTCCAGTTGAATCCATTGCATTCACTTACGCACAAATACCCTTGGGAAATGTATTAATCCATCTCTTCCCTCCAGTTATGGGTTAACTAACAGGACAGAATGGGTTCTATAGCCATGGCTGGCAACCAGTCTACCACAGAAAGCAATGGCAACCTACTGCAAGATAATCTTCTGCCCAGTCAGTCATGTCTCTTTCGAGACATAATCGCCCAAGCGTGTTTCACTTATGGCACTAAACTGATTGACTGTGTCCCACTCAGCCTCCAGAGAAGAAGACATGTCCAGATTTAGGACAAATGAGTCCCTGTGCTAGTTATCAGCCACCAAATTAGGGGGCGGAGGTCTGGCATGCCTACACAGGTTGTCCAGCATACATGCTTAGAAAATTTGGGAGTAGTTAAAATATTACATGTTACCTGTTCAATCATTATTTTCAAAACATTTGTAGCAAAGTTTTTAATTATCAGGGTTCAACCTCAGGAAATGTTTTTTGGGAACTTTATGACCAAATTCAGGTCTAGACTGCATGGGCTATAGGTCAAATATGTACATTACAACAAAGTTGAAAGCTATTATATATTAACCAAGGCTTCAATCCAACCAACACTGTCTTACCTAGATCATATAGTCAAATTTGATGAAAAGAGAACAGACAGGACTGTAGTATTGTATGTGTTGTGGTGCCCTATTCTATAGGAATGAACTCTTCCTCCATCAATAAAGACTAACCTGCATGACATACGGGGTACAGCTGAGATGGCAGTCTAGTGACAGTCAAGACGCAGCGTAACTATACTGTTCGGACTTACAATTCTATTTTGCTGATTACTAATGTTGGTAAAATTTGCCATAATTTATGGATAAAGCGCAGGGATCAGTTTATATGTTGATTATAATAGAGAATCAATTTCCCGAATATATATCATATAGTAACAACAGTCCATGATGGTCACAAAGTAAGGGATTGAAGATAATGCTGACAACGTTCCTGGATATAGAGTATCCTCTTGGCATCTGTTGACCATATCCGTCATAGTATATGGATATAGAGTATCCTCGCCACACGTAATCTGTTCAATGAAAAAACTTCAAAGACTATCAATCTCGAATCAGACACTCTCCAGAATCGGATTTTAACTCCAATACTTGGAAAAATATGGCCGCCTTTTATACACGTTGCATTGAATATTTAGAGTTTCTTGATTGGTTAAGCCTTCTATTGGTGAACTATAAAATGGGTTAACCCATGGGGGTCTGCACAGTATAGATGTAGATAAAACGTCCAACAACTAATACTTATTATTTTATATATTGTTCTGTTTTTTTCTAACACACCGTTTGAACCTACCTTCTTGTTTCTATATCTGTCTTCCAAGCCCAAACTGGCCACAATAACTTGGCGACAAAGAGTTTTGCCACAACAATATGCAAATTAGTAGACAAATATAAATAGAGAATAACTGGAGAAGAACAGAGGGGAAAAAAACAAACTCTGCCGTTACAAAGGACATGGAGAGCTGTGCTATGACTACTACTACGCACAAAGAAATACAACACAGAACAATAAACACATCATTGTCAACATCATGTTATTAAATCTAAATATTATGTAACATTTTAATCTTTGAAGATTGACAAAATTTTTAATCTTAAACTTTATTGAAAACAGTCTTAAATTATACGGTAATGATTGATGAAGAAGTTTATTGTTTACACAAAACAGATAATCAAATGACCATGTTTTCATTTTGCCTTATTAAGGCTATTTACACATTTACAGTATATAATTTAATGTCAAAACATCTTCCTTTGAGCTTTCTGACTGCAAACTCATCAATGATTTCATCAAAATCAATAAGTCACAGTTTATCATTCTCTATACAGAGAACATTCAGACCAGACAGCTGCTCTTGCGACATTGATGAACAAAGGTCACTTTCGGTCCTTTTCAGCCTGGAAAATTCTCTCTTCAGAAGAGTTAATTACCATCAAATAAAGAAACAACCTGAAAATTACTTCGACAGCTGGAAAAGCAGCCTGGATTTTTTTTTCCTGTTTTATTATCTGGTGCATGTCTTGATAGCTGAAACCGTCTTTTTCTGCCTGAGTCTAATTGACATAAAAGTCAAAGGTAGTTCAACAAGACTGAGATTAATAACCTGTGGAGATTCTTGTTCTGGTCTCTTGACACCAGGGAGAATTTGTTCCCCTGTTGATTGCAGGTCAGTTAAAAATGAAACATTGTCAGCAATGCTCCTGTACACAGAAACTCTTCTCTCTGAGTGAAGAGCATCAATTACAGTGACAAATTAATGCATCCTAAACATATTCTCTTGAAGGAATTTCATGAAAGGCTTCAGCTGCACAGTCATCTTTGTGTTGTCGTTTTCGCACTCTTGGTTCTCTTTGGAGAGTTTTTTTTACTCTATATCAGGTAGACTAGTTTTTGCTTGCTCCTCAATCTCAAGATTTTCATTGAGTTTCAGTTTTGTTTAATGGCACCTCAACACCTTTTTTGGGTTATTTAATGCTAAAAAGGTGGGGTTTTAAGGTATTTTTTAATGTTCAGTCATAGTGAGAAGGTTGATTTAGTGAGATTTTAATGAAAATTTTTCGTTTTTATTCTTGTTTATTTTAGAAAACTGAAGTTTTCTTCTAGTTTTGTATTCAAAAATGTTTTGCTGAGAATAATTTTTTTCCTTCAAAAATGTGTTGTAGCAATAATTTTTCTTCAAAAAAGTATATTTTTCTATAAAAGTTTATTTTATGTATATAATTTTATGAAAGTGTATTTTTATACTTTCATAGTGTTTTGACCCCAGTTTGGGTGGTTAACTATTTGCCCATAGCTGGGACCCTAACAGGTGCTACTACTCCAGGTCAGAGTGGACCTGGGAACAACAGCAATTAAGAGGTGGTTCCATGCTCCTCACAACCTTCCAAGCAGAGGCCTTGCTGCTAGATGCAGTTTACCATCATGCCCAGGACCAAAATTTTTTCTGTGTG
This sequence comes from Ascarosepion bandense, assembly GCA_037127315.1. Classification (NCBI taxonomy): domain Eukaryota; kingdom Metazoa; phylum Mollusca; class Cephalopoda; order Sepiida; family Sepiidae; genus Ascarosepion; species Ascarosepion bandense. The sequence goes on from JBBBDQ010001815.1 coordinate 264,223, forward strand.
CTGGAAACAAATTGCAAAAGCAAACTGTATAGGCTTGCATATGTGGTCATTGAAATCTGTGCACTTTGAAGGGCTTTAGTTCGTGAAACTGCTAAAGCAAACCTGTCCAAAGACAAAACATGAAGACAAATTAAAATTATTTCATTTTCTGCAAAAGATTTAGAGCTTGTCATTTAGTATCATCCTTTTCAGTGTCATCATCATGGATGTGATTGAGTGCTTCAACATTGTGTCTGTAACTTTCACTGATTGTGATTGTAGCTCTGGAATGAGCCTCGCATCTTGTTTCAGAGAAATGTTGCAGAACTTTTGACTTTGGTGGCAAGAATTTTTTTTAACACTGTCCACAATCTTTTAGAGGCAGAGAAAAAAGCAAGAAAGTTCATTGACCACACCAAAGAACTTTACTGCATCCAGGCAAGAGTTATTCTCGATAATGAAATCAGAAGAAGAACAAACACCTACTTCTGCACATTAGGTGGGGGAAACTAAGCTTGAGTTTTGTTTAACAGCATATCAACCTCTGTGAGTAAATTTAATGCCAAAAAGGTGGAGTTTTAAGGTATTTTTTTTTGTTTTGTTATTGTAAGGCAGTTGACTTAGCCAAATTTTAATGAAAATTTTAAAATATTGTTTTTTTTATTTTAGAAATCTGAAAAAGTCTTCTAGTTTTGTATTCAAAAATGTTTTGGTGAGAATATTTTTTTTTTCAAAAATGTGTGATGGTAATAATTTTTTCTTCAAAAATGTATTGTTGGTAATATTTTTCCTTCAAAAAATGTATCTTTTTCTAAAAAAAGTTTATTTTTATATATATATATATATTTCTATAAAAGTCCATTTATATATTTATATATATATTTCTATAAAAGTCCATTTTTATTTTTATATATATATATATATTTCTATAAAAGTTCATTTTTATATATATATATATATATATATATATATTTCTATAAAAGTTCATTTTTATATATATATATATTTCTATAAAAGTTCATTTTTATATATATATATTTCTATAAAAGTTCATTTTTATATATATATATATATTTCTATAAAAGTTCATTTTTATATATATATATATATATTTCTATAAAAGTTCATTTTTATATATATATATATATATTTCTATAAAAGTTCATTTTTATATATATATTTCTATAAAAGTTCATTTTTATATATATATTTCTATAAAAGTTCATTTATATATATATATATATATTTCTATAAAACTTCATTTTTATATATATATATATATATATATATTTCTATAAAACTTCATTTTTATATATATATATATATATATATATATTTCTATAAAAGTTCATTTTTATATATATATATATATATATATATATATATAAAAGTTCATTTTTATATATATATATATATATATATATATATATATATATATTTCTATAAAAGTCTATTTTTATACTTTCATAGTGTTTTGACCCCAGTTTAACAGATTCACTATTTGCCCATAGCTGGGACCCAAACAAGGGCTACTACTCTAGGTCAGGGTGGACCTGGGAACAACAGCAATGAAGAGGTGGTTCCATGCTTCTCACAACCTCCCAATCAGAGGCCTTGCTGTTGGATGCAGTTTACTGTCATACCCAGAACCCGAGGGAAAACTAAAGCTTCTGTGTCTGTGGATCTACTGGTACTTGGAGTTACTGACAAATGTTCCTAGTTGTCAAGTGATGCATCTGAATATTTTGTATCTGCTGTTGAATTTGTTTGTTTTTTGAATATGTGAAGCCAAATGATGTGATTGGTTTTAAATGGTTGACTATATCTTTTTGTTTTCAATGTTTTCTTTTACTTTCACTTTTTTCATATCATCTACTATTTTTTAAGATTAAAAAGCTGAAGCAGTCATATCAATAGTCTGGATTTGATTCTGGAAAGAGACAGTTGGTGTTTAATGCCTAATCAGCACCTAAGTGGGTTATGTAAATGCAAACTGTGGTATAGAAGCTCTAAAGTAGACAAAGTTCAAAAGTACATAATAATAATAAGTACAAGTATGATACCTTCGCAGTGATGAATGAATGTTGCTCAGTGAATCTAAAAAATATTCATCTTTATTAGTTTTATTAACACACACAATAGTAATAATATAAATTGCAATAATAATAATATAAATATCTAAACTTATTTATAAATGGAACTTTGTGTGTGTCCGTTTCCTATAGACTCCAAAACGGCTGACCTGATTTTCTTTAAAATTTTCACTGTTGTACTATAATCATCTGCAAGTGTTCTTAGCTAGGTTTTGTGTTGAAAAAATCGGGTTATAGAAGGAGTGGTCTGATCTTAATCAAATTTGAGACACTCATAGACAAAGACATAAGAAACGATATTCAGTAGTTTCAAGGTTGCAGTTCTTACAATAGTGCAGAAAATTGATAATATATATATATATATAAAGCAAGATATTTGTGTGTGTGTTTGTTTATCTGCCTGTATGTCTGTATTTTTTTCATCCCTTTTATTTTAGTTTTGGCTTCGGGTTCGGCTCGAAGTAGGTATAATTGGAGTTCTTAGTCTCAGCCATGATACCATTTACTCAGAGGACTTATTTAGCCTTCAAAATTCAGTTTACAACAACAAAAACTTATTTGATATCGATGCCAGGGAATGAAAATTTGACTTACATCCATTCATTTTTCATTCAGTCTATGGTTTTGCTTTAACTGGAAACAACTATTGCTTTTTAGTCTTTCATACCAACATCCAAAGAGTCTGAGCTCCAGGACCATGGATTAGTTTTAAAGCTTTCATTACACCCGAGCAACACCGGGCTATACTGCTAGTTTATAACATAAATAATTAACACACACAATAATAATAATAGTTTTGTTAACACACACAATACTGCTATGAAATGGATACACCCTTACAAACACAAATATTGACACAAAGTATCTTGGTAGAGTTGACATCATACACCTTACTTTTCCAAAATATGCATCTACAGCATACATACACACATCTATATATGAGTGTATACACAATCAATATATCTAAGTGCCTCATCTCTGGTCAGGTCTGTGTGGTGAGGGGGGTATGATGTTGAGAGACCCGAAACCCCCTAGTGATCCACGCAAAGACATCACTGATGACACCCTCTAGCGCCCACACTATGGTGCATATGTTTGAAATGAAAGTGCAATGCTTAATTTTTTGTTTTCTGATATTACTGGAATTCATAGCTCATCTGAGTTCACTGAGTTTTGCTTAACAGCATATTAACATCTGTGGGTTATTTAAGGCCAAAAAGGTGGCATTTTAAGGTTTGTTTTTTTAATATTCGGTTATAGCAAGAAGGTTTATTTAGTCAGATTTTGATGAAAACTTTTTATTTATTTATTTTAGTAAACTGAAAATGTCTTCTAATTTTGTATTCAAAAATGTATTGCCAATAATAATTTTTTTTCCTTCAAAAATGTATTATGGCAAGAAGTTTTTTTTTTTTCAAAAATGTATTGTTGGTAATATTTTTCCTTCAAAAAATGTATTGTTGGTAATATTTTTCCTTCAAAAAATGTATTGTTGGTAATATTTTTCCTTCAAAAATGTGTTATGGTAATAATTTTTTTCTTAAAAATGTTTTGTTGGTAATATTTTTCTTGCAAAAATGTATATTTTTCTATAGAAGTCTATTTTTACACTTTCATAGAGTTTGACCCCAATTTGGGGGTTAACTATTTGCCAATAGCTAAGACCCTAACAGGTGCTGCCACCCTGGGTGGACATGGGAACAACAGCAATTAAGAGGTGGTTCCATGCTCCTCACAACCTTCTAATCAGAGGCCTTGCAGCCAGATGCAGTTTAACATCATACCCAGGACCACCTAATTTGAAGTCCTGTTCGATTCACGTCATGTAAACATCATGTTTTCACTTACTGAGAGAATGGATGCATAATATCCCAACATATACATCCAATACATTGTAAGCTGCTGTAATCAGCGTTATCTACTTGAATATTTCAAATATATAAAAATTTGTGTACACCACATGCAAATACAGAAAGAACAGACACAAATAGAGAGAGAGAGAAAGAGAGAGAGAAGGAGGAAGATAGCGGAAAGTAGCACATGTGCACATACACACACACACACTTGTTCAAGAAATCTATTCACAAGCTGTTGCTGTTTATATCACATCACTGGAAGCGTCTGCATGAACACATGCTCCCACTTCCCCTCTGTATCCCTCCACCACTAAATCTTAGTGCCGCTCACACTAGGCAACAGGAAAACATTACACATGGTGGACTGCATTTAGTATTAAATGCTGTTATTTGCTAAACTTAAGATTTCTACCAACACAACAATATTCTTGACAAGTGTAAAATTTCATGCTGAATTGTTCAATGTCTTTTCTGATATTAAATGACAAGCTTTTCTTGCTAAAAACTGCAATTGTTTTAACCATTTGCTATCAAGTTCTGCATATGGAGCAGCTTTTAAATTTGTTATATCTGAAAAGCTTAAGTAGATCAACCTGATTTTAGGTTACTAATAGGTTCAAATGCTGATGCTGAATCAATGGACATATTTTAATGCATTTCAGCATAATTTTGAAAATTTTTTTGAAAAGGAGATGCTACCACAGGCCAATGGTGTCCTTAAGGACACACTTAAGGACAATAGTAAATCCCACACTGCGAGAAAGAACATTATGATTAAAATCAATGATGAAAAATGTATTTCAGCAAATGAAATTTGATTCTGTAAGACTGGCATCACTAAAACGCTAAGAGTTTGGCCACATAAGAAAAACAATATCAAGTAAACTTTTTAACACTGATTGGCCAGCTGTTGTATTCTGATACACTTGCAGATGTTTTAATCTAACTGGTTTGTTTATTTACATTTATGTCTTGGTTAGGCAACGAACATTTCAGCTGACCCTTGTATATAGAATGTAAATTTATTACTAATGATTTACCATAAGAATGCATTGCAAATCAAAAAGAAAGGAATTGTCAGTGGTCAGGAATTAATGCAAACATTGATTACTATGATTTATTTTTGATGATAAAATTATTTTGTTAATTTTTTTTAATTAAAATATCTTTATATTACAGATAAATGCAAAAGGGCTTCATTATTATATAAAATTAGTATGTATGCCAACATTTTGGGAACTACAGTTTTTAAAATGGACCTAATGAACAAATTATGAAATATTTCATTCAACCATGCAGCACAAATTAATTTTTTTCAATTTGAAATTCTAGAATGACCGCAAATGAAGAGAAACTTAATTTTATTAAAAATCAGTTTTGCTTTTTTTTGTAATGAGCGTCATCAGTTCATCCACAAGGAGAGAACCTCAATATATTTTTGCCATGTCTCGATTATACCACTGAACGGAATCTCCTAACGAGTGAAATGATCTGAATAGTCAGCTTACTGCTGCTTAGTTACTCCAGTTACTTTAGTATACCAAGAGTTGTTTTACAGGTTTGCCTGAATCAAATTTTTTTGGACTGGCCTAATATTCTAACAAGCATTTTTTTTTAGTCTTATTTTCCCAAATACTTTCAATCTTATCTAACATTATTTTGGGGGGTTGATTGTTAAGACATAATGTAGTTGTCCATTATGAATATCTTTTGATTTAGATGTTACAAATTGGTTTTGAGCATACACATAAGAACAAAAGACATAGGATAATATTACTGAATATATATATATATATATATATATATATATATATACACATATATATAGATAGATAGATAGATATATTCAGTAATACATATTATCCTATGCCTTTTGTTGAATCTCCATTCAGATTAGCCACAAAAAACACCCACATACATTCACAGTAAAAGATTTTGGCATTTAAATATAAATCATCTGCACAACTACATCAACATTGCCTGATGATAAGAACCTATCTCGAAACATAGAAATTTCCATGTTGCAATGTACAATTGATACATACATAACTATATATATATATATATATATCAGTAAATAATGATCTCAGCCATGTACTGATAGCTTGGGGGTAGACACTAACTGATATCAAATCGATTGAGTTTCAATTCCATCTGGAAGCAAGTGAATGTGTAGCCGTCTTATACACTTATATCTATCGTATTATTTTCTATTTTCTGATGCTTTTTTTTTGTAAATTGGACAAGAAATTCAATTCCTTTTGTTTTATTTTATACAAAAAAAAAAAAAATGAAAAGAAGACCTCATTCCTTCCCAATTGTAGTAAGTAGTAATGATGAAAAAAAAAAAAAATGATAGTTATTCCTTTACCTGTAAATCATCGTTTTTAAGTCTATAAATTTATTTTTTTAATCCTTAATTATTTTTTATATTTGGAAAAAAAAATATACATTTTCATTTTTATTTTTTGTTAATAAAAGATAGAATGGTACCTGGTAAAAATAATTCTTGAGGTCAACTTTTTTTATATGTATTATTAAGCAAGAAGATCAGCCAGTTAAGTGCCATATGTAATACATGCTATGGGCGATTATGTCTCGAAAGAGACATGACTGACTGGGCAGAAAATTATACCACAGTAGGTTGCTATTGCTTTCTGCAGTAGACTGGTTGCCTGCCAAAGCTATAGAACCCAATCTGTCCTATTATTTAACATAACTGGAGAGAAGAGATGGATTAATACCTTTCCCAAGGCTATGTGTGCATAAGTGAATGCAAGGAATTCAACTGGATTTTGATCTACAGACCTCTGAGTAATGAGCCCAGCACACTTCCACTGCGTCACTTTGCTGGTACTTCTTAATTATAAAAAAAAAATAAAAATACCCAAAAATGAATAATAATAGTTTTTACCACTCCTCATATTGTGAATAAGACCTTCAGATACATGAAGAATTTTTAAAAGTCTGAGCAAATGTGAAAGAGAATGTGAAAGAGCGAATGTGAAAGAGAAAATGAAAGAGCGAATGTGAAAGAGAAAATGAAAGAGCGAATGTGAAAGAGAAAATGAAAGAGCGAATGTGAAAGAGAAAATGAAAGAGCGAATGTGAAAGAGAAAATGAAAGAGCGAATGTGAAAGAGCAAATGAGAAAAAGTAGTCAATAAAGGAGACAGAAAATTTTAATATGAAAAAGAAAAAATGGAAAAAGAAGAAAAAGAAAAAATGGAAAAAGAAGAAAAAGAAAAAAATGGAAAAAGAAGAAAAAGAAAAAAATGGAAAAAGAAAGAAAAGAAAAAATGAAAAAAGAAAAAATGAAAAAAGAAAAAATGAAAAAAGAAAAAATGAAAAAAGAAAAAATGAAAAAAGAAAAAATGAAAAAAGAAAAAGGAAAAAATGAAAAAAGAAAAAGGAAAGAAGAAAAAGAAAAAATGAAAAAGAAGAAAAAGGAAAAAATGAAAAAGAAGAAAAAGGAAAAAATGAAAAAGAAGAAAAAGGAAAAATGGAAAAAGAGAAAAATGGAAAAATGGAAAAAGAAGAAAAGGAAAAATTGAAAAACAAAAAAAAGTAAAAAAGAAAAAATGGAAAAAGAAGAAAAATGGAAAAAATGGAAAAAGAAGAAAAATGGAAAAAATGGAAAAAGAAGAAAAATGGAAAAAAATGGAAAAAGAAGAAAAATGGAAAAAATGGAAAAAGAAGAAAAATGGAAAAAATGGAAAAAGAAGAAAAATGGAAAAAATGGAAAAAGAAAAAGAAAAAATGGAAAAAATGGAAAAAGAAGAAAAATGGAAAAAGAAGAAAAAGGAAAAATGGAAAAAGAAAAAGAAAAAAAGGAAAAATGGAAAAAGAAGAAAAAGGAAAAATGGAAAAAGAAAAAAAGGAAAAATGGAAAAAGAAGAAAAAGGAAAAATGGAAAAAGAAGAAAAAGGAAAAATGGAAAAAGAAGAAAAAGGAAAAATGGAAAAAGAAGAAAAAGGAAAAATGGAAAAAGAAGAAAAAGAAAAAATGGAAAAAGATGGAAAAAGGAAAAATGAAAAAGAAGCCAAAGGAAAAATGGAAAAAGAAATAAAGAAAATATAAAAAGGTAAAATAATCACAAACAAGAAACAAAAAGAAATAAGGCTAATGTGTCGTTCTGTGAGCAATGTGTGACAAAAACCGGAAAAAGAGTTAATCAATGAAAAAAGAGAGGGAGAAGGTAAATTAAAGTAACATTTTGTTAAAAATTTGGGGAGGGAGGAAAAAAAAATGAAAAAAGACTATTCTCAAGCTAAAGTGCATGCTGAAAAGAAAAAATAAAATATCACTACGAACTTGATCTTTAATAAACTTAGCTAAATAGAAAAGGCAGAAAGATTGTATTGCACCAAATTTTCAAAAAAGGGCAAACACCTGTAGAATAAATAAAATATCACTACGAACTTGATCTTTAATAAACTTAGCTAAATAGAAAAGGCAGAAAGATTGTATTGCACCAAATTTTCAAAAAAGGGCAAACACCTGTAGAATAAATAAAATATCACTACGAACTTGATCTTTAATAAACTTAGCTAAATAGAAAAGGCAGAAAGATTGTATTGCACCAAATTTTCAAAAAAGGGCAAACATCTGTAGAACTTTTGTCAATGACTTGCACTGAAATAGTATATACCAACTACTAAGCATATATATTTATTGTCTTGTTATTTCTCACAAATCCTGCTTTGCTATCCATTTTCTTAAGCCAATAAAGTATGACATTTTCCCCCATCTCTCTTTTCCTCTATCTGCCCTGTGAGTATCAGATTCTCCAGGCCCTCCTTCCTCATTAGGTATTCCAGGAACTTCAACTGTCTCTTCCTGATGTTAACTACAAGTTTCTTTTTGTTTCCGTTTTCTCCAAAACCTTGTCATTGCTCACTCCATGCTATCCTCAGCATCCTTCTGTAGAGCCATATTTCTTTTGTTTCAAGTCTCTCCTACATCTTTCAGGAGATTGTCTAGTATTCACAGCCATATATGCTGACAAATATCATGTAACAGTTCAGTACTCTTTCTTTGTTTCCAATGAAATTTTCCTGTCTCTCAATATTCTGCTTAGCTTCAGTTAGTTAAATGTCATACGTGATACACGTTTGGGTGATCATGTCCCAAAAGAGACATGACTGACTGGGCAAAAGATCATCCTGCAGTAGGTTGCCATTACTTTCTGCAGTAGACTGGTTGCCAGCCAAGGCTATAGAACCCAATCTGTCCTGCAATTTGCCCCCTAACAGGAAGGAAGAGATGGATTAATACCTTTCCCCAGGGTATTGCATGGAAGTGAATGCAAGGAATTGAACTAAAATTTGAACTCAGTTCCCTGGTAACTTGTTCTGAGTCGATATCCACTGCACCAGAACGCACATCTGCTTAGCTTACTAACCCGCAAAACAAGTGGCCAGTGTTTGATGTATGGAATTTTTAACAGAAGTAGGTTCTTTTCTAAGAAAACTGAAGCTACACAATTTCCTTTCTTGAAAGCAATCTGAGCTGAAAACAATATTTTTCCTTTTATTTAAAATTTTTAATATACATACAAAGTTGTTTGGTAGCTAATTTATTTGCTTGTTCTGGAGATAACGTTTGCTTTATTTCCAAGTAACCAGTCTTGAAATAGTAGTGCTACATAAACTTCTGATACAACTTCTCTTCCTCTGGACACTCCAACAGATTTTATTAAAAATGAAAATTATAATGCTTGATTTCTTGTTTTTTTTTTTTATCCTGAACACCAAAGACTCAAAACTCAAGCAAATTAAAATAAAACAGTTGATTAGATAAAAACGTGAGTTTACAGCAAAGAAAAACACATTATATGATACCTGTCTGGATAAGAAATTACTAACATATATGGTGTAGTACTATGTAAGTTAAGTACAATGCATTGGTGTAGTACTATGTTTTTTTTTTTTTAATCATATCACCCCGAGCAAGGCAGTAACGCCACTGATGTGCAGGGGGCTACATAGAGTGAAAAGATTGGAAAAGAGAAAGCCGAGAACCACATCCTAAACAAGAAACAAGGGATGATCCTCTTCACCTGTTCAATAGACGTGGGTGGAGTGTGAACCGGGCAATAGTTTAGTCATCTACTCCAATCGAAAAAAAAAAAAAAAAAAAAGCTTGGAAAAGAGAAAGCCGGAAACCACATCCTAAACAGGAAACAAGGGATAAGCCTTTTTACCCATTCAATAGATGTGGGTGGAGTGTAAACCGGGCGATAGTTTAGTCTATCTACTCCAATTTCTATCTAAGTTAAATACAATGCATTGGTGTAGTACTATGTAAGTTAAGTGCAATGCATTGTTTGAGAAGGTGGTTAAAAGCTATCACGTGTTGATTTCTATGGAGATGTTTGGTAGAGGGGGCAGTTGTTAAGATGACTCAGTATGTGTTTAAAGAATATTGATATATGAATTTTCTCTGAAATGCAACGACATGCACCATGATAAAAGTACAACAGTATAAGAGTTTGTCTATATTTCTGAAATGAGGTGGTATTTATAGTATTTATATTATTCGGACTATTGACCTCATCAGATGAAAACAATAGTCCGAATAATGTAAATACAGCATAAGAGTTATTTATTGTTTTTACCAAGCTTTGTTTAGTACAAATTCAGAAGTACAGTGCACTCAGTGAGTATTAAACTCACACAGTATAAGCATTAAACTGTCTACAAGTCTAACTTAAAAAAATTAATAAATATAAATAAAACACTAAGCCACAACAAGGTACTCAGAAAATAATGCAGAGTGTGTGTGTTTGCATAATTTGCTTATGCATTAAGGTGTGTCATCAAAACAATCAATCACTGTTATGCAATTCATAACAGATGTAATCAATATAAACAAAATGGACCTACCTTGCCCTCCCGAGAACTCAGACGCCTACTTTGCCCGCCCGAGCACTCAGACACTTACCCTCCCAGGCACTCAGACATGTAACTCGAGCACTCAGACAGTGTAATGTAACTTCCCAAGAGATCTAACATGTGATGTGCTGTCCTAAGTGCCCTGAAATGTTTTCTGGCATCTCAAGTGCTCTGAGTGTTAAAAACATGTATATGAAAAACTATAGTCTGCATAATAATAAAATAGTTAACGTTTTGGATATTTCTAGAAGTGGTAATGATGTGGGTGGCGTGTATGGCATTTGATTTTGAACCGAGAATAATTTTACAAATTGACCAAAAACTCAGCTGCATCCAATTCTGAGGAATTTAATGTAAACTTTGATGCCAATCTACAAGATGCAATTGGTAAGCAGTTGACATTTTATATTTTTAATCTCATACATGTGCATGGCTTGTTTTTGATTTTATCGACTGCACAGTATAGTAGGGTCAGGTGGGCACTGTCCATGAGAAAAAGAGCATGACGATAGAATTCACTTCACCATAAATTTGAAAACAGCATGCTGTACAGCTTCACATTTGTGCCAGAAGCATCAATACAAACAATTCAGAGTGTTTAGGTATCAATCTGAGGACAGTGTAGAAGATTCAGAAAGAGTTGGATGATATATCCCATCAATACTATGGCGCTTAATGTGATCATGAGTGATGTTAACCTTCTGCCTCCACTGATCCACAGGGCATTTGACTCAACACAGAGGTCACATCAAGTGCCTTGAGAAGGTAGTGCTACCCTGACTCAAGAGGACGGACGCTGGAAGACCCTATGTCTAGCAATAGGAATTTGCGCCATGCCACACAAGCAGGGCAACCCTGTCATGTTTGTCAGATAATTTTTGTCAACACATCACCCCTTACATTTGGCCAACTAACTGACCAGACGCAGGGTTACAAACTCACACCTATATATATATAGAGAGAGAGAGAGAGAGATATAGATAGATACACATACATAAACAGATAGATATACACACATACACACACATAGTGTGTGTGTTTGTGTTATAATGGAACATCCTATCACTCCCGACAATTGATTTGACGAAGAGATTAAAAGATATCAAAGTAAGGAAGTATAAAACGATTTGACTCTTGCTCCCAATCCGTCTTGACTTAACATTTATTGAACTCTCTGTTACTTGCATTTTTTCATACAATAAACTGTTATTTGTTTACCTCTTGCATGTTGTCTAAGTCTTCCCACTCAGAATTTACCTTGTTTATATTGTTTCCGCAATATAACAATATATATATATATATATATATATATATATATAAACTTATTTTATAAATTGAACTTTGTGTGTGTGTGTGTGTCCGTTACCTATAGACTCCGAAATGGATGAACTGATTTTCTTGAAAATTTACACAGTTGTACTATAAGCGTCTGTGAGTGTTCTTAGCTAGGTTTTGTGTTGAGGTACCCCTGATAAATATCGAAAATTGATAATTGAAAAAATCAGGTTATAGAAGGAGTGGTCCGATTTTAATCAAATTTTTTGAAAAGAAAAGTTCTTTAAAGCTGTCACGTGATGCATGCAGCTGGCATTGTGTGAGTGTCTGTCTATTTTTTAAAAAAACTTCCAAAACTCCATTTCTACTGTTAAATAGTGTAAGGTTGATGGTAGAAGAATAGTGCTTCTCTTAAAGTGAGGTGCCTTTAATATGATGATTTAAATAGTATTTTTTGTATTTTCAACAAAAATGTTTCTGAAGGGTTGTTGTAAGTTATGGGTTAATAAATGTCTTTTTTATTGCACTATTATTATTAGATAGGTGGCATATAAGGTGTCTACTCAAGTAAGTGGTAGTATAGCCAATATAGGTAATTGATTTATAACATGAAATACAATCTTGTACAGAGCATTGAAATTCGTACACTATATTAGTCATCGCTAGTTTAGATTTGATGAGATCATTATTATTAGAAACAAGGTTTGCTGTTTTCATTTTCTATAATATATTATAAATTTTACATGTTTTTGAGGAATTACGGCAGAAATATGGTGTTTAATAATTTTTCATATAGAAAATTAGTCCTGTTCATAATTAATGTAGATTAGGCTGCAATAAAATATATTGGTGCTTTCTTGTCTGTTATTTTAGTGCTAGTATCATGTATGTTTTGCAAAATTAATTTTACTTAATGATGCAGTTGGAAAAATTATTCTTTGAGAGGAGGAATTTTGATGCGTCCTGTGTAAGAAGTACATTACTGCTATTTTATATCTTTCTGGGCATTGGCTATTATAATTAAGACCAGAGTTCTTACGGGTGGGTTTTTTTATACAGATAAGTGATAAGCTCTGACCTTCATCAGGTGCTAGGAATTTCGAACCGAACCCTTTATTACAATCACAGAGGTATATCATCCTCATTCCTTGCGTAAAGCTTCAATTAAAAGTCATGAGTTATCTCCCTCTACTTGTTCACCACTGCTGTATCCTGGTATTGAACTTACAATTAAGAGTCAAGTCAACTCGACTTCAATTCCCACCACCCATACAATGTAAAGAAAGGGATCGTCCGCTGCCTTCAGCATTAAGCAAAAGTTATAAGCAGCGATCCAGAGTCATACGAACAGGAAATGGTTAGTATAAGCAGTACCCTACAAAGAAACAAGTATCCAGGGTACATGACAACAATTCCAACATACATGGAAGGGAGGGTGCATGAGGATAGCAATTCTCAGAAAACAACCTCGGTCTGTCTACCTTATGTAAATGAGTTATCGGAGAAAATACAAAGGAACTGTGGTCCATATAACATCCGAACAATCTTCAGAAATGGTTCTACACTTTGCAGGGACCTCTCCCAAGTAAGACCCCAAACAGAGGAGGACACGACTAAGGACTGTGTGTACACCATTCCATATAGCTTTGTTAAAAAAGGGTTATTAGACATTAAATTTATAAGTCCCAAAAATTCAGTTGTTCTTGTCCTTATGGACACATGGCCCAGTGAATATAGACAGTTCCTGACTTGACTCTCAGAGTTCAATACCAGGCTACAGCAGTGGTGAACAAGTAACTTGCATGGTTAGAGGGAGTGTTGTACAATGTCAACTAAGATGAGGACAATAGTCTGAATACTGTAAATACTACATCATCTCAGAATTATAGACAAATCGATAAGTGATAAATTTATTGGTTTTTAGCTCTATATTGATCTCAAGAAATGGGATTTTGTTACTGTCCATGAGTTCAAAAGTAAATTTCAGTGAGGAGTTATTTTCAAAATTTAATTTTAGATTTACGATTTTGTCCATATTTTTTATCAAATCAAAATGTCATCGATGTGCCTTGTGTAAATGTCTGGTTTGTCAGTTGTTCTAAACACTTTGTTTTCAATATGTCACATGTAAAAATTTGAGAAAGTAGGTCCTAATGGGGTTCCCATACTGACACCGCGAGTTTGGATGTTACCATGATTAGTAATATTGTGACTTTGGTTTAGTTTTAACATAATATTGAGGTGGTTGAGATGACATTCAGTAGTTATTAATTCTGTCATACTCATTGTATTTTGTGGAATATCATTGTGTCTTTGAATATGTGTTTTAAAACAGTGAATCTTGTGTTGTGTATGTTTTTATATATATATATATATATATATATATATATATATATTTAGTGTATCGAGGCAGCAAGTAATTTTCTAAACATATGCTGTTAAATATAAGAGACAATGAATGTCTATTATGTTTAATCATGAGCCGTTCTAAACGTCGTATTTTGGCTTTAATTTCAGTTGAAAATAAAGACAAAAATTCTCCAACATTTGGATAATTATTTATTGATTTTCTTCTAAGCTTTGGGCTCACATGAGCCATCTTCAGAGAGGTTGTTTAAACTGAAATATTATCACCATCACAGTGTGAGATGCAAAATGAAAATAACACTGACATCTCAGTTTAACAGACATATTTACCAAAATTACATAAAAATATCTTAAAATAAAGAGTAAATTTATTCAATAAAATTGCTACTGGCTATGACCACAGCCTCCAGACGACTTTGGAATCTAAAATTCCTTGTTTATATTGGTGAACGCTGCCAAAATCCTTGTCTTGTTTAGTGTTACAAGGGGTACTGTTAGTCTCACACTCAATTGCACCTCACACATAATTAAGTGGGGAGGAATATGGGGAGTTAGATGGCCAAATGTAAGGGGTCATGTAATTCAAAAAATTGTATCATGACCATGACTGGGTTCTCCTGCTTGTATGACATGGTGCAGAGTCCTCTTGCTAGACATGAGGTTTTCCAGAAGCCATCCTCTTGACCCAGGGCAGAACTAACTCGTCAAAACACTTGCTATAGTCTTTCATGTTGAGTCTGAGGCCCTGTAGAAAAGTGAATGAAGTCCTAACATTGTCATCGTTAGTGATCACGACTAAAACCATGATGTTGACAGGATATATCATCTCTTTCAAATCCTTTGCGCTGTCCTCAAATTGACACCCAAATACTAAAATTTCCGTACTGAGACTTCTGGCGCGAATGCCAAGTAGTACAACATGCTGTTTCCATATTTGTGACGGAAAAACAAATTAAGAAGCCGATTTCGAATTCCAGTTGAATTCCTTGCATTCACTTACGTACAGACTGGGTTCTATAACGTTGGCTGGCAACCAGTTTACCGCAGAAAGCAATGGCAACCTACTGTGGGATAATCTTCTGCCCAGTCTGTCATGTCTGAGACATGATCGCCCAAAGCGTGTATAACGTATGTCACTTTGACTGATTTCACTGCATCATGGTGTTCTTTTTTTCACACACGGTGCACGACAGACCCCCCCCCCCACTAAACTGTGCATCAAAAACAAAACGTGTATGCACGAAATTAAAAGTATAAAATGGTGACAATTTACTCATCGCACCCTGTACGTACACATAAAAAAACAAAAAACAAAAAAAACGAAAATAAGGAGCACCTACTAAGCATTATGCTGGCTGTCGTACATTCGCCATGTTTATTTTTTCACTATGATTAAAAAAAAAACAAAAAACAATACATATGTTGGTCGCAAAATCAGGCGATTATCATCATCCTAAATTTATTACTTGCTAAATTAAAGTTGTGTGTGTAATTGTTAATGCGGGGGCGGATCCGGCAGTTTTGCTCGAGCTAATTTTTTATCCTTGCCAATATGCAAAGAAGGTAGATCGGTAAATTTGTAGCCTGACATCTGTTATTAATTAATAATTATTTAATTTAGTTCAACTTAAAATTGGAATTTTTTATGATAAAAATTTTATCATATGTCCAAGAAGCACCAAGCTATGTGATTAACGAGAAAGCCTTGTGAATCAAGTGCAGGGAGAAGTCAGGAGGTTTTATCATAAAATGAATGTTTTTGTTTAATTTTGTGACGTACCTAAATATGTGAATGTATGAAAGCGCATTAGAGAATCGTGTGCGTGTGTAAGCAGCAATACTTGAATGAAAAAGAAAAGTATCCGTACGATGGTCCTTCTTCCTCCACGATATTGTACTTAACGGGTTATTGTGCATTACGCATGCGTGAAACGGGATCGAGCACGAAAGAGTGTTCGCTAAAGTGCGTACACGTTCGTAAGCACCACTCAATCGTCAAAGCAAGACTGATTTCGCGTAAAAAGAGAGAAAAAAAAAATCGTTCAGCACCAAGTTCGATTACTCCCCACCCACCCTTCACGGGGGAAAAAAAAATTCAAACAAGACGAATGTTATTTGTTCGTCAGAGATAAATGAAACGAAATGTGTGACTTGCGTTGTGAGTGAGTGAGTGAGTGA
The DNA here is from genome assembly GCA_037127315.1 of Ascarosepion bandense. Classification (NCBI taxonomy): domain Eukaryota; kingdom Metazoa; phylum Mollusca; class Cephalopoda; order Sepiida; family Sepiidae; genus Ascarosepion; species Ascarosepion bandense. The sequence continues at coordinate 280,866 of JBBBDQ010001815.1, forward strand.
ATGAGTGCGTCTCGTTTTGCTTCGCGCGGAGTTACGTCACGTGCACGCGCGCCCCGAAAGTTATGGCTTTCCCTTGTCGTGCGGAGAGACTCAGAAAAAAACGATTTTTTTTTTTTTTTTTTAAGAAAAAACATCTTGCATATGAGAGAAGACTGCTTTCAGCATGTGTAAAGATATATATTTAAAAAAAAAAAAACAAAAAAAAAAAAAAACTTCTGTTTATTTATTTTAAAAGTGCATCAAATTATGTCCTAATGGTGAAATGAAAATGTGGACATAATTCATTTCAAAGAGACAATAAAGCAATGATACCAAGTACCAACCGACGTTGCACTTTTTAAGCGCAGACAAAAAAATTGAATTATTACTATTATTATGGCACGTGATGCAATAACAATTAACATATATTAAAATTAATTACAATAAAAACTAAAAAAAAGGAACATATATATAAAAACATACATAGGGTGTGATGGGTAAATTGTCGCTGACTTTTTATTATATATTTTAAAATTTCACTCATGCGCGTTGTTTGTTTTTTATTCTGTCGACTGTGTACTGTACAGTATAGTAGGGTCAGTTGGGCACCATCTGTGAGAAGAATAGCTCTATAAAACATTCACGCCACTAGAAATTTGAAAACGGTATACTGTGTATTTCTTAGCATTTGCGCCGAAATATGAATATTTCAGTTCAGAGAGTGTTTAGGTGTCAATTTGAGGACCGTGTAGCTCTAGAGAATTTAGAAAGTGTTAAATGAGTCTAAAATAAATATTAATTATGAAAGTATGGCAGTTTAGAAATCTCACTCTGATAAGAAAAAGAATCCTGAATTTGTTGGTGAGGGCCTCAAATTCAATACAGAAGCCTAATGCCTTGAAGAAGTAGTGCTGTCCTGGGTCAAGAGAGTGGTTGCTGGAAGACACTACTATCTGTCAACAGAACTTTGCACCATGCCACACAAGCATGAAAAGTTAAACATAACTGTTAGACAATTTTTGCAACCACATCACTCCTTACATTAGACCACTTAACCGAGGCTGTCGCTATATTAACCATGGTTAATATAGCGACGGCCTCGACTTAACTCCCCAGACTGCAGCCATCTTGATGATTATGTGTGGGGGCACAGTTGAGTGAAACACCAGCAAAAAACCCTTGTAACACCAGTGAACTGAGGGCAAGGATTATGGTAGCATTCACCAATTTAAACAAGAAGACTATCCAGAAAAGTGACAGGAGATTTCGAAGCTGTCTTGGGGCCATGGTTAACGCCAATGGCGATTTTATTTAATAAATTTACTCTTTAGTATTTCAATATATGTTTATGTAATTTTGGTAAATATATGTTAAAATGAGACGTCAGTGTAATTTAAATCTTTGTGTAATTTAAACGACAATTTATACATCGCACCCTGTATATAGGTTTTATTGTTTTGTTTTTACTCAAGTAAACTAGAAAAAAAATTATGTATGTTTAATAAAAAAAATAAAAAAAAAACAAAAAAAATTTTTATTTTAATTTTTTAAAAAATTAAAAAAAAACAAACATGATTGTTTTCATATAACCATGAAATAGAAATATAAGTATATTTATTTTAAGAATAGTTCAAATATGAACAAATCTTATTTTAA
>JBBBDQ010001815.1:290000-397500 GCA_037127315.1 Ascarosepion bandense
CTTCCTCCATCAACAGATTGAATGGCAAGGCTGATTGAGTTCTATACCCTTGATTGGAAACCAGTCTACCACAAAAAGAAATGGCAGCTTACTGCAGAAAAATCATCTGCTTAGCCAGTGATGGATTATAAGAGACATGATCAGTCAACTGCGTATCATGTATAGCACTTAAATAACTTAGTATATATATATATAAGAGACATGATCAGTCAACTGCGTATCATGTATAGCACTTAAATGACTTAGTATATATATATATATATATATATATACACACACACACACTATTCACGCTCTCACCTGGTGATTAAGCACTATGGAAAAATGGTAGACATTAAAAACAGTAGCTACATACACATTTACACAGTTAATTCATTAATGAATTTTAACACACTTGGCTCCTGGCATATATTTACATTGTGTATATAACACACTAAAATCCACCTTCCTCCACTGAGTGCCCAGGTAGAATCGCCAACTGATGTCAATTTGGTTAGGTTTCAATCCTTGCTAGAAGCAATTGGATATTTACCCATACTGATGAGCTGTGATACAGTGAAACAGGACTCTCTGCAGATGTGTAAATATATATATATATATATATATATATATATATTTGTAATATTTTCATTATGTTTATAATAAAAACAGTTTACTGCCCTTGTATTGCATTAAACTATGCTTTTATTATAAACTTATAATCAAAATATTACCATATATAATACTCTACTAAGTATTGAGCACTCTTAATAAAGTAAATCAGTACAATCAATTGACTGTCAACTCATTAATTTGTACTACTTCTAATATATATATATATATATATATATATATATATATATATGGATGGATGGATTGAAATCCAACAAGATGATAGAATAAAGAAGAAAGAATGAATAGGAAATGTATTTCAATCTAACATGTTTTAATTTTATTAAAGCTTCTTATGAGACAGAGAGAAAAATGAAAACATAAAGAGACAATATAGTGGTATGTTGCAATTTAGGGGTTAATTCTCATTGGTCACATGTGTCGCATGTATTTAAGCATGAGATACTTATTGTTAAATGTATGTGTGTGGAATATTTTAGAGAGTAAAATGTATAATAGTGTATGTTTGTATAGAAATACATGTCTATTTAAGTGTATGTTGGATCGTAACTTTAGATAATGTGTCCATGTTTTAAAACACATGTCAAATATATTAAAGCAATAAATAATTTCAAATATATGCACAAGGAATATTTTGAATGTTAAAGTGTGTGATAGTGTATTTGTGTTTATATAGAAACTAGCAGTATAGCCCAGCGTTGCTCGGGTGTAATGAAAGCTTTAAAACTAATCCATGGTCCTGGAGCTCAGACTCTTTGGATGTTGGCACGAAAGACTAAAAAGCAATAGTTATTTCCAGTTAAAGCGAAACCGTAGACGGAAGAAAAATGAATGGATGTAAGACAAATTTTCATTTCCTGGTATCGATATCAAATAGGTTTTTTGCACCATAAACTGAATTTTGAAGGCTAAATAAGTTCTCTGAGTAAATGGTATCATGGCTGAGACTAAGAAATACAATTATACCTACTTAGAGCCAAACCTGAAGCAAAAACTAAAATAAAAGGCCTGAAAACAATACAGACATACAGGCAGATAAACAGACGCACACACAAACATCTTGCCTTTCTAATGAATTTTCTGCACTATTGTAAGAACTGCAATCTTGAAACTTCTGAATATCGTTTCTTATGTCTTTGTCTATGAGTGTATCAAATTTTATTAAAATCAGAACACTCCTTCTATAACCCGATTATTTCGATTATCAATTTTCGATATTTATTGGGGGTACCTTGACACTAAACCTAGCCAAGAGCACTCGCAGATGTTTATAGTACAACTGTGTAAATTTTCAAGAAAATTGGTTCAGCCGTTTCGGAGTTTATAGGTAACGGACACAGACATACACACACACAAAGTTCCATTTATTAATTATATAAGTTTAGATGCTGTTGTCACTTCTGTGTGGGCTACTGAAATGCAGTTAGATGTGATGAATTCATTATGGTTGAAATTTTTCATTGAAGATAGAATTAGTATTATTTAATTCTTTATGTATTGGTGGACATAAGTTAGATTCATGAAAAATGGACTTTTAGAAAGATGGGGATGTAATGTTATTATTATGTTTTCAAAATGCTTTCTGCTTAAAAGGTTATGTTGTTTTTTTAATAAAACTGGCATATGTGAAATCAAAAGTTATCTCTCATACCATTTACAAGAGTGAGAACATTTGTCTATATATATATATATATATCCAAGTAAATAAAGAACGAAGAAAATATTAACAATGTTCAAAACATATATAGAAAAAGCGCTATAAACATTTATTATAAACTATATGGTAATAAATGTTATTTTTGCAAAAGAAAATTAAAAAATCTCACTTCGTGTTTAGATTTTTGAATTTTCTTTTTCAAAAATAATGTTTATTCTAATCATTATTAACTACTCACATTTCTCACACAAATTCAAACACAAGATCTCTTTGTGTTGTTCTTTCAAACAAGAACTGAATATTCATAATAATGCAGTGGTTAGAATACTTGTCTAACAAACAAATGATGATACTTCATTTCATCATTTTCACAGCAAAACTCATTGGGAGCGCACTTTCACAGCAAAACTCATTCGTAGCCCATTTTCATAGCAAAACTCATTGGCAGCGCATTTTCATGGCAAAACTCATTGGCAGCGCATTTTCATGGCAAAACTCATTGGCAGCGCATTTTCATGGCAAAACTCATTGGCCGTGTATTTTCATGGCAAAACTCATTGGCCGTGTATTTTCACGGTAAAAGTCATTGGCAACGCATTTTCACGGCAAAACTCATTGGCAACGCATTTTCACGGCAAAACTCATTGGCAACGCATTTTCACAGCAAAACTCATTGGCAACGCATTTTCACAGCAAAACTCATTGGCAACGCATTTTCACAGCAAAACTCATTGGCAACGCATTTTCACAGCAAAACTCATTGGCAACGGCAATTTTCACAGCAAAACTCATTGGCAACGCATTTTCACAGCAAAACTCATTGGCAACGCATTTTCACAGCAAAACTCATTGGCAACGCATTTTCACAGCAAAACTCATTGGCAACGCATTTTCACAGCAAAACTCATTGGCAACGCATTTTCACAGCAAAACTCATTGGCAACGCATTTTCACAGCAAAACTCATTGGCAACGCATTTTCACAGCAAAACTCATTCGTAGCGCATTTTCACAGCAAAACTCATTCGTAGCGCAAAATTTTCATAGCAAAACTCAAAATTACGTAGCGCATTTTCATAGCAAAACTCATTGGCAATGCATTTTCATCGCAAAAGTCATTGGCAGCACATTTTCCTGGCAAAAGTCATTGGCAACGCATTTTCATAGCAAAAGTCATTGGCAATGCATTTTCATATTAAAAATCATTTCCATTAAATAAATTTCCAGTAATCTTTGTGAAGTGTAACGGTCAGCAAGCTAGTCTGGTTAATCTATATCTATAGAGGAGTGTGTTATCACACTAAAATTCTAGCTTTGAATAGCTAAGAACACCCATTATGATCTTATGCCAAACCTACATATCTAAATGCTAAAGATGTGTCTACTTTCAAGTCAAAATCAGTCGTTTGAATTCTGTTCTATTATATATTGGTTAAATGTTTCTAGTGAAGAACCAGATTTCTAACGAGTATTCAAAGTCTATACTTGCCCAAAAATAGAAAAAATATGCTGGGAATTTACACACACACCTAACAGAAACAATCTTCCCACTTGAATGATTTGGTGTAACACAATCTTCTTTATTCCACCACTTATTTTCTATTCTTTTATGCTAGCAAGTTTAATGAATATTAATTGTTAGACAGAAAAAGTTAAGCTTATATATTGATAGCCAAGCACTAAAAGTTAAGCTTAATAAATATTAATAGTTGGACACTTGACAGTTATGCTTAATAAATATTAATAGTTGGACACTTGACAGTTATGCTTAATAAATATTAATAGTTGGACACTTGACAGTTATGCTTAATAAATATTAACAGTTGGACACTTGACAGTTACGTTTAATAAATATTAATAGTTGGACACTTGACAGTTACGCTTAATAAATATTAATAGTTGGACACTTGACAGTTACGCTTAATAAATATTAATAGTTGGACACTTGACAGTTACGCTTAATAAATATTAACAGTTGGACACTTGACAGTTACGTTTAATAAATATTAATAGTTGGACACTTGACAGTTACGTTTAATAAATATTAATAGTTGGACACTTGACAGTTACGTTTAATAAATATTAATAGTTGGACACTCGACAGTTACGCTTAATAAATATTAATAGTTGGACACTTGACAGTTACGCTTAATAAATATTAATAGTTGGACACTTGACAGTTACGCTTAATAAATATTAATAGTTGGACACTCGACAGTTACGTTTAATAAATATTAATAGTTGGACACTCGACAGTTACGCTTAATAAATATTAATAGTTGGACACTCGACAGTTACGCTTAATAAATATTAATAGTTGGACACTTGACAGTTACGCTTAATAAATATTAATAGTTGGACACTTGACAGTTACGTTTAATAAATATTAATAGTTGGACACTTGACAGTTGCGCTTAATAAATATTAATAGTTGGACACTTGACAGTTGCGCTTAATAAATATTAATAGTTGGACACTTGACAGTTGCGCTTAATAAATATTAATAGTTGGACACTTGACAGTTACGCTTAATAAATATTAATAGTTGGACACTTGACAGTTACGCTTAATAAATATTAATAGTTGGACACTTGACAGTTACGCTTAATAAATATTAATAGTTGGACACTTGACAGTTATGCTTAATAAATATTAACAGTTGGACACTCAACAGTTATGCTTAATAAATATTAATAGTTGGACACTCAACACTTATGCTTAATAAATATTAATAGTTGGACACTCAACAGTTATGCTTAATAAATATTAATAGTTGGACACTTGACAGTTATGCTTAATAAATATTAATAGTTGGACACTTGACAGTTACGCTTAATAAATATTAATAGTTGGACACTTGACAGTTACGCTTAATAAATATTAATAGTTGGACACTTGACAGTTACGCTTAATAAATATTAATAGTTGGACACTAGACAGTTACGCTTAATAAATATTAATAGTTGGACACTTGACAGTTACGCTTAATAAATATTAATAGTTGGACACTTGACAGTTATGCTTAATAAATATTAATAGTTGGACACTTGACAGTTACGCTTAATAAATATTAATTAGTTGGACACTTGACAGTTACGCTTAATAAATATTAATAGTTGGACACTTGACAGTTATGCTTAATAAATATTAATAGTTGGACACTATGTTAATCCTTAAATGGATGTGCAAATGTTCACTGAGTTAGAAGATTATTTTCATCTCCAATTAGGACTGACCTTACTTTAAAAAAAATTGATAGCTTAACTGTAAAAAAGATATTGTGTACTCATGATAACTGGAGTGATTAATTATTTTTTTTAGTCATGAAAGAAAGTGTGGATTTGAGTCAGACATTAAAGAGCTTGCTAAATTATTATTCAACATATTTTTGTTACTTTTTATGACGTAAGTTTTCTAAGAGGTGGCAATAAGGAAGATTGTGTATTGGATGATCCATAAAAATTTTTTTGTTTTTATATGTTTTGTTCTTCAGAAGAGCATTTTGGTCCCTGTGATGGCAAAGATGAAGGAGAGACTCGAAGCAACAAAAATGTGGTTCTACAAAAAGATACTGAGGATACAAAGAACTGAATATATGAGCAATGATTACATTTTGGAAAGGAAGGAAACAAAAGGCAAACTTATACATAAGATCAAGAAATCATTGGCAGTGCATTTTCATGGCAAAAGTCATTGGCAGTGCATTTTCATCGCAAAAGTCATTGGCAGTGCATTTTCATCGCAAAAGTCATTGGCAGTGCATTTTCATCGGCAAAAGTCATTGGCAGTGCATTTTCATGGCAAAAGTCATTGGCAGTGCATTTTCATGGCAAAAGTCATTGGCAGTGCATTTTCATGGCAAAAGTCATTGGCAGTGCATTTTCATGGCAAAAGTCATTGGCAGTGCATTTTCATGGCAAAAGTCATTGGCAATGCATTTTCATGGCAAAAGTCATTGGCAGTGCATTTTCATGGTAAAAGTCATTGGCAGTGCATTTCATGGCAAAAGTCATTGGCAGTGCATTTTCATGGCAAAAGTCATTGGCAATGCATTTTCATGGCAAAAGTCATTGGCAGTGCATTTTCATGGCAAAAGTCATTGGCAGTGCATTTTCATGGCAAAAGTCATTGGCAGTGCATTTTCATGGCAAAAGTCATTGGCAGTGCATTTTCATGGTAAAAGTCATTGGCAGTGCATTTTCATAGTAAAAATAATTTCCATTACATTCCATTCCTGGCAACACGTAATGAGGGAGGGGAACTTGGATAACCTAATACTCACAGGACAGGAAATAAAGACAAGGGAATTAAGGCTTTATATTGACTATTGTTAAAATGTTATATTTTAGCCTTATGTGCTACTAGGGAGACCCAGGCTATGATCCATGATGGAATGAAAGGGTTAAAAGAAAGTAGCAATATTAAAGGAATTGCAATCAAGCTATGATGCATTACTATAGAGGATCAAAGGGAAAATAAAGGCTTTATATTGACTATTGTTAAAATGTCATATTTTAGCCTTATGTGCTACTAGGGAGACCCAGGCTATGATCCATGATGGAATGAAAGGGTTAAAAGAAAGTAGCAATATTAAAGGAATTGCAATCAAGCTATGATGCATTACTATAGAGGATCTAAGGGAAAATAAAGGCTTTATATTGACTATTGTTAAAATGTCATATTTTAGCCTTATGTGCTACTAGGGAGACCCAGGCTATGATCCATGACGGAATGAAAGGGTTAAAAGAAAGTAGCAATATTAAAGGAATTGCAATCAAGCTATGATGCATTACTATAGAGGATCAAAGGGAAAATAAAGGCTTTATATTGACAATTGTTAAAATGTCATATTTTAGCCTTATGTGCTACTAGGGAGACCCAGGCTATGATCCATGATGGAATGAAAGGGTTAAAAGAAAGTAGCAATATTAAAGGAATTGCAATCAAGCTATGATGCATTACTATAGAGGATCAAAGGGAAAATAAAGGCTTTATATTGACAATTGTTAAAATGTCATATTTTAGCCTTATGTGCTACTAGGGAGACCCAGGCTATGATCCATGATGGAATGAAAGGGTTAAAAGAAAGTAGCAATATTAAAGGAATTGCAATCAAGCTATGATGCATTACTATAGAGGATCAAAGGGAAAATAAAGGCTTTATATTGACTATTGTTAAAATGTCATCTTTGTGAAACTGTTACACTTTATGGATGCTTCTGGCCTGTAGGCTAAGCAGTTAGGTAATTCCTTTATGATTTTAATTCTGACCTATGTATACAATATTAAAACTTTTAAAATGACAAGTGATTCTTGAGCTAGATTTGTATTTTATCTGTTTTTATGCCATCTTTAATCACTAATTCAGTGTTTATTTTCAATACACCTTGTTATATCAATCTGTGTATATCAACAAGCATTTTCATATAATATAAAAGCTTTTATGTATTAAATTATTATTGTCCACAATTTTTATCTGATTCTCACCAAACTTCACACAAATATTCTTTAGGCTTCCGGTCAGGTCATGGGCTACTTATTTTTTTCGATATCCCTCGATATCGGAAATCCATACCCCAATATCGAATCAGGTCTGATCAAGATCAGGATTTCAGCCCTTTTATCGTAGTTCTTGCTGCAGAATTTGTTCTAACTTGGTAAAATTATAGTCTTTAGTCTCAAACATTAGTAGATCTTCTCATATGACTCGTTTTCCCGATACCAGAAATCAATACCCCTGATATTCTATTGAATCTGATCAAAAACTGATATTCAGCTATCAATATGACTCATTTTCTCCAATTTTACTGCTGATGGGTATGATAAGTTTTCATGGACTTACTTAGGTTAGTTTATCCTTGGATGACTTATTTGACTCCAATATTGGAAATCAATACCCTGATATCCTATTGGGTCCGTTATTTTGGTTTTTGCTCTAAGTAGATATAATTGTAGTTCTTAGTCTTAACAACCTACGTTTTTCATGCCAACGTCCAAAGAGTATGAGCACCAGGACCATGGATTAGTTTTAAAGCTTTCATTACACCCAAGCAACGCCGGGCTATACTGCTAGTCTTTATATACAAATGAAAATGAGTATTTAATAATAAAATTAATAATGTAGTTACCTTAGCATTTTGTATAATGAACTGCTTTTAAAAGAAATTCAATGAGTTTATAGGTGGTCAATTATATCTAACAATAAAGAGTTCATGGGGAACAGAAAAAAAAAGTACATCCTTAGTTATGGAAGTACATTCAGAATTTTCTCCACTTAAAAAAAAGAAATCTGTCATATTCAGGATAAACTGTAATACCCAGTGAATCCCAGTGGAACAATAAACCTTCTTTCACCATCTTTATATACAAATTAAAATGTGTAATTTTCTCTACTTAAAAAAAAAAAAAAAATCTGTCATCTTCAGGATAAACTGTAAAACCAAGTGAAACCCAGTGGAACAATAAGCTTTCTTTCACTATCTTTATATACAAATTAAAAGGTATAATTAATAATAAAATTGATAATGTAGTTATCTCAGCATTTTGTATCATGAACTTCTTTTAAAAGAAAACCAACGAGTTTATGGGTGGTCAATTCTATCTAACAAAGAGTTCATGAGTAACAGAAAAAAGTACATCCTTAATTATTTAAGTACACGCAGTCTCAAATATTAGTAGATCTTCTCATACGACTCATTTTCCCCTGATATCAGAAATCAATACTTCTGATATTTTATCGAATCTGATCAAAAACTGATATTCAGCCATCAATATGGCTCATTTTCTCCAATTTTACTCCTAATGGGTATGAGAAGTTTTCATGGACTTACCTAGGTTAGTTTATCCTATGTGCATTGTGGTGCAGTGGATATCAGCTCAGAACGGGGAGCCGAGTTCAAATTCCAGCTGAATCCATTGCATTCACTTACACACAAATACCCTTGGGAAAGGTATTAATCTGCCTCTTCCCTCCAGTTATGGGTTAAATAGCAGGACAGATTGGGTTCTATATCCTTGGCTGGCAACCAGTCTACCGTAGAAAGCAATGGCAACCTACTGCGGGATAATCTTCTACCCAGTCAGTCATGTCTCTTTCGAGACATGATCGCCCAAGCGTGTTTCACGTATGGCACTTAACTGACTGACTGACATGCAGAGTGTTGTCTACTTAAAAAAAGAAAACATTAAAAAAAATCTGTCATCTTCAGGATAAACTGTAAAACCAAGTGAAACCCAATGGAACAATAAGCTTTCTTTCACTATCTTTATATACAAATTAAAATGTGTAATTAATAATAAAATTGATAATGTAGTTATCTCAGCATTTTGTATCATGAACTGCTTTTAAAAGAAAACCAACTAGTTTATTGGTGGTCAATTCTATCAAACAATAAAGAGTTCATGGGTAACAGAAAAAATACATCCTTAATTATTTAAGTACATTTAAAAAAAAAACATTAAGAAATCTGTCATATTCAGGATAAACTGTAAAACAAACTCCTGCTTGTACCTCCATCTACTTTAATCAACCACCAGAAATCAATCCTTCCTAATTAAATCCTACATTTTTATCATTATCGATACTAGCTGACTTGTTCACACAAAAGCTGAGGTGATTGATGAACGTTTAAGTAAAAGTTAATCAGGTTTAAGAACAGTCAGTGATTGAGAACAACTTCCTGATCAATAATGACACCCTCAATTAAACGAGGTGTGTTAAGTAGAACACCAGTAGGTATTTACTAATTCTGGCACAAGGCCACAAATTCCAAGCACCCTACGAGATTTAACATCTAGAAACAAGTGAGTCAAGCTCATTAACCACTGCTTCAAGTGAGATGTTTTGAATGTTTATCTCGTCATGTTATCAATATGGCAGACAAGATTTTGTTTTCTACAAGTGTATGATTGATTTGTTTTATCCACCTGTTGCAGGTTATTTAAAGCCAGAAAATATTTTAAGATTGTGTGAATTTTTTTCAGAGATAAAGTTTTTTTACTGAGACATGTTCGACTAATTAATACTTAAGTGAACTAAAAGAGGTGAATCCATACCTTGCCTAAGTGAACATAATGAACCCAAATGAAATTGGAACTGAGCTCTCCCTTTTCTAATTCTTGTATGATTAAAAAAAATAAAAGACAAAATTATTTTTCTTATTTTAAAATTCATGTATTTATGAAAATCTCATTTGTAGATATTTTCATGAAAATTCTATGCAAAACATTGACTTTTGGGAAAAAATTCCTGGCATTCAGATTAGTGTCTTAATGCAACAGCATGCCAAAGACCAAAAACACAGTGTGACCCTTAAAAATAAATAAAGTTATGTTCTGTCACAAGAATGATGAATAGTATGGCAAGATTGCCAGAATTTATCATCTGAAGTCAATTGAATGAGCCATTTAGAAGCAGAGCCTAGGCTGAGCTTCCAATCAGTCAGTTAAGTGCCATACGTGATACATGCTTGGACGATCATGTCTCTTTCAATCCATGACTGACGAGAAAGATTTTCCTGCAGTTGGCAGCTGTTTCTTTCTGTGGGAGAGTGGTTGCCAACCAAGGCTATAGAACCCAATTTGTCCTTTTATTAAACCCATAGCTGAAGGGAGAAGAGATGGATTAATACCTTTCTCAAGGGTATTTGTGCATAAGTGAATAAAACTAATTCAACTGGAATTCAAACTCGGCTCTCTGATATCTCATTTCAGTCTGATCAGTCAGCGAAGTGCCATACGTGATACACGCTTGGGCGATCATGTCTCAAAAGAGACATGACTGACTAGGCAGAAGATTATACCACAGTAGGTTGCCATTGCTTTCTGCAGTAGACTGGTTGCTGACCCAGGCTATAGAACCAAATCTGTCCTATTATTTAACCCATAACTGGAGGGAAGAGATGGATTAATACCTTTCTCAAGGGTATTTGTGCATAAGTGAATAAAACTAATTCAACTGGAATTCAAACTCGGCTCTCTGATATCTCATTTCAGTCTGATCAGTCAGTTAAGTGCCATACGTGATACACGCTTGGGCGATCATGTCTTGAAAGAGTCATGACTGACTAGGCAGAAGATTATACCACAGTAGGTGGCCATTGCTTTCTGCAGTAGACTGGTTGCCAACCAAGGCTATAGAACCCAATCTGTCCTATTATTTAACCCATAACTGGAGGGAAGAGATGGATTAATACCTATCCCAAGGGTATTTGAGCGTAAGTGAATGCAAGGAATTCAACTGGAATTCGAACTCGGCTCTCCGATTTCTTGTTCCGAGCCGATATCCACTGCGTCACAACGCACATTCAGTCTGATACTCCACCTATTTGTGAAGAATTTATTCATGGTAGGTTTGAAATCCAGGGATTTTTGTCATTAATATATAGTTTTCTTTTCCTCTGCATCAGGTCTATGCCTACCCTGTCTACAAATGTGGCTTGGAATCTAACATGAAATATTACATCCATCTCTATCATAGAAGAGTGGAAACCAGGGTAAAGAAAGATAAGGGAGGAGGTTGTGTTAACCAAATGCCATATAGGTCATATGCAAAATCAGGTGCAGAAGTTTGAATAACAGAGGACGAAAAGTGTTACACTGAGATCTGAAGGTGTACTGACATGGTCAAAGATGCATTTCAAAACCTAAGCAGAGTATTGAGAGACAGGAAAATTTCATTAGAAACAAAGAAAAGAGTACTGGAAAAAAGAAAAAATAATTTATGACCAGAGAAGAAAATTATGAGAATGTAAGAAAAAAAAAAATTTATGTGATACCTGTCCAGTGAATGCTGGGCAACTTTATCAAAGATGGAGAGACTTGAAGATACAGAAATGTGGTTCTACAGAAGGATACTGATGATACCATGGATTGAGCATGTGAGCAACAACAAGGTTTTGGAGAGGATGCAAATGAAAAGGAAACTTAAACTTGACCTCAGGAAGAGACAGCTGAAGTATCTGGGACACATAATGAGGAAGAAGGGCTTAGAGAATCTAATATTCACAGGGTGGATAAAGGCAGAGAGAAACAGAGGAAAGCAAAGTGAGATATACTTGATGAGCTTGAGCAAGTGGATCGCAGAGTAGGATTTGGGAGAGATACCAAGAGAAAAATTATTCAGAACTACAAAGAATATGGAGATGTGGAGGGACATAATCATCTCAATCCTGAAGGGATCAGTCAGTCAGTTAAGTGCCATACGTGATAAACGCTTTGGCGATCATGTCTCGAAAGAGACATGATTGACTGGGCAGAAGATGTATCCCGCAGTAGGTTGCCATTGCTTTCTGTGGTAGAATGGTTGCCGACCAAGGCTATAGAACCCAATCTGTCCTATTATTTAACCCATAACTAGAAGGAAGAGATGGATTAATACCTTTCCCAAGGGTATTTGTGTGTAAGTGAATACAAGGAATCAAACTGAAATTCAAACTCAGCTCTCCGATTTGTCATTCCAAGTCGATATCCATTGTCCCACAACAAGGGATATGGCATATAAAAGAAGACAAACTGAAAAATGTAGAACCGTCCATATGTATTTCGTATAAAGAACAATACACAGTCAAAAATATTAAAGTAAACTGTGGAGGTCTAAACTAAATTCATATTAAATTTTATCAAGTCTTCTTTTATGTGCCCTGTCCCTTCAGGACGTAGGTGATCATGGCTTTCCACATTTCCCTATCCGTGGTGGCACTTAGGACACTTTCTCCTGTTACACCACAAAATCCTTGTTCCCTCATCCACCTGATCAGGGCCTTCAAATATGTTATCCACTGCTTTCCTCTGTCTTTTTCCCCTCTATCTGGCCTGTTAGCATCAGGTTCTCCAAGCCCTCCTTCCTCATTGCATGTTCCAGAAACTTTAGCTGTCTCTTTCTGATGCTCAGTATTAATTTCCTTTTTGTTTCCATCCTTTGCAAAACCTCATCATTGCTCACATGCTCAATCCATGATATTCGCAGCATCCAAACAGATTGTTATGGAGTAATTTTCCTTATAACACCCACCGACTAAATTTTACTCCGCAGGGGTAAATTTTTTTTTTTACAGGCAATATGAATAAAGAAAAAAAACAAAAAAAACTTCACTTTCTCAGCAAAATCGTAGTATATCTCCTACGTTTTGGATCCACTTGAAATTAATCCATTTCGTTCCTTTTTCTTTTGGATCGGCATACTTCTGGTAAAATTGTTACTGGTGTTGGTGTCATGTTGGTTATCTTTATTAGCCAAATTTCTTTGGCGTGAGAAAAAATTTTCTCTCCTACTCCGCGTGACCTCGCAAAATTTCTGTCATTGCCGATTTTGTTGTGGTGACTTTTGGCTTGAGAAAAAACAAGTTTTCTCTCCTCTTCTGAGTGAATTCAGAGGACGCACTTAGATGAGGTCAACAGACGGAGGACGCACTTAGATGAGGTCAACAGACGGAGGACGCAATTAGATGAGGTCAACAGACGGAGGACGCAATTAGATGAGGTCAACAGACGGAGGACGCAATTAGATGAGGTCAACAGACGGAGGACACAATTAGATGAGGCCAACAGATAGAGGGATCAAGAAAAAAAGAACACAAATAAAAGAACACATTACTTTTAATGTTATTTTCAGTGGATACCCTTATTTAACTAGACACTATTTATTTACTAAACTGCATATTTATTTTTATCTACTGGCCTGAATATTTGAGAACATTTATTGAAGTAAATATGCAAACTCCAACTGGAATTCATACTCAGCTCTTTGATTTCTTGTTCAAAACCATTATCGACTGCACCACTATGCACATCCTTAGAATAATCAGTTAAATGCCATATGCGATACACACTTTGAGTGATCATGTCTCAAAAGAGACATGACTAACTGGGCAGAAGATTATCCTGCAGTAGGTTGCCATTGCTTTCTACAATAGACTGGTTGCCAGCCAAGGCTATAGAACCTAATCTGTCTTGTTATTTAGCCCATAACTGGAGGGAAGAGATGGATTAATATCTTTCCCAGGGGTATTTGTACGTAAGTGAATGCAAGGAATTTCAACTGGAATTTGAACTAGGCTCCCTGATTCGTTGTTCCGAGTCGATGTCCACTGCACCACATTGCATATTCCTAGACAGCAGTGCGCTGACATGTTGGCAGTAGGAACGAAACAAATGACAAACGGTCAGCAAAACTTAACAGCAACTGCGAGATCACGGAAGTGAAGAAAAAAATGAAAAAACAAAATAGAGAAAGAAGAGAGAAACGACGCGCACAGTTGTGAAAGCATGAAGCATACCACCGTTACAAGTTAACTTACTGACCTTGAGACGCCAACCGACACATACGTACATTCAGTGAAATGGTAGACAAACAAATGAGCAACAAAATGAAAATAGACACACTTAACTTCAGGAAGAGTTAAAATTTCTATGACCAATAACAAGAGGGCTAGGACAATTTGAAAGCAGAGAGGAAAATAGTGTATAACTAACTAAAAAAGCTTCTCTAGATAAATGGCAGAACAATGTTTAAGAGAGATATCAAAAAGAAAAAAAATTAAGAGCTACAAAAGACAGGAAACTGTGGAGCGCCATGATCCCAACATCCTGAAAAGACATGGAACATAGAAGAAATGGTAAAAGCATTATTAACTTATCTATGGTGTCATTGTTTCATTATTTTCATCCTTCTCTTACCTTCTTCCTGACACCCTCTGTAACCTATCACTATTTCTCATAATTTTCCTCCTACGTAACCCCCTGCTCAACAGTGGCAGTAAAATGCTTTGCTTGGGGCGACAGATTTAAAAAAAAAAAATTAATTACTGATGCAATCAATATTTTTTAGTCCTATAGTTTGAGTATCTACACACAAGGCACCATCACATGACAGGTTGTACAGTCATTACTGTGTTTACCTAGCTATCAATATAAACATCGGGTTTAGTTTGGTTGTTTTTGTTTAGTGACAGTGAGTTTTGTTGAATGGCATATCAACCTTTGTGTTATTTAATGCCAAAAATGTGAGGCTTTAATGTTTGCTTTTTTAATGTTCAGTTATAATGAGAAGGTTGATTTCATCAAATTTTAATGAAATTTTTTTGTTTTTATTCTTTTTTATTTAAAAAAAAATGAAAATGTTTTCCACTTTTAAATTCAAAAATGTTTTTCTAAGAATAAATTTTTTCCTTCAAAAATGTGTTATGGTAATAATTTTTTCTTCAAAAATGTATATTTTTCTACAAAAGTCTATTTTAGTGTATATATTTCTATTAAAGTCTATTTTAGTGTATATATTTCTATTAAAGTCTATTTTAGTGTATATATTTCTATTAAAGTCTATTTTAGTGTATATATTTCTATTAAAGTCTATTTTAGTGTATATATTTCTATTAAAGTCTATTTTTATGTATATATTTCTATTAAAGTCTTTCACACTCCACCCACATCTATTGAACAGGTATAGAGGCTCATCCCTTGTTCCCTGTTTAGGATGTTGTTTCCGGCTTTCTCTTTTCCAATCTTTTCACTATTACGTAGCTCCCTGCACATCAGTGGTGTTACCGCCTTGCTCAGGGTGATATGATTTAAAAAAATATATATATATATATATATATATATATATATATATATATATTTAGTATATCGAGGCAGCAAGTAATTTTCTAGACATATGCTATTAAATATAAGAGACAATGAATGTCTATTATGTTTAATCATGAGCCGTTCTAAATGTCATATTTTTGCTTTAATTTCAGTTGAAAATAAAGACAAAAATTCTCCAACATTTGGATAATTATTTATTGGTTTTCTTCTAAGCTTTCGGCTCACATGAGCCATCTTCAGAGAGGTAGTTTAAACTGAAATATTATAAAATCCACCATCACCGACGATTTTATTTTGTGTTGACATAAAACTCCGCTTGGCAACGGCAATAGTTACCAAAAATAATAAACGCAGTTCTTAAGTTTGCGATGCGGTTTTATGACGTCATACCACGGGATAGCGCGAAATGACAACAAAACCATCTAGTCAAATGCAATGTAATATGTTATTTCCTGTTTTAAAGTTGATTTTATTGAGTGTTGGTTGTTTTGATTTGATGTACATGGCCTCCAATATCTGCAGGTTCCTCTTACTGTGTGTATGAGTAAGGATCACCATATTGTTGACCAAAATCTGTCTGATATTACCTACATGTTTATGTTTTTCAGAGAAATGTTGTTTAATAGTACTCTGATCAGAAAGATGACATGTAAGTCTACGAGAGAGTGTGGTTGTGGTAAAACCAATATATGTACTAGGTTTTTGATTAGTATCAGAGATGCAATCTCTGAATGGGCATGTAAATTAGTACACTACATTGGTTTTTTGTAAAGAATTTAGTTTAGTGCCTGTTGGGTTATTATAGACTATGAGGTCAATTGTTTTAAACTTTTTATAATATATAATGAGTTTAATTTGATTATTACTTTCGACTGGTTTAACATTTCTACGTATTATGTTTTTGAGAGTTTTTTCATCTTGTTTATAATTATTATGTATTTGGTTGCAATAGTATAAGTTAATAGTGTTATGTTTATTTTGATGTAAACCATTATTATTAATAATATTATCATTATTGTTAGAGCTATTGTTAAGTTTGTTGAGATACATTTTAATTTGTTGATCAATAACGGAGTTAGGAAATCCATTATTGACTAGTGTTTGCTTAATATTGTGTAATTCTTTATAAAATATAGATTTAGAAGAAGATATCATTTGTGTGCGTTGAAGTAAGTTTTTTATAACAGCTAACTTATATCGTTGGGGGCATTCACTATTATAATTAAGAAGACACGAATTTATGCTAGTTGGTTTCCTATATAGAGAAGTAGTAAATTTATGTGTGCTAGAATCAATGAATACATCAAGGAATGGGAGTTTGTTATTAATATTAAGTTCTAAGGTAAATTTGAGGACGGAGTGACTTTCAAATTTGTTTTTAAGATATTTAATTTGATCGATATTCTTAGCTAAAACAAAGATGTCATCTATATATCTTACATATATAGAGGGTTTATTGTTGTCATTAATTATTTTATTTTCTAGATTTGCCATATAATAATTAGAAAAGAGGGGACCTAAAGGAGATCCCATCGCAATACCATCTATTTGTGTATAAATATTGCCTAAGGGATCGTGAAAGGGTACTTGTGTGGTGCATGCTAATAATAGTTTTTTTAATATAGTGGGTTTAATATTGATTGATGGGAGAGTAGCATGGTTGTATACATCACGGATAATGATGTCAATTGTTTCCTGGACGGGAACATTTGTGAATAAGTTTTGGACATCCAAAGATGCAATCATTTGATTATTAGGTTTTACGGAATGGAGAATCTGTAAAAATTCGTCCGTGGAGTTAATACTATATTTACCGGGAAGATAGGGAGTAATTAGTTTGTTAAGTGTTTTGGAAAGGTTATATATTGGTGTGGGTATTTGAGAAATGCTAGGTCGGAGGGGGATGATCTTTTTTATGGATTTTTACATTTCCATAAAGGTAGCCGGGCTGATAATCACCTATAATCTTTTGAAGTTTATAGGATCTTATTTCAGCATTGTTTGCAGTAATAAGTTTATTGATATGTTTTTTGAGTTGGGTTGTGGTATTACAAGTTAATTTTTTAAATTTATTGTGATCGTCGAGAATGGCCTGTAATTTGGAGTGATATTCCTGTCTGTTTAAAATAACAAATATATTGGTTTTATTGGCACATTGGATAACAATATTTTTGTTATTTTTGAGATGTGTGGCAGCTTTTATGAGAGGCATATTTATAATATCATTAGGATTTTTATGGTAACGGTGTTTGATTGATTCAGCTTTGAGTAATTCTTTTAAGCCTACCTGTGTAGTAATATGGTTGTCATGTTCGAGTTGAAGTATTTGTTGGTATAAAGCTTCAATTTCCATTTGTTTAAACATTGAATTAGGTTTCTGTGCGACATGAAAATTTGGTCCGAGATTAAGGAATTCTATTTCATCTGGAGTAAGTTGGTAATCCGATAGGTTAATGAAGTTGTCATTGATGTTTGGTAAGAGTATTTTTCCTTTATATAATTTGTTTAGCTTTTTTTGCATGACTTGTTTATGGGATTCATGTTCCTTTTGTGTTGTATTGTATAATAAATCCAATATTTCCTTGAATTTATCACTTGTGGTAGAAGACTGTAAAATTTCTTTGATGTGTACAATTTCAGTGTTGATTTCTTGTAATTCCTGTTTGGCTGTGTGCATTTGACGTTTTATAAGGTTCCATTGCAATTTCTTAGCGGTGGGATCATTTAATGCTGCGGCATCATGTAACTTAAATTTAGTATATCGAGGCAGCAAGTAATTTTCTAGACATATGCTATTAAATATAAGAGACAATGAATGTCTATTATGTTTAATCATGAGCCGTTCTAAACATTGTATTTTTGCTTTAATTTCAGTTGAAAATAAAGACAAAAATTCTCCAACATTTGGATAATTATTTATTGGTTTTCTTCTAAGCTTTCGGCTCACATGAGCCATCTTCAGAGAGGTAGTTTAAACTGAAATATAAAATCCACCATCACCGACGATTTTATTTTGTGTTGACATAAAACTCCGCTTGGCAACGGCAATAGTTACCAAAAATAATAAACACAGTTCTTAAGTTTGCGATGCGGTTTTATGACATCACACCGTGGGATAGCGCGAAATGACAACAAAACCATCTAGTCAAATGCAATGTAATATGTTATTTCCTGTTTTAAAGTTGATTTTATTGAGTGTTGGTTGTTAAAGTCTATTTTTATGTATATATTTCTATTAAAGTCTGTTCTTATGCTTTCATAATGTTTTGACCCCAGTTTGGGGGTTAACTATTTGCCCACAGCTGAGATCCCAACAGGTGCTACCACTCCATGTCAGGGTGGATCTGGGAACAACAACAATTAAGAGGTGGTTCCATGCTCCTCACAATCTCCCAAATCAGAGGCCTTGCTGCCAGATGCAGTTTACTGTCATGCCCAGGATTGTTGTTTAGTAACAGATCATGCTCCATGTGTAAAAACATTAGGGCTGCCTGATTTGGCATTTATTAGTGAAAAGCAAAGGATTCACTTGGAGGATGGGGTTCCAAGCACCAAGCTTTACTATGGATTGGTTTCTAGTTACAAATGAACACATTTCTATGTGTATGATTACTCTGATAATTTTTTTTATTTCTTTATTATTCAATATCTGAATGGATGTAATTTCTATTATAATCAACCAAGTGAGCTAACCCTAACCATTGAATTTAATCAACAGAAATGGCAGTTATTGATTATATGCTGCAAAATGTGAACAGCAGCCAAACCAATAATCAAAGAAATTGCACAATTACTGTGCATCAAGTATAAAGCTTCAACAGGTACTCATGTGCAGTCGATTCTCACACAAACTATCAGAGTGAAGCTGTCAGAATCAAATTTACTGATCTTTTTTGTACTATGTTCGTTTAAGACATAGCTGATATATCCTATCTCTAGTGGCTTTTAGCATGCTTTTTTTTCTGTTACCCTACCCATACCTCGCTCTTCCATCCACTTGCTCAAGCCCGTGAAGTATGTTACACATGGCTTTCCATTGTTTCTCTTTCCCGCTATCAGACTTGTGAGCCTCAAATTCTCCAAGCCCACCTTTCTTATTCCTCTCCAAAACTTCATTGCTGCTCACATGCTCGATCCATGGTATCCACAAATACTGATGGATGACCATAAAGAAAAAACCTGTTACCATCCTCTGAGAAAGTCAAGAAATATTATATGTGAGTGGGAACTGAAGTCAACACCCAGGGGCTGCAGTCTGTTTCATACTAAAAATAACAGTCAGGCCCGATTATTGCATTTACCATGAAACAGATCGTCACCTCCGGGTGTTGCCTTCAATGTCCACATTAATATTTACCTATGCTGATATCAAGCCCTTTAATCTATAAATTATCATACTTTAAAACTATATTTTATATATAACAGAAACTTTTTATATATCAAGAAGAATTTTAGTGGAAAGATGTATGACAAAGGGGAAAAAGGTTTTGTGTGACACATTTTGTCATTTAGAACTTCATCAGACAAAATAATGTTTATGCTGATGTGGCAACACATGAGAGAGGATGGGAATTTTAAATTTAAAGATGATTTTTTGTGTATTTTGTGTATATTTAGCTAAATTATATGACAAAAACACAAAAATATTATCTTTAAAATAAACATGATCAGGCTTTCAACAGATGATACACATTGGAATTTCAAAATTCCAACATATATCCCTTGTATGTTGTGAATATAGCAATAAAGATGAGGACAATAATACAAATGTGTATAGACAAAATAGTGAAAATACTTCATCCCAGGGTATATATTATGCTCTCATTATGATTGAGCTCTCTAGAGAGGAAAGTGAAAAAAAAGAAAAAAAAGTTACCACTTCTGTGATTTATGCATAACTCTTCAGCAATGAATTGAGTTCTTTCAGTAACTGGTGTGTGTATACACTGCTTATATATAAAATGCTAAAATCTGATGTCATGTGCCTATGGCTTAGGGGTTAGCGACTCCGAAGCTGTGATACAGCAAAGCAGGCTTATATGTGGATGACGAATATATATATATATATATATATATATATATATATATATATATATATATCACACAGAAAGTTCGGAGATGAACAAAATGGAATTATCAAGTGACATATCTAATTTATTTGTTTGAACATTATTTTTAATTGATACTTATATATATATATATATATATATATATATATATATATGGATATACATGCAAACACAGACACACATATATATATATATATACTTCACATGTTAATAAAACTGTGCTCAGTATAATATAACAGGTGCATATTATGTACAGACAGTTTCTAGATTTGAATTTGTTTTTTTTTGGTTCTTGCCTTGTTTATGTTTGTTATAAATTATAGTGAAACTTAAACATGAAATTGGAAAGAAAATCACAAACGCTAAATTAATATGAAAGAATGAATTTTGTTAGGGGCAGATATTGTACATGTAGTACAAACAAGACCACTTGTAGTTTATATTTCAGGGAATTAAGGCATTAATACATTATATATATATATATATATATATATATATATAAAATAATAAAATAATCAAATAAGTAAATAAATAAAAACTGAAAAGGCAAATCAATATTAACTTGGGTCTATGAATTTGAGCAGATATTTATTTTAATGTCTGCACGTGTTCATCAGTTTACTTCTTTTGTTTAAAAAATTGGGTTTATATTAGGTGTTCCAATAACTTGGACTGATTTTAAATGTGAATTAAGTTTAAATGTCTAATGTTATTTTTCAATTTCTTTCAGATGTAACAACTTCAATCTTTGGCACTTTCAAGGATGGAAAGATTAACAATTGAACAATGTTTTAAAATTATCAAAACCTATGACAAAAATAGATGTTCAAATAAGACAAGTTTCCATATTGAATCATCTCTCAAAACAGTAATGTCAATTAGCCACCATGATTGTGCTAATTGATGCCTTCAGGTTCATTCCTTTGTGGTCATCTCAAAAGTAAGGTCTATGCCAACAAGCCAACACCAATTCAACAGCTGAAGAATGAGATAAGATATATTGGTGAGATCGAGGAGCAGAGATGTCATCAAAAATTTTGACCATTGAGTGGAAGTGTGCTGCCAATGCCTCGGTAAACATTTGGGTGATATTATTTTTCCCACATAATTGCCATGGCTCGAATAACATGATCCAATACTGAAATCAATAAAATTTCACCAATGACTGTTTTATTCACTGCTAACTTCGATCCATCTAAATAGAACACTATATATATATATATATATATATATATATATATATATATATATATTCTTCATTTGTGAAAGAGTTATTGCATGACCTAGGTTTCTACCATGCAATGTCTTCAGGCAATTTGCAATAGCTAATTTTACCGTTTACCTTTTTTTTTCCCCCCTTGAATACTTACATGACGGGAAATTTTTTTGAATGTACAGTTTTTAAAATTACAAGAAATTATGTTTTAATCCATGGTTGTATGAACCTAATAGGTATTTTTTTTAGTATGGTTACACTTACTCATAATTTCTGTTACTTCATTCAATAGTTCAGTTTTGTTTGGGAATAGAATATAATTGTATTGAACACTTTTTAAGACAAATTATGACCAAAAACTAAGTAATTAAACAATACATATATATATATATATATATATATATATATATATATATATATATAAATAAACATGCAGTGTAGATATAGAAGAATCCAAAGTAGTATCCTGTACATAAAGTGGTAGGATAACTCTCTAAGAGAGCTCTAAATATATATGTATATAAATACATATAGAGCAAATATATGTAAAAGTTTCTGTACAATAAAGATGAGATTTGTGTAAAATCTTCTGTACAATAAAGACAGAAGCTGATGAAGGTTCGTCTGAAATAGGCCTATACTTCCGCTTAACCATGGAATAATGTGTCTGTCTTAATTCTGCACATATATAAATCTACTATCCGCCTGTGTATTGAATACTGCTGCCACATCTGGTTAGGTACCCCTGCTATTCACCTTGGGAATTTTGACAAAATCCAATGGAGAATCTGCAATGTGATCAATACCAACTTAGCAGCTCAGCTGCAGTCACTCTCTCACCGGCATGACGTGGCTTCCTCATGCCTCTATACATACTTTCACGGCTTTTGCTCCAATGAACTTAGATCACTTCTGCTCCCTAGGGATGAATTTACATGAGCTACTTGATTAGCAACTAGGTCCCACCCTTTTACAGCGAAACCGATAAAGTATAACCGCAATTTCTACTCTAACAGCTTCTTTTCTCGCACTTCCCTTCCATATACTTGCTTCCCCGGCAGCTACAATCTCCAGGAATTTAAATCTAAGGTCAATAGACATCTATCACACTAACTCGCATCCATTGTCACAAGCCCTTTTTCCGTCTACTCCACCCACATCCTCAGTATCCTCATCTGTCTATTACCATCCTCCTGATATTTCCTATAACTAACCCCTCTTTCTCATCAGGTTCCTTTATGTAAACCCTGTGCAACAGTAACAGTAGAATGCCTTGCTTGGGTTGAGATGATTAAAAAAAAAAAAAATTTTACACACACACACACACACACATATATAGTCATCCGCAAACAGATCTGTTTCACTGTATTACATCTCATCAGTACAGTTAGATTGCTTTTAACCCAGGATTGAAACCTGACCAAATTGGCGTCAGTTGGCGATTCTACCTCTAGGCTATGGGTGCTCGGTAGAAGAAGAGACTTTTTAGCGCGTATATTATCATTATACACGCCCAATAGCCAGAGTTCTCTAATTCATTATTGAATGAGTGATGCATACATGCCAGAGTAGCTACTGTTTTTTTCAAAGTTTCCTGTTCTCCGAAAGTGCTCAATCAGGGTGTGAAAGCGTAAGTCGATATATGTGTGTGTAAAAAGAGTATGAATTGTAGTAGTTGTATACTTCCTACTTATAAGAATAACTAATGTTCTAACTGAAGTAAAAGTTAAAATTTTCAATGTTTATTTTTATAGGTAGAGCTACAGAATTTAAGAATATGATATAGCACATCCTTTCACCGACATGATTACATACCTTGACTTCTATGCCAGACAAAACTAATCAAAGTCTATGAATAAGAACTAAAAATAACCTTGTTTGTCTTCAATACAAAACCTTTCACACTAAGACATACTTGAAAATGAACAAAAAGAGACAAACATTGTGTAGATGTTTTAATTGATTGTTTGTTTTAGCAGCATATTGACCCCTGTGGGTCATTTAATGTTGTTATTGAATTTTTTATTCAAAAATGTATCAAAACATTTGAAGTTGTTGCATGGTTTTTAAAATATCCCAAGTTTTATATTTCGGGAGTATTTCTAAGTTGTATGGGTCAAGGTCTAAGCTCTATTCTTGTTTATAGAAGTTAGAAGTATTTTATTTTCTTCAGATGTCCTATTATTTGGGAAGTAGGTACATTTTTGAAGAGTATCTTAAGATTTTGTTTGTGGCGCAACGGATATTGACTCAGAACGAGAAATTGGGGAGCCGAGTTCAAATTCCAGTTTAATTCCTCGCATTCACTTGCGCACAAATACCCTGAGGAAAGGTATTAATCCACCTCATCTCCCAGTTATTTGTTAGATAACAGGACAGATAGGATTCTATAGCCTTGGCTAGCAACCAGTCTACTGCAGAAAGCAATGGCGATTTACTGCGGGATAATCTTCTGCCTAATCAGTCATGTTGCTTTCGAGACATGATCGCCCAAAGCATGTATCACGTATGGCATGTAACTGACTGGGTGCTTCTTGCATTCTATCAAGATATACTTGACTGTGAGAAATTGGTTGCAGCGGGGACAAGGAGTAGATTCTGCCTTGACCAAGTGAATGTGTCCAGTTCTTATTCTGTTGAGCAATATGTCTATGGTCAGCCAATGGCTCTGTATTCTTACTTACTGTTACCAGATCTTCAAATAGTAGTTTATTGCTTGCCATTTTCTTTTGATGTATTGCGTAATTTTGTTTTTATAATCTATATATGGGAGTTTGATGTTGGTTATTTTCATTTTTGTTGCCTCTTTTGCAAGTGTGCTGGCTTCATGATTTCCCAATTCCTATATAGATAAGAATCTAGACCAATATTATTGTTTTTTGCTTTATGAACTAATAAGTTTATAGGATTTCTTGAATGTAGGACTATTTGTTTTTTTCTTTTTAATTGCTTTGATAGAAAGCTTATAATATTCTCAGACTCCCTATCTTCTGAATTTTTTATCATATTAAGTGTCATTTTATGACTCGTAGTTCAGCTGTATAGATGAATGCATTATTTGGTTTAACTTCTTTATGAATTTGTCTGGCTGTATTCTATCGAGAATTCTCGATCCATCTGTATAGAATGGCTTGTAGTTACAATATTTGTCTCTTAATTCTCTATACACATTTTCATTGATAGACTTTTTTTGTTGTGTCAATGTTAGGTCTATGTGAGGTTTAGAGATTGTCTCTAGAGACACCTCATTTATTGTGACTGGTATTACATTATCAAGATCTTCGTTTATTTGTTCTAGTGCTTTGTTAATTTTGAAGTCCAAGAGAAGGGTGGCTGTTTGTTTATTTCCATGAAACTGGATATATTAAGACTCATATGATTTTTGGCATGCTAAGTTGTATGGGTTAGATTGTAGTTTTAGAGCATAGGTTTCCAACCTTTTTGCTGTGATTACCGCAAAATACAATTTCACTATTATCCATTACCCCAGTAAATATGTCCCAAATTGTTTGCCATTTTCTTTTGATGTATTGTGTAATTTTGTTTTTATAATCTATATATGGGAGTTTGATGTTGGTTATTTTCATTTTTGTTGCTTCTTTTGCCAGTTGCTGGCTTCATGATTTCCCAATTCTTTCATAGATAAGAATCTAGGCCAATATTATTGTTTGTTTGCCTTATTTATAGGATTTCTTGAATATAGGACTATTTGTTTTTTTCTTTTTAATTGCTTTGATAGGAAGCTTATAATATTCTCAGACTCCCTATCTTCTGAATTTTTTTATCATATTAAGTGTCATTTTATGACTCGTAGTTCAGCTGTATAGATGAATGCATTATTTGGTTAAACTTCTTTATGAATTTGTCTGGCTGTATTCTATCTAAAATTTTCGATCCATCTGTGTAGAATAGCTTCTAGTTCATAGGGCATTAATGATATGTTCTGAATCTTTCTTAAATAATGAAATCAATTTTGTGAAGGAAACTTTATGTGGTTTAGGGTATCCCCCTAATACTGTTAATTTGGTTATCCGTGAGAAACTTGTGGAGTTCAGAAAGGTTAAACCTTATACAGTTAAAAAGGTGCCCGCTTTATCTTAGACTTCCCTGGATTGGATCTAAGTGTAAAAGTTTAACTAGACAGATTTCATCGAATGTCCGTTGTCAATCGCTCTATATTCTTTTTGTCGGCAGATGTTCACATAGTTTATTGTTTGGAAACATGTCCCAAATTGCTTGCCATTTTCTTTTCATGTATTGTGTAATTTTGTTTTTATAATCTATATATGGGAATTTGATTTTGGTTATTTTCATTTTTGTTGTCTCTTTTGCCAGTGTGTTGGCTTCATGATTCCCTCAATGCCTATATGGCTAGGAATCCAATTTAATATTGTTTTCAGCTTTATTAACTAATAGGTTTCTAGGATTTCTTCAATATAGGAATGATTTGTGTTTCTTTTCTTTAATTACCTAGACAGGGAGTTTATAATTGTCATGGCGCCATCACCGACAGACTGAATGAATTCTTCCAACCATTATTTATACCTCCTCTGTCAAGAGCCTGAGGAGAGCGCCCTCAGAGCAGCCCAAAATCAGCTGAGAGTTGGTCTACAAACACTGCTACCTTAGCGACCATTACGAGTCCCAATTCTAAGGCCGAGGGTCGAATCATAGTATTCCACACTAACTCATATTATCGTTCCTACTAACCAAGTTCCAATTATCGTATTCTTTCCATATTTAATATATATTTGTATTTTCCTATTTGGTTGTTTTTGCATTATTCTCACCAGGACCTTTAACCGGGTCCATGACAATAATATTCTCAGACTCCCTATCTTTTGAATTTTCTATCATTTTAAATGCCATTTTATGACTCATAGTTCAGATGTCAAGATAAATGCATTACTTGCTGGCCTAATTTGTTAATGAGTTTATCTTTGTGGTTCTATTCTATCTAGGATTTTTTATCTACTAGCAGTATAGCCCGGTGTTGCTCAGGTGTTTGAGTTTTGGGTTTGATTTTTGTTTAACGGCATATCAACCTCTGTGGGTTATTTAATGTTGAAAGATATTTTTTTAATGTTTGGTTGAGTAAGAAAGTTGATTTATTTTGTTTTAGAAAACTGAAGATGTCTTCTAGTTTTGTATTAAAAAATGTACTACTGGTAATAATATTTTTTCCTTCAAAAATGTGTAATGGTAATAACTTTTCAAAAAAGTAATGTTGGTAATATTTTTCATTCAAAAGTGTATATTTATCTATCAAAGTATTTTTATATATATATATATATATTATATTTCTATAAAATTATTTTTACACTTTTATAGTGTTTTGACCCCAGTTTGAGGTTAGCTATTTACCCATAGCTGGGACCCTAACAGGTGCTACCACTCCAGGTCAGAGTGGACCTGGGAACAACAGCAATTAAGAGGTGGTTCCATGCTCCTCACAACCTCCCAATAAGAGGCCTTGCTGCTGGATGCAATTTACCGTCATACCCAGGACCTGCTCGGGTGTAATGAAAACTTTAAAACTAATCCATGGTCCTGGAGCTCAGACTCAGCCTAAAGAATATTTGTGTGAAGTTTGGTGAGAATCGGATAAAAATTGTGGATTTGTATAAACAGACACACACACACAAACATCTTGCCTGTTATATATATATATATATATATATATATATAAAATCGATTTTCTGCACTATTGTAAGAACTGCAACCTTGAAACTTCTGAATATCGTTTCTTATGTCTTTGTCTATGAGTGCATCAAATTTGATTAAAATCGGACCACTCCTTCTATAACCCGATTATTTCGATTATGGATTTTCGATATTCAGGTAACGGACACACACACACAGACAAAGTTCCATTTATAAATAAGTTTAGATAGATACGTATAGAATGGTTTATTGTCACCATATTTGTTTCTTAATTATCAGTACATACTTTCGTCAAATGTTTTTTCTTTTTTTTCTTTCAATGTTAGGTCTATGGAGATTGCCCATAGAGTTAACTTATTTATTGTGACTGGTGTTATGTTATCAGGATCTTTGTGTATTTGCCTTATTAATTTGAAAGCTAAGTGAAGGGATGGCTGTTGGTTTATTTCTATGGAACTGGATATATTGCGATTCACATGTTTTTTGGTATATTGGTGGAATTGTACTTTCAGTGCATTTTGGAGGAGAAATTTTTCCCGTCTCAAAGATATAAGTGGTTCAATGGCTTCTACATAGAGATTTTGCATGGGGAGTTCTGGAAGGCTACAAGACTTAATCTCAGTCCTTGATTTTGTATGGTTTATAGTATTTTTAAAAATAGAATTAACATATGGGACTGTAAATAGTGTATCCATTGTGTAATTTTGATCTTATGCATAAGATATTCTGAGCATTACTTTTTAGTCAGCATGAATTCAGTTTTGATATTACTTTTAGAAACTTCAAAGACTTTTGGCATTTTTGTTTAAGGTAATCAATGTGTGCCTTAAATTTAAATTCACTATATAGTATGATTCCTAGATATTCTATTTTTTGGGCTATGGGAATTAAGTGTCATTTAATTTTAATTCTGAATCAAGGTGGTAGGCTAGTTTTTTGCAGAAATGTATACAAACAGTTTTTGTTTTGGAAAAAAGGAATCAATTTTCACTTGCCCATTTTTCTTGTTTAAACATATTTGTACGTATATTTCAAAGGAAAGCATGTTTAGCAATGAGTGTGATATTGACAGATTATCTACATGTAGGAATTTTTCAATTTCTGTATTTATGGTTTTAATAATACTATTTATTTTGAGAATAAATAATGTAACTGATAAAATGTTATCCTGAAGTACCCATGTCTCCTGCTTGAGTATATCTACTGTTGTGTTGCCATTTTGTACTTTGAATGTTCAGTTTGATAGGAAGTTTTGGATGAATATACATATTCTTCCTTTTGTTCTCATCTTGTGCATGTCTTTTAGGATATCATACTTCCATGTGGTACCATAGGATTTTCAAGATCATCAATAATCAATACCACAAGACGACATCAAACATAAACATCATTAGTTAAAGATTCAAACCATACAATTGATCATTGGTTCCTTTGTTTTTCTGAAATCCACTTAAATAGCTAGATAAGAGATCATTTTGCTCCAGGTACCATGTTAGTCAAGCATTTACAATTCTCTCCATCGTCACACAAATGCAACTTGTTAGTGCAATGGGTCAATTGTTTGTTGGACTAAATGGTTTTTGCCAGGTTTAGGAATTGGAACAATAACAGATTGGAAATTTGTTTCAACACCATACATCATTAAAGATCTGGAGAAGTATTCTGGGAAGTGTCTTAAAAATTGGTATAGAATTTGTTTGGACTAGTTACAGATTTTTTACTTTTATTAATGGTCTTAATTCTATCATTTATCTCCATTTGTTTTGGTTAAGTGGACTGTTGCAGTCTGTGATGTTTTTCCATAAATCTTCCTGATTATTTCCTATGTTTTATTTATTGAGATTTCATGGTTTAATATGGAAATGGAGTTTTAACAAGATTCTCTATTAGATTTTTTAATTATACAGTGTGCTTTTGTTATGATTGCTTGTAGTTTTGTAGGTTTTAATTGGTATGTGCTTTAAAGAAAGATTTTTGTATTGTCATGCTATTTGTGTTAGTATGTTTGTAAATGAGACTTGGTTGACTATTGGATCTTAAAAATGACTGTTTTTGGTTATCTATTTCTATATGTACCATACTTACTATACAGATTGTTTTTCATATTTGTGAATATTTGTATATTCTTAATTATTCAAGTTTTTTTCATTTCTTTTTAAATCTTATTGTCTTTATGTGGGTTTTCATTATGTTTATTTGCTTTTCATTCTGTTTCTTCTTTTATTTTTGGATTTAGATTTTGTTTTCTGTTGAGGTTCAACTGATTTCTGTTCTCTAAGAATTCTGTCTGTAGAATTTTTTATTTGTCAAGTTTTGAGTGCTTTGTTGTTGAGAGGTGAATTTTGTGTTAGATTTACACTGAACAGTTTTTGTTTTATGGTATGGGTTGTTTCCAAGTTTCCAAATGTTTTCAATATTTTTTAATTAAAAATATTAGTTCTTGTGTTTCATGTAATTTGTTTGATATTACATTATAATAGACCCCAAGTCCTACCCTTGTTATTTAACCCATAACTAGAGGGAAGGGATGGATTAATACTTTTCCCAAGGGTACCAGTGCTTAAGTGAATGCAGAACTCGGCTCACCAATTTCTCTTTCCGAGCTGATATTCACTGCACCACAACGCACATCCGTCACTATACGCTTACAGCACCTGGTATTCCCAAGCGGTCACCCACCTAAGTACTGACCAGGCTCAACGTTGCTTAACTTTGGTGATCGAGCGAGAACCGGTGTATCAACGTGATATGGTCGTAAGCCTTCTGTAATGGTTCTGGTGCATCAAAAGTAATGATATAAGTGTTGGTATCTATAATTCTATCATTTATTAATAGATATTCTTTGTATTTGTTTTTCTTTTATATAATTATTGGTCTTAATTTCTTCCAATGTACACTGTGAGAGTTCAGTGCTTCTCAACATGTCTTTGGAGGAATTCAATAATTAGGCTGAGTAGACCCTTACTTTTATATCATGAAATTTGGTCATCCTCAGTAGAGTTTCAGCATCATGTTTTTCTTTGACTTCTATCAGTAACGTATTATTTTTTTTTAACTGTTTTAGAAGTTAACCAAGATGCTAAAATCTTTCTATTACAAAAGGTGACAACATTATTAGTTTGTCTTCTATTGATTCCATGACTATGAATTTCAAAAGGTTTTCCTTTGATTTTTTATGTCTATATCAATGTGTAGTCTCTTGGGGTGGGGTCTTTGTACTCATCCTTTATTTCTATTCATCAGCCATGCTCCCCACCCACCTGACAAGGGGGATGAGGGAGGATATCCCATTTGCCTCATTCCTCCAGGGATACATGACTGATATATTGAAACTGGGGGAGGATTCCAAACACCTGTTATATTCAGGATTGTTCAACCAAATTGGGAATTTCCTCAGATGTTGAAATGTGAGCTCATTCTTTTTGTTTTGTTTGTCTGACTTAGGGCTTGCCATGACCAGCCAGTTGATTGAATCATGTCTCTTCAACTACCTGTCTATGTCAAGTAGAGACCAAAGTGGTGTTTTGGAGTATATCTAGAGCTCAAATCATAAAACACCCAACCATTAGGATTCTGTCTTCAAGCATCACAGGTCACCACCTAGAACAAACAGGTGGTCCTCTTAGGTTTTTTTTTTACCCTCTACAGAGGTGCAGTCATTGTTTTCTGAAGTTCTGCCTACATATGTTAAAGTCAAGACATTTTTAATAGCTTATAAAATTAAAAGGTAAAATTTCATAAGTACTACCATTGCTATTCTCCTTCAAATTTATCCAAAGTATCATTATATCAGTGCAAAAGTATGTGCTGAATTCAAATCCAGTGCAATTTATCGAAAAAACGTACACATATTTTCATATTTAAAAAAAAAAAAAAATTTCAACAACTTTATCTTTAAATTGTGTACCGAAAAAATAGAAAAATGGCGCATTACTTCCTTAATCGGAAGTAAAAAGGCGTAGGTAAAGAAGGGATGCAGCCCGTGATTCTGCATTTAGTTACATGTTTATGTGAGAGTTACAGGAGAGAAGAAAGGCACGGTTCGTTTTTCAAATGGATATTTAGACAAAAAAAAGTAAGTTTTTTCGATAAATTGCACTTGATTTGAATTCAGCAGATACTTTTTCTATCATACAATGACACTTTGGATAAATTTGAAGGGGAATAGCAACGGTAGTACTTACGAAATTTTACCAATTAAAATTTTTTGGAAGCAGCCAATCTCCAAATATTTTAAACCATCAACATTTTCATGGAATTCATGATCTCTTGTCAAACCCAATACAAAAAATATAAAAAGTATACAGAAAATATGTGTTGTGGTACAGTGGATATTGACTCAGAATGAGAAACCGGGGAGCCGAGTTCGAATTTCAGTTGAATCCATTGTATTCACTTACTCACAAATACCCTTGGGAAAGGTATTAATCGTCTATTCCTTCTAGTTATGGGTTAAATAACAAGACAGATTGGGTTCTATAGCCTTAGTCGGCAACCAGTCTACCACAGAAAGCAATGGCAACCTACTGCGGGATAATCTTCTGCCCAGTCAGTCATGTCTCTTTCGAGACATGATTGCCCAAGCGTGTATCACGTATGGCACTTAACTGACTGATACAAAAAATATAATCCTTTTTTTTTTTTTTTTATTTAAGGGTAGTGATTCTTTTTCCCTTTTCATCCATTATTGTTTCTCTATAAGGATTCATTTTAGTTGTACATTTTGTTGTTCCTTTTCACTTCTCTTCCTAATTGAGACGTGTTTGATTTATGATTAGTGAAAACCCATGGAAGTTTTTTTAAATCTTTTCCCAAAGGTGTCTAAAACAACAGTAACCTTTAAATTCATGTCAAATGCATGTGCAAATAACATCTTTTTGCAACTAATGTATACTTTATTTATTTCACCTAGTGATTTGCATCAGGCTATTTAAGTAAAATAGACAGTTGAAGTGCAAAAACAGTGTTCTCATGCCTTAGCATTTTTAAAATATGCTTTTCAGATTTATATTTTCCACAGATGTGCATTTTGATGCGATAGATATCAGCTCAGAATAATAAGTCCAAGAGCCGAGTTTGAATTCCAGTTCAATTCATTCCATTCACTTACATGCAAAGACCCAAAGGAAAGATATTAATCCATCTCTTTTCCCTCCAGCTATGGGTTGAATAGCAAGAACAATTCAGTTCTGTAGCCCTAGCTGGTAACCAGTCTACCATAGAAAGAAATAGCAGCCTACTGTGGAAAAATCTTCTTCCTAGTGTTACGAGGATGCATTTATATATAAAAATAATATTAATAATGTCTAAAATGTAGTAAGGGATTCATTTGAGTCCTACTTGTTATGACAAAAAAAGTTTTAATTCATGAAGTAGTCGTAAAAATAAGAAAATTGGAAACAGAACATTTGGAAGATGCTAGAATGTCCAAGAAAATTCGAGTAAAATCTAGAGAACTGTGAAGGATTCTAGAATATGCAAATTAGGTGTTAGCGCCTATAAAAATAGGTTTTGGGAAGAGAGTAGTCAGTTGTTAACAGGATTTGCTGACATCATCAACTCCAGCTTTGATGCAAGATTTATATCCAGCTGAAAAAATCTCTAAGAAAAGTTTCTGACCAACTAAACCTGAAAGAGAACCTCATGAAACTAT
Organism: Ascarosepion bandense; assembly: GCA_037127315.1. NCBI lineage: Eukaryota > Metazoa > Mollusca > Cephalopoda > Sepiida > Sepiidae > Ascarosepion > Ascarosepion bandense. The sequence continues at coordinate 323,455 of JBBBDQ010001815.1, forward strand.
ATGGGTAAATAGATATTTTTTAACTTTTTCATTGATCAAACTAATAATTATTCTTTATATACACACTTGAGGATTTCCTAAAAGTATAGCACTTAAACTTCTTTGCTATCTTAACTGGATGAAGATATTTGACCCCTTCATATCACTTCGCCTGCAAATAGTAAACTCTTTTTTTTCTTTTTGAATGCAAAAACTGTATATTAGTAAATATTTTTATTTAATGTTTTGGTAAATTAAATATTTGTCTATGATTTATCTCTGAGTTTTGGTTAATCAAATTAATTATTTTTTTTTCTTTTTGTTACACTTAACATGCAAGACTAGACAGTCACGGATCAAAAGTGATATAATTGCCCAAGTATATATCACATAAGGCACTTAACTGACTGATTCTCTATAGACCAAACATGTCAGCAATGACAAGATTTTAGAGAGAATGGAAACAAAAGGAAATGTATATTTTAGATCAGGAAGAGACAGCTGAAGTTTCTGGGAGATGTAATGAGGAAAGAGGTCTTAGAGAATCTGATACTCACAAGGTGGATAAAAGAAAAACAGTGCATGAGATACCTAATGAGCTTAAGTAAATGGATAGAAGAGCAGTGCTTGGGAGAAATAAGACAAAATATATCAAAACCTGCAAAAAACAGGAAGATGTGGAGGGCCATGGTCATCCACACCCTGAAGAGACACAGCACATATTTGTTTTAACAATATAGAATGGGACCTATGAAAATTCCATGGCTTTTGCTAATCTTTACTGCCAGAACCAGTTCTCGTGTTGTTACCCTGGATATCTGAAAGATTTTTGATAGGGCATGACACGCAAGCTACAGGGCTATGGTATCACTGGACACTTGCTTGATCTGATCCAATATTTCCTATCTAACTATATAATGAATGACGTCTTGAATGGGCATGCCTCCACATCCCCCAGGGCTCTATCTGAGGCCCAACACTCTTTCTAATCTTCATAAATGATCTCCCAGGCATGATCAAATCCCAAGTAGGCATCTATGCATTTACTCCTGCATCAGTAAGAAATCTAACAAGGTGGACAAACATAAACTTGCTGCTGATCTTGAGAAGGATCTTCACTCAGTGGTGGACTGGGCTAAGAAGTTGCTTGTAAATTTCAATGCTTCTAAAATGAAATTCTTATCTGTCAACCATCACAGACAATCTCTCTTGCCACCCATAAGCATGGACCAAGCAAGTTTCCCTGAAAGCAATGCACTGCGCCTCCTCGGCCTTACCCTGTCTTCCAACCTCAAGTGGAATCATTACATTGAATCAATAGCTACATCCACTGCTAGGAGGTTGGGTTACTGTGTCGGACCAGGAAGTTTTTTCCACTCAAATCCATCTTGCACGTATTCAAATCAACTATCCAACCATGCATGTAATACTGCTGTCATACCTGGTCAGGCGCCCCTGCTGTTTGTCTCAGTGTTCTTGATAGGCTCCAAAGGAGAACCTGTAATGTGATTGGTCCCAACCTGGCAGTTTGACTCCAGCAGTGGGATGTGGCTTCCCTCTGTCTCTTCTATAAATCTTTTCATGGCTTCTGCTCTGATGAATTTAAGTCACTGGTGCCCTCACCACAAGAATTTACTTGTGCAACTAGACTGGCAACACCATCAGCTTCTTTTCTCATGCTTCCTGCTTGTGGAACTCCCTTCCATATACTTGCTTTCCTGATGACAACAACCTCTGGGAATTTAAATGCAATGTCAATTCCCAACTCTTATCCACTTGACTTTCTACATCACCCCATGTATCTTGTTCTTTCCCTTTCTCTCTACCTTAACAACTGTCTTCACTCCTGTGTTCACATCCTTCTCTTGCCCTTTCTCTTTCACCCACTGGAGCTGGTTTGTCTTTCTCTTCACTCTCTTTCTGCCTAAAACTTTAACTCTCTTATGCACATTGGTAGTGGTACTGCCTTGCTTGGAGTGAAATGATTAAAATAAAAAATTTCTGTCTTGAACATTTCATCTAAACTTATTTATAAATGGAACTTTGTGTGTGTGTGTGTGTGTGTGTGTGTATCCGTTACCTATAGACTCCGAAACAGCTGAACCAATTTTCTTGAAAATTTACACAGTTGTACGATAAGTGTCTGCGAGTGTTCTTAGCTAGGTTTTGTGTCGATGTACTTCCGATAAATATCAAAAATCGATAATCGAAAAAATCAGGTTATAGAAGGAGTGGTCTGATTTTAATCAAATTTGATGCACTCATAGACAAAGACATAAGAAACGATATTCAGAAGTTTCAAGGTTGCAGTTCTTACAATAGTGCAGAAAATTTTATATCGATACCAGGAAACCAAACTTTGATTTACATCCATTCATTTTTCTTTCAGTCTACAGTTTCGCTTTAACTGGAAACAACTATTGCTTTTTAGTCTTTCGTGTCAACGCCCAAAGTGTCTGAGCTCCAGGACCATGGATTAGTTTTAAAGCTTTCATTACACCTGAGCAACGCCGGGCTATACTTCTAGTCTTCCTATACAATTTCAATGAAGCAGACATGAAAAGCAATAAGTAGCTAACACTGCGACAATCCTCCATTAAGTTCTTTCTAGAAACACATATACCATTTCAGCATACCCAAGAATAAGGGGTAAATTTTTGTTTTAGGTCCCAAAGGCTTTTATCCCTTCATATTTTTCCAAAATAGTCTTAATTCTGTGCAAATGTATATGCTGAACTCAAATCCACTCTCAGTTATTGAAGAAACCTACCTTTATTGATGTTAAAGATCAGAAAAAAATCGAACTTCTTCTCAATTGTTTTGTCCCCATTACAGGCTTATATTCACTGCTGAATGACTTTCAGCGTAGGAAACAAATTTCAGCCTATTTACTTCCTTTACTGAAATTAATACATGATTTCCTGATTTATTTTTTATCGGGACTCAATTTCAGCAGAAAGTTGCTTGTTTTTGTGTGTGTTTTTTTTTACCATTTTCTTTTTTTGTTGCCCTTTTTTAATAATTTTCAAAAATATGAAAATAAGTGATAATTGTAGTTTTATTTAATTTTTTCTGAAAAAAGTTAACTTTCAAATATATGAAAATATAGAATTTTTTTAAGAAAGTTAACTTTGAAACATATGGAAAAATGTGATAAATATAGTTTAATTAACCTTCAAATATATTAAGTACCCCCCACAAAAAAAAACACGCAAATACACACAACTTTCTGAAAACTACCGCATTTTTTTAAAATTGTCAATGTCATTTTTTTTCCATTTTTTAACTTCCTTTCCAGTTGATGTAATTATTGTTTTATTTTCAATGTTAATTATAAAAAAATGCTTTACTGTTCTACTTATTTTGTTCTTTTTGTTATTTATAAGTATTTTCATATATATATGAAGGTTAAGTAAAACAACACTTATCACTTATTTTCATAAATTTGAAAATTAACTTTCTTCTGAAATTAAGTAGCCAAAAAAATGAAAAAAAAAAAAATGAACAAAAAACACGCAAATACACACAATATATTTGAAGGTTAGTTCAACTACACTTATCTTCATATATTTGAAAGTTAACTTTCTTCTAAAATTAAAAAAAAAAAAAAAACCACAAATATATCACTTACTTTCATATATTTGAAAGTTAACTTTCTTAAAAAAAAAAAATCAATATTTTCATATGTTTGAAAGTTAACTTTCATCTGAAAAAATTATGTAAAACTACAATTATCACTTATTTTCATATATTTGAAAGTTAACTTTCTCCTGAAATTAAGTAAAAAAAAAAAAAAAAAGGAAAAAAAAAAAAAAAATCGATATTTTCATATATTTGAAAGTTAACTTTCATCGAAAAAAATTAAGTAAAAAAAACAAAACATGCAAAAACACGCAATTTTCTGCTGAAATTGAGTACAAAAAAAATTGCGTATTAATTTTAGTACAGGAAGTAAATAGGCCGAAATTTTTGTAAAAGAAGTAAATAGGCTGAAATTTGTTTCCTATGCCAAAAGTTATTCAGCAATTAATAACATGTCTGTGTGATAGTAGTGGGTGACAAAAAGAGCGAGATAAAGTTAAATTTTTTCTGGTCATTAACATCTACAAAGGTAGGTTTCTTCAATAAATAATTATTGATTTGAGTTCGGCACAAAATTTGCACGGAATTAAGGCTAATTTGGAAAAATTTGAAGGGATAAAAGCCTTCAGGACCTAAAATAAAAATTTACTGAATAAGGCTCACTGAAATTCAAATAAAGGGGATAGAGTTTTACCTTTGCTAAACCAAGAATTTGTCAACAGGAGACAGGAGAGTTAGATTTGGAGACAGGAGAGTTAGATTTGGAGACAGGAGAGTTAGATTTCGAGACAGGAGAGTTAGATTTCGAGACAGGAGAGTTAGATTTCGAGACAGGAGAGTTAGATTTCGAGACAGGAGAGTTAGATTTCGAGACAGGAGAGTTAGATTTCGAGACAGGAGAGTTAGATTTCGAGACAGGAGAGTTAGATTTCGAGACAGGAGAGTTAGATTTCGAGACAGGAGAGTTAGATTTCGAGACAGGAGAGTTAGATTTCGAGACAGGAGAGTTAGATTTCGAGACAGGAGAGTTAGATTTCGAGACAGGAGAGTTAGATTTCGAGACAGGAGAGTTAGATTTCGAGACAGGAGAGTTAGATTTCGAGACAGGAGAGTTAGATTTCGAGACAGGAGAGTTAGATTTCGAGACAGGAGAGTTAGATTTCGAGACAGGAGAGTTAGATTTCGAGACAGGAGAGTTAGATTTCGAGACAGGAGAGTTAGATTTCGAGACAGGAGAGTTAGATTTCGAGACAGGAGAGTTAGATTTCGAGACAGGAGAGTTAGATTTGGAGACAGGAGATAGGCAAACTCTTACAGAGCATAATGTACATGCAAACTAAATACATAAGGATTGATCAAACAAGCAGAAATATATGATAAAAAAAACAAACCTTCTTAGTTATCACTTGTTACAGCTTGTCAATTATTCATAAATAATAGACTATTCAGTTTTCATCATAAAGGAAGACAAAAAAAAAGAAGATATCTGAAGTGCTGTTTGGTTTCAGTGAAAAAAGAAAAGATAAAAAGAAGCAATAATGCTCTCATCACTGCTTCAGTGAAATGGAAAAACTTCAATTTCAAATCTTTTAATTTGTAGCCTTATTTCTTCAAGTGACCTGCATTCATATTTAGCATTGTCATTGTATTACAGGGTGTCCATAAAGTCCCAGCGCATTTTTAAAAAATTATAACTTTATTTGTATTTGTGATAGAAATAATCTGTAAAAAAATATTATAAAGTTTACTGTACCTAGTTTTAAGTATACTTATTGAATAATTCTTTACCACAAAATTTGCAACAATTTTTAGATAAGTAAACAGATGGCTTGTAAAAAGTGGACAATTTTATTGGCCTCCATGTTTGCCAGATTTGACTCCATGAGATATATTTTATGAAGACATGTGAAAAAAATTGTGTATACAACCAAACTTAATTTATTAGAAGATTTGAAAGCTAAAATAACTTATGTGATTTCAAGCATTACTGTAAATCAGTTGGCAAATGTTTTCCATGAACTGCAAAATCGTATTACCCTTTGTATTGCTAATGATGGAGGACATGTGGAAACTTAATTAACATTTCAATAAAACCTTAAAAAATATAGATTTACTTCTTTCTAATCCTTTTTACAAATTATTTCTATCACAAATGCAAATAAAGTTATAAATTTTTTTTAAAGTACTCACGCATTTTATGGACACCCTGTATTTTCTCATGCACTGCCAATACACTTTAAATAAGAAATGACTATTTTAATCACATGTAAAGACGGAAAAAACACATCAAAGATGCTGTTTACGTGGGAAAAGAAAAGATAAAAGTAGGAAAGAAAGGGAAAATATTGGAAGCGATAACACTTATATGTTTAACATCTGTTTCAGTGAAATGGAAAAACTTGTCAATTTTAAATCTTTTTATTTGTACCCACTTCTTTAAATAATGACCTGCTTTCAGACTTAGTTAAGTGCCATACATGATGCATGATTTGGGTGATCATGTCTCGAAAGAGCCATGGCTGACTGAGCAGAAGATTATCCCGCAGTAGGTTGCCAACCAAAGCTATAGAACACAATCTGTCCTGTTGTTTAACCCATAAGAAAAGACAGATTAATACTTTTCCCAAGGGTATTTGTGCGGAAGTGAATGCAAGGAATTCAATTGGAATTCAAACTCGGCAACCCGATTTGTAGTTCCAAGTCGATATCTACTGCACCACAATGCAGATCTGCATTTCAGACTTATGACAGATATAATATTCAGTTAAAGTTGCTAAGCTCAAATATTTAACAACGCAATAGGGTTTATTTTCACAGGTATTTTTGCAAGGAGCTTATTCAATCATTAACTTAAAAATTATGATTCCTATTAAAGTTCAATTAGTATAACCACAAATTTTTTTTTTGGTAATACTAGCAAGAAGTAATATAGGTAATAATAAAAATGTTAAAAATAATGTAACGTTTATTGAATTGGTTGACATTGTTAATGGAGAGGAGATGTTTGATGAGCAGAACAAAAGGCATTGATAATTAACTGGAAACTGGTGAACTTTAGTCATAAATCACCATGATTTATTCATCAACACCCACTTTTGTTCCAAGCATTTATCAATCTGCAATTGACATCCTAGGAATTTATTGTCTCCCAGGCGTTGATATTGATTTAGTAGATTTCAGATACCATAACTTTTCAATTTCAATTCAGAAGATCTTTCTGTTTGTTTGTTTTGCTACATTCTTTAACAGATATATTATTATCCGATGGTACTGTCATATCTATGAGGGAGCATTTTTTTTTTTGGCAGTTTTTTATTTTTTTATTTATTTATTTTTTAATCATTTCATCCCAAGCAAGGCATTCCACTGCCACTACTGTGCAAAGGGTTACATAGGGGAAGGTAAAGAGAAAGAGTGGTTAGATATAGGAAATGTCATAAGGAGGGTAATAGACTGATAAGGGTACCAAGGCTAAGGGTTGGATAGATGGGAAGAGTGAGAGAATGGATGCGAGTTAGTATGTTAGGAGGTGTCTATTGACCTTACATTTAAACTCCTGGAGATTGTAGTTGTCGGGGAAACAATCAGGTGGAAGGGAATTCCACAGTCGGAAAGTGCGAGAAAAGAAGCTGTTGGAGTACAGTTACATTTTATCGGTTTTACTGTAAAAAGGTGGGACCTAGTTGCTAATCTAGTATCTCGTGCAAATTCGTACCTAGGGGGCACCAGTGATCTAAGTTCATCAGAGCAGAAGCCATGAAAGTATTTATAGAAGAAACACAGGGAAGCCACATCACGCCGGTGAGAGAAAGACTGCAGCCAGTCTGCCAAGTTGGTGTCAGTCACATTACAGACTCTCTGTTGTATTTTCTCAAGAACCCCAAGGAGAACAGCAGGGGCACCGGACCAGATGTGGCAGCAGTATTCAATACACGGGTGGATGGTAGATTTATATATGTGCAGGATAGATTCAGACGGAAAAAAAACTTCTGGGCCCTGCACAGGGAACCGACTTTCATAGCAGCGGATTTAGCAATGGATTCGATATAGTCATTCCATTTGAGGTCTGCTGAAAGCGTGAGACCAAGTAGGCGCAGTGTTTTACTCTCTGGGAGGTAAGCCTGGTCCATGCTAATGGGAGGTATATGTGATTGTCTATGATGGTTAAGTGATATCAGCTTCATTTTAGAAGCATTAAAATTTATGAGCCATTTCTTACCCCAGTCCACTACAGATTGGAGGTCCTTTTCAAGCTCGGCTGCAAAGTTAGTTTTGTCACCCACACCAGATTTTTTATCAAGGCAATAGTAAACTGTGGTGTCATCAGCGTACATACCTACTTGGGATCTTATGGTATCAAGGAGATCATTAATGTAGATCAGAAAGAGCGTAGGACCTAGGATAGAGCCTTGAGGGACACCCGCATTTGTATGGTAGTTCTGGGAGGCTTGTCTGTTTAATACCACCTTCAACGTGCAGTTAGAGTGAAAGACTGGATTAGCTCAAACAAATGTCCAGTTACACCATAGCTCTGCAGTTTGCATAGAAGGCCAGCATGCCAAACTGTCGAACGCTTTTTTTTTATCATATCTATGAGGTAGCAGTTTTTTTTTTTTGCCAGTTTTTTTATCATGACAATTTATCTATTTACTTTTACGTCTGTAAGGCCAAGCAAAGCATATTTATAGTTTTCTAAGATGATTTTGCAAAAGTATCTGACTAAGTACAGCACAAGATCTGTTAGAACTACTCAGCAACCCTGAAATATTTGGGAAAGACATTGAAAATCTATACTGGCAGCAAACCTCCTATATACAGACAGAAAGTCAGTTCAGCAAATATACAAAAATAAAAATGGGTGTAAGACACGGATGGGTTTTCTCACCAGACTTATTCAACCTATATAGCAAGGCAATTCTGAGAGAATTAAAAGTCATTTTTGGCAGCCACAATCTTAACAATATAAGATATGAAGATGACAGTTCTGATAGCAGACACGGAAAGGAAACTACAAAAACTCTGACAGAAGGTAGGGAAGGAAAGCAAGAAGAAACGACTGAGCATAAACTACAAGAAAAAAGAATGCACAGTCATCAGCAAAAGGATGAGCCCCAAATGCAAATTACAGGTCAAGGATACTAAAATCAAGCAAGTACAGAAATGAAAATATCTGGGACGTGTTCTAACGAAAAATAGAAAGTGCAACACTGGGATTCAAAGACATATTGGGATGACTAAAGATGCATTCCAAAATCTAAGAGTATTAAGAAACAGTAAAATTTCATTAGAAACAAAGAAAAGAGCACAGGACAGTTACATAACTGTCCTCCTATATGGCAGCAAATGCTGGACAATCTCCTCAAAGATGAAGAGACTTGAAGCAACAGAAATATGTTTTTGTTGTACAATATCTGGCTCGGTGTGGAATAATACTAAAAATCATTCATGATTACCAGCGAAAATGACAGGATTTTGCCGAATTGTTATATAATATCTTGGTCGGTGTGGAATAATACTAAAAATCATTCATGATTACCAGTGAAAATGACAGGATTTTGCCGAATTGTTATATAATATCTTGGTCGGTGTGGAATTTCACCCAGTAGTGGATGTGTGTTTTGATGCAGGATGTATGTTGTGGTGCAGTGGATATCAACTCGGAACAACAAATTGGGGTGCAGGAGTTCAATTTCCAGCTGAATTCCTTGCATTCACCTACACACAAATACCCTTGGGAAAGGTATTAATCCATCTCTTCCTTCCAGTTATAGGTTAAATAATAGGACAGATTGGGTTCTATAGCCTTGTCTGGCAACCAGTTTACCACAGAAAGCAATGGCAACCTACTGCAAGATAATCTTTTGAGAAATATAATCGCCAAAGCTTGTATCACATATGGCACTTAACTGATTGAGTGTATTTGCATTTTGTTAAGAAATATGGAAAAATAAAAAAAAAATAGATGCTATTTGAAATGTCAGAAAATGCTGGTGCCAAGCCAGAACTTTATTTTGATGAACTGGGTCAAAAATAAGTCAGCACACAAGGTGTGACTGAGTTCAATGAAATAACATTTCAGGCGAGTTGACGATGTAAGTAATGTCAGTTATCAAAGGGGTTTAATTCGGCAGTTGCAGAGAGCAGTTGAGATGAGAACAGCTCAGAGAGAGACCAGTTAAGGTTGACAATGTTTTGCCTTTGAGAAAACAGTTATAGTGTGGAAGATCATTCATTTTTCACAGGATAGTGTAAATGTTTAAGAACTTTATCAAGCCTGGAAAGTGAGTCAGATATGGCAGCAATACACTATTTTTGGTTCAATGTTCTGCTTTGACGTACTTAGCTCACTGGTGCCCCCTATGTAAGAATTTCCTCAAGCTACTAGACTAGCAACTAGGTCCCACCCTTTTGTGAAACTGATAAAATGTAACTGCAATTTCTACTCTAACAGCTTCTTTTCTCACACTTCCTGCCTGTGGAATTCCCTTCCGTATACTGGCTTTCCCAACAGCTACACTCCAAGAATTTAAATCTAAGGTCAATAGTCATCTCCTATCTCACTAACTTGCATCCTTTCTCTCAAGCTCTTTTCACCATCCACCCCATACCCATCACATCAGTATTCTCATCCTTCTATTACCCTCCTCCTGGCACCACCTATAACCTACCCTCTCTTTCTCATCTCTTTTCCCCTATTTAACCCCTTGCGCAACAGTGACAGTAAAGCTGCCTTGCTTGGGTGAAATGATTAAAAAAAAAAAATGTGACACCCAAAGATAGAGTATGGCAGGAGGAGTCAGAAGCTGTTTAGGAAACTCACCATTTTCGCAGCATCTTAATCATATGTATAATTCCAGTCAAAATCTGGAGTGAAACTGTGTTTCAGTAAAAGTTCAAGTCAAGGAGCCTCATTGTGAGTACAACCATTGATCTTTACTGGAGAAAATTCAAAGTCTGCTTATGAGGATGAAACATTATTGGTTTATTATAATTGTTGTAGGCTTTATGAAGAGAGTATTTAAAAAAAAAAAAAATACATTTTTCAGATATGTTACTAATCTTTTTCATTGACATGCCCAAACAAGATGTAGGCAATCATGGCTTTTCAAAACTTCCTCTCCTTTGTAGTACTTAGTAAAGTTTGTCTTTTTCCTATCACTCCTAATCTCTTTTCTAATCACTCCAAACACTTTCATAATCATCATTAGACTCACCCAACTCTTTCCAAACCCTCAGCACTGTCCTCAGATTAACACTCAAACATTCTAAAATATCTGTGTTGTAGCTTCTGGCATGAATGCCAAAATAGCACAGCATACCATTTTGAAGTTTCTGGTGAAGTGAATTGTGTCAGTGCTCTTTATCTCATAAAAGCACCGAAATGACCCTACTATGGTGTGCAGTTAACAAAATCAAAAACAAACTACTTGCATACACAAAATTAGTTATATGAAATGTCGACAATTTAGACAATTGCACCCTGTGTGTGTGTATGTGTGTGTCTACTGAGCGACCATAGCTCAAAGATAGAATCGCCGACTGACGCCAATTTGGTCGGGTTTCAATCCTGGGTTAAAAGCAATCAAATGTCTAACTGTACTGATGAGCTGTGATACAGCGAAACAGATCTGTCTGCGGATGACTATATATATATATTACCCATTGCACCCTGCATATATAAATGGAGTAAGAGAAAGACATAAAAGGGGGGTCACCTGCTGTAGAGGAGTGGTTAGAAAGATCATCTCCTATAACATTGTTGATAGATTTTGTTTTTCCTTGTCTAACCTTTAACTTATTACAAATATATATATATCTAGACTGATGTCAGATCAGTCAGGTTTCAATCCAGACTAGAAGCAATCGGACATCTAACCATACAGTTGAGCTGCGATATAGTGAAACAGATCTGTCTGCGGATGACTATATATATATATATATATAAAAAAATGGCTGGCTTGCTTGTATTCAGGGCTACCAGTGTAGCTAGCTAATCCCCATTGTAGATGCTTGATCAGACACATGTGTTTGTTCAACACCCACAGAACTAACCTGTGGTTTATGCTGCAACTATGCTGAGCAGACCTTAGTTACAGTTTTTGGAAGAAAGCGCGTTATGTAGCAAGAACAACAGTCTGAACAAGGCCAAGACACTCAAACCCTCAATCACGATGACTTGTGGTTTTCAGCAAGCACAACCATCGGCGACATCTCAAAGGGAGCCATCTACACAATTTCACTCACAAGGATTGCGTCAAACCATGTGATGGTTTTCAGGCACTTTCTAAAGGTGCCACACACTGTGATTGCCTTCTCCAGACTGATAAATGATAGCATCAAGAAGTCACCTTCCTGGCAAATCCCACCATGGTGAAATTCGAACCCAGGCTTCAAGGTCATAAAGTAAATATTCTAACCATTTGGCCACATACCCATATATATATCTATATATATACACACACACACAACCACTTCTAGATTTGACAACTGATTCTGACCCCCACTGATTTTATTTTTCAACCATTTGATGTTTCAGGTACTGGCAGTATTACCAGCATATTGGATGCTGTGCTGTATTGAGTTTTAAATAGCGCATTTAAGTGGTGGGTCAACAGAATGGTTTATATACAAAAATGAGAGAGAGAGAGTTGTATACGTACACATAGAAAAAGAAATATATTAGATTAAAATTTTTTCCATGTCAGTAGTGGGTACTTCATCTAGTATACAGATATTTGCAGCTCAACAAAATGCCTAACACAAATGTTAAAAACATAAGCACTGTGTTTCTCTTACACACCCAACATCCCCTTCTTTTTCTCTTCTTTGTCAATTGAAAGAATTGCTGCCAAACATATGCAGCAGTAGCAGCCAAAGTGAAAGTGAAAGTCAGAAGCACGTGTTAACACAATGATTACATGCAAGACTTGCAACCAACCAATAGAATGCAGCAACAAATCAAGCATTATCACGTCAACAACAACAACAACCACCACAAAAACGAACAACAGTCCCACCTCTCCTTCCATTGCTCAATAACCCACCACCTTATTGTAACTACTGCTTCCACAAGTAATATTATTTATTTAAATACAAGGGTAAAGTCTGTGGCTCATCAGGAGTGGAAGTGCAGCCTTTTTAATTACTAAAGTCAAGTTCAAGTGCTGATCTCCACACTTGAACTAAAACACATCAATTCTACAATGTCCACCCAGCTTAAATCTTACTGAATACTGTGGTCATCATTGTGTCCAATTTCCACTGCACAAGTCCACTCCTCTGTTTATATCTATTGTGAATAATGATACAAAAAGGTTGAAGTCATATGTTTTTGTAAACCAATTTATCTTGTTGGAAATATAAAAGTTGTTTAATTAAAATGAATCAATCTAGACACTTTATCACATTTTCTGTCTTTCTTTTTTTTGAAGCACAGATGAAGTTAAAACTGGAGAAAACAGAAATGAGGCTCTACAGAAGGATATTGAAAATGCTACAGACAGAGCAAGTAAGCCATGAAGAAGTCTTAAAGAAGATGCCAAGAAAAAGAAAACATGCTCAAAAATACAAAAAGAGATGAAATTTTTTAAACACATAATGAGGAAAGACAGCCTGGAAAATAAAACATTCAGATGGCATATTGAATGCAAGACAGGTGAAGGCAGTGGGCCACCTATAGGATGAGCTTATGTGAATAAATGATGAAATGGTGGGGAAGGGTTGGCAAAAGTACAAACACTGCTAAGGTGTACAAGGAATAGAAAGTTGTGGAGGGTCATAATTGCCAACATCTTGATGGAACATAGCTGATAGATAAACATATCTGCTTGAAAGTGTATGTTTTCCTTTTTTTAAGCAAAATTTCAGTCGCTACTTTGCATAAAAATACAAGTACTTTTTTTTGCTTTCTTTCTTTAAGCATCTAAAATTAGAAATGATGGAAACCAGCTCTTAGTCTACCAGAAAGAGGTTGATGGTGCCAACAACTTGCCCATGGATAACTGGGGATAATATAACAAAACAATATCTAGCTCACTCACATCAACAACAAAAGCACTGAGGAATTTCCAAGTTTTCAAAATTGGTCTTGAATAAATTCTAGTTTATTATCATCAATATTATATGCATAGCTTCTGAATCAATTTACCTTTACCTGGCACAAGTCCAGAGGAGAAAAAAACTAAAAAATTCTATATAATATAAAAACACACACACATTTCTTATTACTACAAATCTTATTTTCAGACGATGCATATATTCACTCTTCTTTTTTTCTTTAAAAGTGAATTTCATAACAACTGGCTGAGATTAAAAAGTTCTCCAAATGAAAACTTCTACCTTCTGAAATCTAAACTTATTTATAAATGGAACTTTGTGTGTGTGTGTGTGTGTGTGTGTGTATCCGTTACCTATAGACTCCAAAAAGGCTGAACCGTTTTTCTTGAAAATTTACACAGTTGTACTATAAGCGTCTGCGAGTGTTCTTAGCTAGGTTTTGTGTCAAGGTACACCCGATAAATATCAAAAGTCAATAATCGAAAAAAACGGGTTATAGAAGGAGTGGTCCGATTTTAATCAAATTTGATACACTCATAGACAAAGACATAAGAAACGATATTCAGAAGTTTCAAGGTTGCAATTCTTACAATAGTACAGAAAATTGATAATATATATATAAAAGGCAAGATGTTTGTGTGTGTGTATCTGTTTATCTGCCTGTATGTCTGTATTTTTTTCAGCCCTTTTATTTTAGTTTTTGCTTCGGGTTTGGCTCTAAGTAGGTATAATTGTAGTTCTTGGTCTTAGCCATGATACCATTTACTCAGAGGACTTATTTAGTTTTCAAAATTCAGTTTATGATGAAAAAAACTTATTTGATATCGATACCAGAAAATCCAAATTTGACTTACATCCATTCATTTTGCTTTCAGTCTATGGTTTCACTTTAACTAGAAACAACTATTGCTTTTTAGTCTTTTGTGCCAATGTCCAAGGAGTCTGAGCTCCAGGACCATGGATTAGTTTAAAAGCTTTCATTACACCCGAGCAACGCCGGGCTATACTGCTAGTATCAAAAAAAAAAAAAAAATTATTCGATGTGCAATGGGTAAATTGTCGCAATTTTATATTAATTTCGGGCATTGGTGTTTTCTTGAATTTGTCAACAGTTCCGTATAGTTGGGTTAATTGTGCATCTTCTGTAAGAAAAGAGCACCATGAGGCAATTCACAAATTTGAAAAAAGGCATGCTGTACTGCTTAGCATTTGTATCAGAGGCTCTTATGTGAACATTTTAGAAAACTTGAGTGTCAATCTGAGGATAGTGTGGAAGGTCTGGAAAGAGTTGGAGGAGTTTAATGGTTTAATGGTGATTATGAATGTGTTTGAAGTGATCACAACATTATGCATTCATTCATCTTCTCACAGGGGCTCAGACTCAACATAGAGGCCTTGAGGTGGTAGTGCTACTCTGGGTCAAGAGGTGGGTAGCTGCTAGAAGATGCTACGTCTGATAACAGGACATGACCATGCCAAACAAGAATCAGAATTCAGTCAAGGCTGTCAAACAATTTCTACAGCCACATCAGCATTACATCTGACCACCTCCCAACTCCCAAAAATGCAACTGCCTTCATTGTTATGTGTGGGACACAGTTGAGTGAGAGATGCTGAAGAATACTTATAACACTAAAAATGAACTGAAAGAAATGATTATGGCAGCATTCACCAACTTAAACAAGGAGACCATTCAGAGGAGTTGCTGGAGACCATGGTTAAAGCCAATGGTGATTTTAGAGAATATATCTGCTCTTTAGTATTTCAAAATGTAATTTTGGTAAATATGTCTGTTAAAATGTGATGTCAGTGTTGTTTCTATTTTTGTTTTATTTATATGACAATTCATCCATTACACACTGTACATATATATACATACATCTATCACAATTAAAAAAAAATCAAACTGACAAATCAACTATGTCAAAAAAAAGATGTTATATGAATAAGTGCTCAAATAATTAAAATGTCAAGTTCAGGCTAGAAAACAACAATGAAATGTGTATATTGAGTCCTCAGAAGGAATATCTCAGCTGCAGGATTACAACCATAAAACAGCATTCCAAGTGACAAGATAGAGGAACAGCATACAACTTGCTAGTTATATATGGGAACTAAAAGAAGAAATCCTACTTTTGAATGAATTTGCTGCATATACGCTTTATATATATATATGTCACTTGGAATGCTGTTTTATGGTTGTAATCCTGCAGCTGAGATATTCCTTCTGAGGACTCAATATACACATTTCATTGTTGTTATATATATGACAATATTTAAAAATATATATAAAAAAAAAGCCCAAACTTGAGTAATTTTCAGGCAATTTGTGAATTGGATTGAGACAAAATTGGTGTTAATTTCTTCAATAAAGATACCTGAAATTATTCCAAATGTTTGATGGCCAGCACAAATAAATCATTTGTCATTAAATATAGAAAGCTGCTTATTGACAAGTGGCTAAAAATTTTGGATATGGCTTTAAGGTGTAATTGTCAATAAAGTTATGCATATTGCAAACATTTATATAATTATATATTTGTCCAATACATTTGCATATGGTTATTTATATTCTCTCTCTCTCTCACACACACACACACACACACATATATATATATATATATAAAATAATGGTATAATTTAATTGATATATATATTCTACAATTTGATAATTTTTACTTTCTATAAAGTGCTCAATACAGTGTAGAGCTTTTATAGAGATATAGCTATTATTAGTCTCATAATTATAATATATAGAACTGCAACTTGAAAGCTTTCAGATTTCAGTGCTAAAAAACCTGAAAGCTTTTAAGTTGCATATTATTATTATAACACTAATAATCGCTATCCCTTATCTCCCTTCTCCACCTCTCTCTCTCTTTATATATATATATATATAGAGAGAGAGAGAGAGAGCGAGAGAGAGGTCTCTGAAGAGGAAAATTTTCACAACAGATACCACTTCTACCATTTACATATTACTCTTCAGTAATGAATTGAGTTCTCCCAGTGACTGGCATGTGTATACACCACGTTTATACAACACACTAAAATTTCCCCTCTCTCATTCCATGCACCTACGCCTTAGGGAGTAGAAACTCCGACTGACACCAAATTGGTTGAGTTTCAATCCCAGCTGGAAGCAAATGGATGGCTAACCACGCTAATCAGCTGTGATACAGCAAACCAAGCTTGTATGTAGATGACTAATATATGTGTGTATGTATGTATATATATATATATATATATATATATATATATATATATGTGAGTGTGTGTGTGCATGTGTGTGTATGTCATCCACATATATTTATATACTTCTTCTCTCATGTAAAATTTTGTATGTGCACGCATATATGTGAGCACATGGTCTGATTAGTGTATCTGGTCTGGTCATTCTGTGTACATGCTGTGTGTCTGTATGTGTATGGGGGGGTTATGATCTATTAAGTTCTGATTTAAATTTGTTAATGAAGTTTTTTCTTGTATTTGTAAGTAAGAATAATTGTCTGTCTGATATAATGACATAATTTAAAATTTGCCTTGATTGAATTGAAAGACGTGTTGTGATATAAAGAGTTTTCTGTTGTCTGATAATTTGATGTTGCTTTTGTGAAAGGAAACTCTGTTATTTAATGCTTGGCTGATTCCAATATAAAATTTATTACATTTTGTGCAGTTGAGTGTATATACCATATTTTTGAAATTGCAGTTCAAATTTTTGTTTATTGTGAATGTCTTTGTGGGGTTTTCAAAGGTGCAGGTGGTTCCTTCTATAATGATATCACAAACCCCACATCATCTTTTGTAACATTTTATAACCCCTGTATTGTGTGTTGGTTAAATTTGAATGAGATTAATGTCTTTCAGGTTTTTTAGTTGGCATTTCATCTTAATTATTTTCGTCATTTTTAATATGTTTTTCATTTTACCATTTTTGTTTAGTGGGTCTAATTTTTTGAAATTTCTGTGAATAATTCGAAGTTGTTCCTGTAATATGTTGAGACATATGCTAGAGTCTGTTTAATGTTGCAAGACCAGAAACATGTGTAGTAGAATATTAAACAAAAATATAATACAACATACTTATAAAAGAACACTTGTGGTTTCTCTTTTTATTTAATATATATATATATATATATATATATATATATATATATATATACACATTCACACACATGCAATACTGACATCATATTTTAACAGATGTATTTCCCAAAATTACACAAAAATACCTAAAAATACTAAACAGTAAATTTGTTCAATAAAATCACCCTTGGTTTCAACCAAAACCTTCAAACTACTTCAGAATCCTGTGCAACTCCTCTGGACAATCTCCTTGCCTTTATTTTATCTTTGGCATTACAAGGAGTTTTGTTAGTCTCTCGCTCAACTGTGTCCCACACATAATAATCGAAGAGTTGTAGTCTATGTTGTTGGTAGCCAGATGTAAAGTGTAGCATGGCTACAGAACTCATCTGACAGCCATGATTACATTCTCCTGCTTTTGTGGAATGGTGCAAAATCCTGTTGCCAGACATAGGGTCTTCCAGCAACCATTTATTTGACCCAGAGAAACACTACCTCATCAAGGCACTTGATATAGGTCTTCATGTTAAGCTTGAGGTCCTTACCAACAAATTAAATAGTTCTGTTCTTATCAGAATGATCAGAGTGAGTTTTCTGGGCTACAGTATCTTCATAATCACCATTTGAATCACTCCAACTCTTCCCAAATTTTCCGCACTGTCCTCAGACTGACACCCAAACATTCTGAAATGTTCATATTGGAGCTTACAGTACGAATGCCAAGCAGTACAGTATGCCTTTTACAAATTTCTAAAAGAGTAAGTTGTATCATGGTGCTCTTTTTCTTATAGATGGTTTTCAGCTGACCCTACTATACTGAAATCAAACACAACACATGTGTGAAATTAAATATATAAAATGGCGACAATTTACCAATCGCACCCTAGTTCATACCACTCCCTGCCTCTTGCAACTTGTTTATATATACAGTACTGTGCAAAAGTATTAGGACAAGAACTATTTTATCTTTTATGAGGCATCAAAATAAAGTTTAAAATCACCCCTATCCTAACACTTTTGCACACTACCGGTAGTGTGCAAAAGTATTAGGACAGGGGTGATTGTCCTAAAGACCTCACTGAAATTCAAATACAGGGGTGATAAGCCAAGTAAATTGATAATAAATATTGATTGTGTAAAAGAAATATATTAAAAAGAAGTTATATTTAATTTTTCCTATTTTCTATTAAACAATTTATTTTGAAACTACTCATTATTCTATTATCCTTGGATATGATTGACTTTTTTCTTATTCCCCCTTCTCGAATTGATAAATGTTACTTTTCAAGACACACTTTGGGAACAAATACAATCTGCTTGGCAGGAGATACCATTAGATACATTGAAGAAGCTTGTGATGTCAATGCCTGACAGAATAAAGGCTGTGATCAAAGCAAAAGGCTATTATACTAAATATTAAATTTATTTTGTAACAAGTATTTTTCTTGTTAAAGCATCTGTTGAGTAAATCAATGATTTTAATTGTTTATTTTCTGTCAATATGCCTCGTAAAAGATAAAGTAGTTCTTGTCCTAATACTTTTTCACATTACTGTGTATGTATATATATATATATATATATATATATATATATATATATACTAGGTGCGATCGGTAAATTGCCGCAATTATTTTATTATTTCAAAGAGAAAGGCTATTATAGTAAATATTAAATTTATTTTGTAACAAGTATTTTTTCTTGTTAAAGCATTTGTTGAGTAAATCAAATAAAATTACTTTAATTAAATTGTTTATTTTCTGTCAATATGCCTCGTAAAAGATAAAATAGTTCTTGTCCTAATACTTTTGCACAGTACGGTATATCTATTTTTCCCCCATTCCATTCATGTACCTCTCAGCCTTTAACAATATGTTTGCAACACACACACCGTCTCCGGCAATACGTTTGCAACACACACACTGCCTCCGGCAATACGCTTGCAACACACACACCGTCTCCGGCAATACGTTTGCAACACACACACCGTCTCCGGCAATACGTTTGCAACACACACACCGTCTCCGGCAATACGCTTGCAACACACACACCGTCTCCGGCAATACGTTTGCAACACACACACCGTCTCCGGCAATACGTTTGCAACACACACACCGTCTCCGGCAATACGTTTGCAACACACACACCGTCTCCGGCAATACGTTTGCAACACACACACCGTCTCCGGCAATACGTTTGCAACACACACCACCGTCTCCGGCAATACGTTTGCAACACACACACCGTCTCCGGCAATACGTTTGCACGACACACACCGTCTCCGGCAATACGTTTGCAACACACACACCGTCTCTCCGGCAATACGTTTGCAACACACACACCGTCTCCGGCAATACGCTTGCAACACACACACCGTCTCCGGCAATACGTTTGCAACACACACACCGTCTCCGGCAATACGCTTGCAACACACACCGTCTCCGGCAATACGTTTGCACACACACACCGTCTCCGGCAATACGTTTGCAACACACACACCGTCTCCGGCAACATGCTTGCAACACACACCGTCTCCGGCAATACGCTTGCAACACACACACCGTCTCCGGCAATACGTTTGCAACACACACACCGTCTCCGGCAATACGTTTGCAACACACACACCGTCTCCGGCAATACGCTTGCAACACACACACCGTCTCCGGCAATACGTTTGCAACACACCGGCTCTCCGGCAATACGTTTGCACACACACCGTCTCCGGCAATACGTTTGCAACACACACCGTCTGCAACAAGCTTGCAACACACACACCGTCTCCGGCAATACGTTTGCAACACACACCGTCTCCGGCAATACGTTTGCAACACACACCGTCTCCGGCAATACGTTTGCAACACACACACCGAAGCCTCCGGCAATACGTTTGCAACACACACACCGTCTCCGGCAATACGTTTGCAACACACACACCGTGCCTCCGGCAATACGTTTGCAACACACACCGTCTCTGCAATACGTTTGCAAATATCGTCTCCGGCAATACGTTTGCAACACACAGTCTCCCGGCAATACGCTTGCAACACGTACTGTCTCTTGCAATACATTTCGAACCTTCTCTCTCTCTCACAGTCTATTCAAAATGTTTTTTTTTCTGAATATTTCCTGCTGAAGTTGGAGTAACTTCAATAAAGCCAGTGGGTCTTATGTTCAATCTGATATAGTACCAGGATTTCTAGTATTTTCTTCATTTCTGTGTCATTTTTATTAAGATTTTGTTATTTTACTCTTTTTTGTTACATTTTTGCTCTTGATTCAATAGACACTTAAGAAGACAATTGTATAATTCACCAATCAATATTCATTCATCTGGTTGTCAGACAAATCGGATTCTTTTGAATTGTTTCCAATTTAGAAGATTTTTTAAAATACACAAAATTATAAGAGTCTATTTACTGGTGACCATAGAATTGGTATAAAGTTAAAAGTACTGAAACTGATCGTAAGTCAACCTAAGTAAGTACTGACTAAATAATAATGTTTCCTGTGTATATATATATCTACTTAATAGTTGCTTTGTATCATGACTAGAGATAGCTGACTAACAAACAATAATGGGAATATAAGTCATTCCTTCATGAGTAAACATTTATTGACCTGACAGCCAGTGCTAACTTATGGTTGACATTCTTGCTAAAAACAATTTTACAGGAAATTATGTTTCTCCAGTCCTTTTATCAGTGTTTCCAGAATTGATGGGGGTTTAATTCCTTCTGTTTTGTTTAAAGTAGTAAGGAATGTTACCATCTTAATTATATCATTATTTTCTCTTTGAGTTATATGTGACTAGCAGTATAGCCCGGCGTTGCTCGGGTGTAATGAAAGCTTTAAAACTAATCCATGGTCCTGGAGCTGAGACTCCTTGGACATTGGCACAAAAGACTAAAAAGCAACAGTTGTTTCTAGTTAAAGCGAAACCATAGACTGAAAGAAAAATGAATGGATGTAAGTCAAATTTGGATTTTCTGGTATCGATATCAAATAAGTTTTTTTCATTGTAAACTGAATTTTGAAAACTAAATAAGTCCTCTGAGTAAATGGTATCATGGCTGAGACTAAGAACTACAATTATACCTACTTAGAGCCAAACCCGAAGCAAAAACTAAAATAAAAGGGCTGAAAAAAATACAGACATACAGGCAGATAAACAGATGCACACACACAAACATCTTGCCTTTTATATATATATTATCAATTTTCTGTACTATTGTAAGAACTGCAACCTTGAAACTTCTGAATATCGTTTCTTATGTCTTTGTCTATGAGTGTATCAAATTTGATTAAAGTCAGACCACTCCTTCTATAACCCAATTTTTTTTATTATTGATTTTTGATATTTATTGGGTGTACCTTGACACAAAACCTAGCTAAGAACACTCACAGACGCTTATAGTACAACTGTGTAAATTTTCAAGAAAAATGGTTCAGTCTTTTTGGAGTCTATAGGTAACGGACACACACACAAAGTTCCATTTACAAATAAGTTCAGATAGCCAATTTAATTGTTGCTACTGGTGGAAGTTTTCAAGTCATGTAGTTTCTATTATATAGTACAGTAGATTTTTTTGTTGTTGTTACTGCCAGCCCATGACATTTAAAAAAGGATGGTCTTTGCTAAAAACTACAGACTTGATTCAGTCAAAGCTATTTTTAACCATTGATCTTAGAAAATGGCTATATACCACTGACAGTTTAGATATTTCTAAATAAGTCTGGCATCATGTGTAACATCCACATGAAAGTCTTGATCTGAGTAAGCTATTTAAAAACTTAACATGAGTTTTCAAGTTAAGGTTTTGGCTTTGAAGTTATTTGCAGTCTTGGTAAAACTAATATTGGTGCAGTCAATTTGATGTTTGTCACAATTGATCAGTATATCAAGTATTTAGAAATTTGTCATTTTGCTCATGTTCAGTTCATGTTATTTTTTATCATCTTCTGAGTTCTGTAGCCACACTACCCTTTACATCTGGTCACCAACACCCCAGACTGCAACCCTTTGATTATTATGTGTGGGGCACAGTTGAGGGAGAGACCAACAAAACTCCTTGTAATGCCAAGGGTTATGACAGTAGTCACCTACTAAAGTACGGAGATTGTCCAGAGAAGTTGCACAGGATTCTGAAGTTGTCTGGAGGTTTTGGTTGAAACCAATGGTAATTTTATTGAACAAATTTACTGTTTAGTAGTTCAAGGTATTTTTGTATAATTTTGGTAAATACATTTGTTAAAATCACATCTCTGTTGCCTGAAAGTCTTATCTTCATTTGTGAGGAAATTTTCCAGCATTCCCTGCCATATCAGTCAGTTAAGTGCCATACGTGATACACACTTGGGCGATCATGTCTCGGAAGAGACATGACTGAGTGGGCAGAAGATTATCCCGCAGTAGGTTGTCATTGCTTTCTGCAGTAGACTGGTTGCTGACCAAGGCTATAGAACCCAATCTGTCCTGCTATTTAACCCATAACTGGAAGGAAGAGATGGATTAATACCTTTCCCAAGAGTATTTGCGCGTAAATGAATACAATGGATTCAACTGGAATTCAAACTCCGCTCCCCGGTTTCTCGTTCCGAACCGATATCCACTGTACCACAACGCACATCCCTGCTATATAGGATGATTAATATTACATTAGGGAGCCGAGTTCGAATTCCAGTTGAATTCCTTGTAATCAATTATATGCGCAAATACCCTTGGGAAAGGTATTAATCCATCTCTTCCCACCAGTTATAGGTAAATAATAGGACAGATTGGGTTCTATAGGTTTGGCTAGCAACCAGTCTACCGCAAAAAAAAAAAAAGAAAAAAAAAGGTAACCTACTGTGAGATAATTTTCTGGCCAGTCAGTCATGTCTCGAAAGAGACATGATCACCTAAAGTATATATCACATATGGCACTTAACTGACTGAGTATTACATAGCTGGTCAGCAATCTTTGAAGTCCTTTTTCTTTAAAACTTCCTTATTGCTCACATGTTCAGTCCATGATTTTCTCGGCATTTTTTTGTAGAACCATATTTCTGTTACTTCAAGACTTCTGTACTTCTGTGTCCAGAGAACTTTTCAATCTATACAGCGAGACCATTCACATAAAATTAAAAGTCTTACTAGTATTCATTATTGGCAGCGACAAGCGTATATATTAGAAAGGCAGAGGACACAGTACTGATAACTGACAAAGAAAGGAAATGAGAACTCCTATAAAAGTTAGAGAAGAAAAGCAAGGAAAAAAGACATCAATTGCAAGAAGACTAACTGCATGGTTGTTTTGTTAGCAAAAGGAAAATCCCAGCACACAAATTATTGATTAGAGATACCAAAATCAAACAGGCACAACATTTTAAACATTTGGAAAGAGTTTTAATAGAGGACAGAAAGTGACACGGAAATCTGAAGGTGCATTATAAAAGTTCAAAATGCATCCCAAAAGCTGAGCAAAGTATTAAGAAATGGAAAAATGTGTCCTTAATGACACATGGCCCAGTGGATATAGACGTTGGTTAGTTCCTGACTTGATTCTTAGAGTTGTGAGACGACAGTAGTGGTGAACAAATAACTTGCAGGGTTAGAGGGAGATAACATGACTTCTAATCGAGGTTTCTCATAAGTAATGGAGTTCATATACTCCAGTGATTGTAATAAAGGGTTTGGTTCAAGATTCCTAGAAGCTGAAGAAGGCCGGAACATACAATGACCAAAACGTTGTACAAATGGCAACAAAGATGAGGACAATAGCTCGAATAATGTAAATACTGAAAAATATCATAAGAAACAAAGAAATGAAAACTGAACTGTTATGTGGTATGAGTCCTGAATGGCAGTGAGTGCTGGGCAATCTCATTACAGATGAAGAGACTTGAAGCAAAAGAAATCTGGTTCTACTGAACATCAGGAAGAAAAAGTTTAAATTTCTTATGCATATAACGAGGAAAAAGGGCTTAGGAAATTTGATACTCACAGGACAGATTAAAGAACAGAAAGCCAAAGTAAAGCAATGCACAACCTACCTGGAGAGCTTGAGCAATTGAATAGGAGAGCATGGATTGGGAGGGATGGCAAAAAGACCAAATTTTTTAAGAGCTACAAAGGACAAGAAAATGTGGTGAGCCATGGTCGCCAATGTCCTGAAGGAACATGACACATAGAAGATGTATTAATTTCATATGCAAAATTTTTATGATGGATTCAAACTGCCACAAAATGTTTTCTGAGAAAAAAAAAATTTATTTAAATGTTCTCAAGAATAAACGCAATACCTACAAAAAGTTTCAGAATTAGTAGGGAGACAGCATATGCATTCCAAAGGCAAGTTTTCTTCTCTTTTTCCAACAGCTATGAGTTAAATAGCAAAGTAAACTTTGTTCTTTAAGCATGGTTGGCAACCAGTCCAAGAGAAGGGAATCTTGAATTCAAAATTGATAGATATCTTAAGCAAGATCTCTGTTCTTGACCAAAAAAACCTGTACCCTGAGTAAGAGTAGTTTAAGAACATTGTAATATTTACAATAATTATAAACACACACACACACATACATACATACATACATACATACACAAAAGTTTTGTACCAAATAATTCATAAATGGCTTTGAAAATGACTGCTGGAACACATTCTTTTCAAAAGAGACATTTTTTATCAAACACTTATTCAATAAGATTCACTGAAACAACAATAAACAAAATAAAGAAATTTACAAAGATAAACATGGGAATTAAATAAGGAGCCATGATCAAAATAGATTTTATGACTGAAAAACTAACAAATTGGTATAAATAAACTCATTGTAACTATCAAACAGGAAAAAAATTACTCAAGACCGACCAATGAAATACATAAAATAAAATGCCCCCACTGTTTGCACTAAGTTGATCGATAAAGTTCAATATAAACAGCTTTTAAAAGCTTTAAATGTTTTAGTGACTGAGCCCTGTGGAGCAACCTAGATGCTCTGTCAACATTTTTGGAGGTGCAAACCATTTTTTAATCAAAACAAAGTCCAGTTGTTGACTCACAAACTGAGTGAGTCAAGAAATTACTGTTACTAGCTCTACCCTGTCATATATAGGCAGGCATGTGTTGTCTAATCTAGGCCTCCAACCAATTGCAAATGGGTTTGCTCTACACAGTCTGCCTTACACCAAGATTTAAATTGATAAATCACAGAACTACTTTGCATGTAGGGCAAACCATCATTGGCAAAAGATAGAAACACTAGAAAGATGCTAACACCTTAATTTTTGAAGGCATATATATATTTCAGGTGATTTTTAATTTAAAAATCGCCTGAAAAAACCACTCATGGTGAAAACCAAGGTAGTGAAATAACTCGTTTATAAATGAAAAATATTCAGAGGTTCTATAATCTAATTGTATAGAACACTTTTTAATACAAATGTGTACTGGTCTAACCCTATTAGGACCAAAAACTAAGTATTAAACAATATATATGTATGTCTTTGAAAAATATCTCGTTCATTCAGTAATGAATTAGAACACTAACTGCTGGCATATGTGTACATGGTATATCACACACTAAAAGTCTGCCGCCTTCTCCCAAGCGCTCACAGCTCATAGGTAGAACCGCTGATTGACGCCAATTTGGTCAGGTTTCAATCCTGGCTAAAAGCAATCGGATGTCTAACCGTACTGATGAGCTGGGATACAGCAAAACAGATCTGTCTGCGGATGACTAATATATATATATATATATATATATATATACTGTATTTAAGGCAGGAATCCCTCTATTATACAACTTTTCGTTAAAAACTGCAATGCTATAGTTAAGTTTTTTACATAATTTTTCACATGATCTTTCTTTTCAGAAAATAAATTATATTAATTATTGGCTAAATGTCTTATTTATCCAAGTACTTTCAGCTATATCTTTGCCATTATCAAAAAGTTAAAAATAAAATAAAATTGATCCTTGGAAATTACAGCAACTTTATGAACAAAAATTCCCATAGGGACCAACTTTACAAGACAACTGCTGATCCCCTCCTTTACTTTCACTGGAATGAAGCATCTTAGAAAAACCCAGATAAATCAGTTGCAGAGAGGACCATATCTAGACAGGACAAACTGTTCCACTGCTAACAGAAAAACACGGATATAACTAGCGTTGACAAACATGACCACATGTGATCCGAGGCCTCTTTACCTGTTCGCCACAAGGCTACTGGGAGCAAAAGAAACAGAGAGGACAATATAAGAATACGTTACAAGGAATGACAAGTGATATTGCATTTAAAGGAATGACAGAAAGCCAGAACAGACTTCCACAAGCAACAAATGTGAGAGAAGGAAATACGAGCATAGAATTTATGGTTACATCTAGCTATCTCATCAGTGAAATTAGAAAACCCAGCTGCCAATATATTACTGTGTTTAAATTTATCAAGTTGAGTTATCTATAAAGAAAGCTAATTAGAATAATTACCATGAAAATATTTATAGAAAAGACATGGTGAAGTTATGTAATGGCGTTGGCTAAGTGACTAAAACCAATATAAAGATTCTTGGACTTGTCAAGAAACTATATATATATATATAGCAGAAGCATTAAACCAGATTTGACAGCAGCATTCAATGCATGGATTAATAGTAGACTCATAAATATGCAAGACAGATTTGCATGTATGTTTCTGCGTATTTGTAGGATGCGTAATAGCGTACGAAACGAAAGTGAAGATGATGATGAAAAGGTGGGAAATGTAATTAACGATGAGTTTCGCCAGAGATATGGATGATCTTTTTGGTGTCTTCAGGTGAAAATGAAAGAAAAACAAAAATGTGTTTGAGGAAAATGCCTTGGGACCTTATTACCTACTGATGTCCAGATATAGAAAATGTCTGCCACTCTGTTTTATCGATATATGTATTAGAGGCATTTGATATAGTACAATTTTAAGTCCGGGATTTTAAAAATATATTTGGCTGATACCCACCCAATCAAAGAGTGGAGAGACAGGTCTGCCTACAAAATTTTGGAGTGAGGATGCACAAGGTAACATCAATCAGCTACATGCCAAACTTTATATATATATATATATATGTATACATATATATATATATATATACTATAGTCATCTGCAGACAGATATATATATATATACTATAGTCATCCGCAGACAGATATATATATATATATACTATAGTCATCCGCAGACAGATATGTGTATATATATATATATACACTATAGTCATCCGCAGACAGACATATATATATATATATATATATATATACACACTATAGTCATCCGCAGACAGACAGATATATATATATATATATATATATATATATACACTATAGTCATCTGCAGACAGACAGATATATATATATATATATATATATATATATATACACTATAGTCATCTGCAGACAGACAGATATATATATATATATATATATATATATATATACACTATAGTCATCCGCAGACAGACAGATATATATATATATATATATATATATACACTATAGTCATCCGCAGACAGACAGATATATATATATATATATATATATATATATATATACACTATAGTCATCCGCAGACAGACAGATATATATATATATATATACACACACTATAGTCATCCGCAGACAGATATATATATATATATATATATATATATATATATATATGGAGAGAGAGAGTGTACATGCATACACACTCACTCAAGCACATACATCCTTTTTTGTATACATGTACACAAATACATAGTCATTGATATATACCTGTACATACAGAAACAAACACACACACATCTAAAAACAGTTTATGATATGCACCTGATGATTGCATAGGGCATGAAACACCAAGTGGTGCTATTGACATAGGATAATACGTAGATTTATTAATATATACTTAATAGCTCTGTTATATTACATTGAGCACTGTTTTATTAACCCCAGAAAATTAATTATATATATATATATATATATATAGAGAGAGAGAGAGAGATACATGTGTACATACACACAAACTCAGGCACATACATATATTAGTGACCTTTTTTATCATACCTATACACACCCATCAATATATACCTGTGTGTATGTGTGTGAATAGAAATACATATTAATAATTATGAATCATGACCATCAGATTTCATCTCCTTGCATTTTAAGATGTTTTAACTTTAAATTTGATAATTTGACTTTCACAAATTAAGTTTAATTTTTTATCTTCATGTCATCTTTGTCTAGTTAAATGTTCCCCATTGTTAAAACTAAAACCTAACTTTATAAAATTTGGCTTCGATAAACATCGAGCAAACTTAATTCAAATCTATTAATTTGTAATATACACCTGATGATTGCATAATGCATGAAACTCCAATTTGTGTCATTGAGAACATGTATTAATATATGTAAATTAGCTCTGTTCATACTACATTGAGCACTGTTTTATTAACACCTGAATAATATTATACATGTGTCTACCCTCATATGTATATCCATTAATTCATGTAACTACACATACACAAACTCTCTCTCATATATATATATATCATAGATCCTTTTATGTATACTTGTTCACATATATTCATATATACAAAGTATGTTTCTCTGACTAATACAATGTTGAGACCTTCATGTCAAACTCCAAGCATCATAGCAACCTCCTCTTTCCCTCACATCTCGTCTTATCTATCATAACCAGTTTTGCACAAACCTCACTACCTTGATTGACTCTTGAACCTGGTATTGGATAACCTTTAGTACACAAAAAAAGTGTCCAAAGGCAAATAAAAATTGTTATTGGTCCATGTTGAAAACTCCTTGTGCCATGACAGCTCCAATTTGTGCAGTTCTTGTCATGCAGTATGCCAGTGTCATCTTTACTTAGGAATTATCCACACAACATGGTCATCTGGAATCTGGTCTGAAGATGGAATGTGCATCATATCCAATATGAACAGCAATTCTTGAAAATAGCTATCCAAATTTTTGAATAGCAAGACATCTTCTATGTGCCCTGTCCCTTCAGGACATTGGTGATCATGGTTCTCCACATCTCCCTATCCTTGGTGGCTTTTAATATGTTTTTCCTCTTACTCCACACAACCCCCGTTCCATCATCTACCTGATCAGGCCCTTCAAATATGTTATCCGCTGCCTTCCTCTGTCTGTTTTTCTTCTATCTGGCCTATCAGTATCAGGTTCCCCAAGCCCTCCTTCCTCATTGCATGTCCCAGGAACTTCAGTTGTCTCTTCCTGATGCTCACTATTAATTTCCTTTTCGTTGCCATTCTTTCCAACACCTCATTGTTGCTCACATGCTTGGTCCACGATATCTGCAGCATCCTTCTGTAGAACCACATTTTCACTGCTTTGAGTTTAAAAAAACAAAAACAAAACAGAGCCTGTGTGTATTTTCATTACCAAAACCCAACTTCCATATTGACTTCAGCAAAATAATAACCAGTGTTTCTGAAGCTAAAAACAGAATAAATTAGGACCTTGAGTATATTATGAACCCATGTCTGAAGCTAAAAATGGGAATAATATACTCAGGAAATACTGAGTATATTATGAACATATGTTTAAAGCTAAAAACAGTGAACGAATTAGGTCCTTGAATATATTATAAACTCTTTAGTACATCCATCTCTATATAAATATTTTTAAAAAGTTGTAACATATCTGTTAAAATCTTGATGTCATACATATATTTCATTAAAATATTTAATTTTTCACGGTATCAAAGAAAAGAAATTAAATATTTTGCCATTGCGTTTTTGTCTCTTAATTTCTGTTTTGAAACTTTTTCAGATTTTTGGGAAAAGTTTCTAACTAGACATACCTGGTAATACATTTTAAGGTGTTTATTAATCTATAATACTTTTCTGTTTTAGATGACTTCATTAGATTTTTGTCTATTGAACTATAAAAATATTGTCTTTTATTAATAGTGAAGAGAAAAAACTTTATAAAAAAAAAGAAAGAAAATCAAAATATAAACAAATTTATTGTGCGAGTAAAACTTCTAATTTAATGCATGTGCCAATGAATGGTGGAATATAAAACAGGACGGTAGTTATTGTCCCATTTTTCAAGTGGAAAAAACTCAAAACAAGTACAAAACATGACAGACCTTGTGTCTTCTCTTTATAAACTTTTTTGAATCAATTTCCTGTCCATGAGAGAAAAGACATTCAATTATGCTTGATTCCTCAAATATTAACAGCAAATACCTTTTGGAAACAATTATTATCAACACCTGCATAATTTGCGTTTTATTATCTATTCTGTTAACTGAGTGTATTTGCAATCTTGCTGTTTCAAAGAGTTTTTAAACTAAGTAAAAGTAATTTCGTTGGAAACAAAGGAGAGAGTACTGAATTGTTATGTGATGTCTGTTCTTCAGTATAGAAGTGAATGCTGGATAATCTCACTAAAGAAGAAAGAAAAACTTGAAGCAAACAAAATGTGGTTCTACAGAAGGATGTTGAGAATACCATGGATCGAACATATTTTTTGGAGAGAATGGAAATGAAAAGTAAACTAATACTTAACATCAGGAAAAACAAGTGAAATTCCTGGGTTGTAATGATGAAGGAGGGCATGGAAAATATGATACTCATAGGTCAGAGGGAGGGAAAGAGACAGGGAAAAGCAACAGATAACATACTTGATGGGCTTGAGCAAATGGATGGCAGAGCAGGGTTTGAAAGGCGTAACAGAAGAAAGCGAGTTAAGAGCTACTAAAGATAGAGAGATGTAGAGGGCCATGATTGCCTATGTCCTGAAGGGACACGGCACATCGAAGAAGAGTTATAAATAACTAATCATTATTGAGAAGAGCTGGATTCATACCAAATCAGAATTTGATAAACAAATAAGAAATTATGTGGATATAAAGCGGAAGATAATTCTATATTATAATCAATATATAAACTGATCCTTCATTTTGTGGCCATTTAATTTCTGTGTATTTATATTCAAGATTCATGGACTTGAGCATATGGATGGCTGAGTAGGGTTTAGAAGGCCTAACAGGAGAAACTGTGTTAAGAGCTACGAAGGATAAGGAGATGTGGAAGGCCAGGATCGCCTACATCCTGAAGGGACACAACACAGAAAATTTCTAAAAATATGTATTGCATATAATGACACCCTTTTTGAATTTCTCAAATGATACACAAGAAAATACTGTAGTAAATGTTTCACCACCACCAAGCAGCCCCTGAAATTTTAACTATCATGATGGATGAGTTTTCTCTCAAGAAGGTTTCTTGCTTTGAACATCTTTTGAGACTCAAGATCTCTCCAGAATTAAACTTTAGCCAAATATACACTACCAGCCATAATTATTAGGCAACCCCAGTGTTTAAAAAAAAAAAATGATGTATTTCAAAGTACTTTTTTGTATTTATTGCCAAGTGAATAACTGTAAATGAAAATAGAATGGTTCTTTTGTGAATACTGCACAATAACATGTGCATCAAATGAATTTATAAATATTTAATAATTACTTATATTGCACTTTCATCAATGAAAGAAAGAAAATTTAGGGTGATTCAGACGAGTTCTTCTTTGCTTCCCTTGCCTTGTAAAATTTTGCAAAGTAATAATAACAAAAAACACATTCTATTTTTATTTGGCAATAAATACTAAAAATAGTATTAAATACATCATTTCTTTTGAAAAAACTGAGATGGCCTAATAATTATGGTCCGTTGTGTGTATACTCTATTACTAAAGATTACTGGCTTATTGTATCGCTCCAGTAAGTATCTGACTCCCCTTGCTCTATCGCTATGTACCAGAGCCAGATCAAACCAAAAATGGACTATAGATGCCACATCTTGGCTGGAGTTACCCAGTCCTCACCTTCCTGTCTTGAGAGAGTTCAAAAGTATCGACTTGGCCTTGTTGGGAATAAATTATCTTCCAGCCTACACCCTGTTGTCACAGACAAAAAATGAAAGTTTCTTGCTGCTGTTATTTCCATTGCATGTATTCTGATAATGTATTCTATGGACACATCCACTCTGGGACCCACCATGCCACATACACAAGGGTAAATCATACCCATTCTCTCTGTATTCCTATTCTAAAAAGTTAAGTCCACTCAGTTTCTTCACATGTACTGCTGCTTTGTGGAACAGGTTCCCAGCATAAGATTGTTCCAATGACTACAATCTTGACAACTTAAAAGCTGATATTAATTGTTATTTTTCTTGCATAGTCCCACAAACTTTATTTCTTGCCTTTTCTTACACTCGTACAACACCACACATAAAGCACCTTAGAGTGGTGTAATGGTTAACAAGCTTGTCTTGCTATAACACATTACAACTGAGAAGTAAGTTTGATCCTCATTGGGTCCCCCATACGTCTAACCTTGTGCCACATCTAAGGTATGCTTAGAAAATGACCATACAGCACCACACACTAAAATTCTACATTGAGCAGCTTTTGGGTCTTGTGCTGTGGCAAATCATTGTTAACAAGTTTAGGCCAGGAAGAAAGACACGGAAACAAGAAGGTATGTTCGAACAGTGTATGAGAATAAAAGAATATATATACAATAATAAGTGACAGTAATCAGCAAAATAGAAGTGTATGACCGAACAGTATAGTTATGCTGTGTCTCGACTGTCTCTAGACTGCCTCACTGCTGCGTCCCCAAAAACTACGCAAATTAGTATTTATTGATGGAGGAAGAGTTAATTCTGTAGATAGGGCCTATAACAGAATGTTAGTATAATTTGTTTCTTTTTAAATGTTACCTCCTTGCACCACACTATTTCATCACACTAAGTCTTATTGCAGCATGTGTCATTGTCTATTATTGTCTGATATATTATGTGTCATTGTCTTGGCTTGGTTTATGGCATATCAACTTCAATGGGTTTTTAAATTCTTATAAGATTTTTACAATAGATTTGTATGAATAGAATATATTCAAAAATTAGATCAATATCCCTGGGGTGAGCACAGTGACCCAATATTATTAATTTGTTAATTGAAGTTGAAATTGAAATATTCTTGGAGTTGGAGAATCATAATGGTATTGACCTAATAAAAATCTCTCAGTGGTATGCTATTTTGGTCATGCTGAACCAAAATTGGATCATTCTAATATAGACTATAGACATTAAGTTACAAATCAGTCAATCAAGTGCCATGTGATACACGCTTGACAGATCATGTCTCAAAACAGACATGACTGACTGAGCAGATTTTGCTGCTGTAGGCAGCCATTATTTTCTGCAGTAGACTGGTTGCCAAACAAATCTATAAAACTAAGTCTGTCTTGCTATTTAACCCATAATTGGAGGGAGAAGAGAAAGATTAACACTTTTCCCAAAACTTTTGCTGAGACTCTGGTTTCATTGATGTAGTCTTGTTAGATACACAGTTCATATAGAAATTGATTTTATTGACATGTTCATTTGTTTGTATTTTTTGGTCGAGGCCCACTGTTTTAAGAAATGATATTCTGTCATCCACTTTTGCTTTCTCAAATAGCTTATACATGTTGTTTATATTACAGAAGTTTTGTCTTGAGAGACTAATTTTTGAACACTTAGTTAATAAATGTTTAATAATGTATGCCATTTCATATGACTGGCATACTGGTTGATGTTCATTGTTTAGTAAGTACAAGTGGGTTATTCTTGTAGGGCTAATATGTCAGCATGCCAGTATTACTTTTTTCCAGCAGACCTGAAAAAGACTACCACCATCTTTAAATTTGTTGTTTTTCATTTTTTTTTTTTTTTTTTTTACTTTTGTCAGTGCAATCTTATTGATTACACACTAAATTTTCTGATTGACAAAAAAATTTGGAAAAATTTCAATATTTCAACAAGTTTTTTTTTGGGGGGGGAGGGGGAGGGGGGGTCATTTTTTCATACAATGATATAGTAAATCAATCCTCCATTCTGAAACCAGTCATCGGTACGACATTACCACCACCTGTAAATTGGTTGAATATCAATTTTTTTTTTTTTTTCGGTCCAGTCTTATCGATTAAACCCTAAACTTTCTGATTGACCAAATATTTGTAAAAATTTTAACATTTAAACAATTTTGCGGGGGAGGGGTCAGTTTTTTATACAACCTTATAGTAGATTGATCCTGTGGAATTAACTTTATTGGTTGCACATATTCAACTACTGAATCCTTTGCGAAATTTTTGAATAAAACCATTCTTGGAGTTTCCGAGGAAGATGTCATCGTAAGAACAAAAGAAAACTTGAAAAAGACAAAAACAAGAACAACAACTCATCCCAAAAAAACCAAAACAAAGCAACCCCAAAGTGAGTGGTTCCAAAATGAAGGATCAATTTACTATAACGTTGTATGAGAAAGTGAGCCCCCACTAAAATTGTTTAAATATTGAAATTTTTTTGGATAATCGGAAACTTTATATAATAATCAATAAGACTGCTCTGAAAAAAATAAAAAATAAAAAAATAAAAATAAAAACAGCAAATTTAAATGTGGTAATCTCCTTCAGGTCTGCATTTTTTTTTTTTTTAGATTTTCTGAAAGCCGACTTCAATTCTCCTAATTTGTTTTTGATTGGTTTATTTTGCAGTATATCAAAATCAGTGGATAATTTAATGCTGACAAGATTTATAGGAAATTTGTATTAATAAAATACGTATTCTTTGGAATAATTCACTTTATAGAGCAGGGTTTGGTTTATTTTGTTTTACAGCATATCAAACTCAATTTAATGTGTGCAAGATTTTTAGTATAGGTTCATATGAATAGAATATGTATTCTTAGTATGAAATCAGTTTGTAGATCAGGTTTCATTGACGTATTTTTGTAAAGAGGGTTTTTGTCGAGAGAATTGCTGGTAATTTTGTTTTCCTTTTCTAAAAATGTATTGCTGGGAGTTTTATTATAAAAATCTACTTTTTACTTTCATATTATTTTGACCCCACTTTGGGGATTAACTATTTGCTCATAGCTAGGACCTGAACAGGTGCTACCACCTTGATCTCAGGGTGGAACTAGAAACAATAAAAATCAAGAGGTGGTTCCATGTTCCTCAAAAACTCCCAATCAGAGGTCATGTTTCGAGGTATAGTTTATACTCAGACTGAAAATGTGTGTCATTGTCATTATAGACTAAGTTTTTATGTGTATTGTGGTGCAATGGATATCACCTCAGAAAAAGAAATTAGTGAGACAAATTCAAATACCAATTGAATTTACCTCTGGAAAAGATATTAAATCCATCTCTTCTCCCTCTAGCTGGACAGATTTGTTTCTATAGCCTTGGTAACCAGTCTACTGCAGGAGAAATAACGGCAACTGACTGTGGGAAAATCTTCTACTCAATCAGACATGTCTCTTTTGAGACATGACTGCCTAAGTGTGTATCAAGTAAGGCACTTCATTGACTTACTACAGCAGGGGTAATTGTCTAAAGTTTAACTACAGTAAGGACATTACAAGAATGCTGGAGACTGAAAGTACTGCTACCCATTATCTACAAAAAAATATTTCCATTTAAAATTAGATAATTATTTTACAAAATAAAACCATCATGATTTCATGTAAAAATGATGTTTTTAATTTCCTTCCTCCTTCCTCCATCATAAGATTTTTCAAATTTTATTAAAATTTTTTTCCTAAATTGTAAGCACTTCCATTCAATAATCATTAAATACCTACCGACAAAAAGTTAAAAGTAAAGTTAATTTTAAATGTAGTTGGAGTGTGGTTAATTGCAGAGTAGTCACCCTTGATTTATTGATGATTTGAATATTGATATGACAGAAATAATCAGTTTTCTTTTTTTACAAAATAAATGTATATTTTATGAAGTAATCAGTAATCTTTTCATTTTCTCTTTGAATGTTGACATGATTTTCTTCCTGGCATGTGTATAAAAAAACATACAAGAATATGATCATTATTATCAGGGTAAATGTGAATACAGACCGCACAATATTAGTAATTTTATCTTCATTCAATGTCCACAAGATTTTCTTTTCAGCTTATATAACAAAATTACAAGAAAAATTGTAATCAGGGTGAGTGTGGATACAGACCCCACTCCATGAATAATCTTTTAATTTCTTTTCTTTTTTTCAACGTTGATTTGATTTTCTTTTTGTGTTTTGTAACAAATATATAAAAATTGGATCATTATAATCTGTGGGAAAGTGGATACAGACCCCGCCCACCACTATGAACAATCTTTTAATTTCTTTTCTTCTTTCAATGTTGATTTGATTTTGTTTTTTTATAACAAACATACAAGAATTGGATCATTATAATCTGTGTGAGTGTGGATACAGACCCCACACTATTAGCAATCATTTTCCTTTCCTTTACTTTTTCAGTGTTCATAGCTTTTGTAACAAACAAACATCCAAAAATTGGATCAATATTCCTGGGGTGAGCACAGTGACCCAATATTATTAATTTGTTAATTGAAGTTGAAATTGAGATATTCTTGGAGTTGGAGAATCTTAATGGTATTGACCTAATAAAAATCTCTCTGTGGTGTACTATTTTGGTCATGTTGAACCAAAATTGGATCATTCTAGTATAGACTACAGACATTAAGTTACAAGTCAGTCAATCAAGTGCCATGTGATACACACTTGGAGGATCATGTCTCGAAAGAGACATGACTGACTGAGCAGATTTTGCTGCAGTAGGTTGCCATTATTTTCTGCAGTAGACTGGTTGCTAAACAAAGCTATAAAACTAAGTCTGTCTTGCTATTTAACCCATAATTGATGGGAGAAGAGAAAGATTAACACTTTTCCCAAAAGTGTTAGCACGTAAGTGAATGCAATGAATTCAGCTGAAATTTGAACTTGGCTCTCTAATTTTTCATTCCAAGCTTATATGCACTGCACCACAATGCATATTATATCGTCACATGTCTTTTTCCTGTATGTTTCCATGTCCCTTCAAGATATAGGCAAGCATGGTCTTTCACATCTCCCGACGCCGTGTGGCTTTTAATACCCCTTCTCCTGTTACCCCACTTAATTCCTGCTCCACCATCCATTGGCCCAAGTCCATCAAGCATGTCTTGTATTGCTTTCTCTTGTCTTTTCCCTGCATTTGTTCCATGAGCATCAGTCACTCAGTCAAGGGCCGTACGTGATACACACTTAGGCAATCATGTCTCGAAAAAGTCATGACTGATTGGGCAGAAGATTTTTTATCCTGCTCTTTAAACTATAGCTGAAGGAATAAGAGAAGGATTGTATTAATAAGTTGTAATTAATGGGGGATCAGTTTATTACTTAATAACAATAGAAAACTGATACCCCACTTTATACCCAGTAAATGCTTTACTTATGTTTCCAGCTATTATCTTCATTCAGTTAGTTAAGTGCCATACGTGATACACGCTTGGGCGATCATGTCTTGAAAGAGACATGACTGATTGGGCAGAAGATTTTTTATCCTGCTCTTTAAACTATAGCTGAAGGGAGAAGAGACGGATTGTATTAATATGCAGTAATTAGTGGGGTATCAGTTTATTACTTAATAACAATAGAAAACTGATACCCCACTTTATACCCAGTAAATGCTTTACTTATGTTTCCAGCTATTATCTTCATTCAGTTAGTTAAGTGCCATACGTGATACACGCTTGGGCGATCATGTCTTGAAAGAGACATGACTGATTGGGCAGAAGATTTTTTATCCTGCTCTTTAAACTATAGCTGAAGGGAGAAGAGACGGATTGTATTAATATGCAGTAATTAGTGGGGTATCAGTTTATTACTTAATAACAATAGAAAACTGATACCCCACTTTATACCCAGTAAATGCTTTACTTATGTTTCCAGCTATTATCTTCATTCAGTTAGTTAAGTGCCATACGTGATACACGCTTGGGTGATCATGTCTCGAAAGAGACATGGCTGATTGGGCAGAAGATTTTTTATCCTGCTCTTTAAACTATAGCTGAAGGGAGAAGAGACGGATTGTATTAATATGCAGTAATTAGTGGGGTATCAGTTTATTACTTAATAACAATAGAAAACTGATACCCCACTTTATACCCAGTAAATGCTTTACTTATGTTTCCAGCTATTATCTTCATTCAGTTAGTTAAGTGCCATACGTGATACACGCTTGGGCGATCATGTCTCGAAAGAGACATGACTGATTGGGCAGAAGATTTTTTATCCTGCTCTTTAAACTATAGCTGAAGGGAGAAGAGACGGATTGTATTAATATGCAGTAATTAGTGGGGTATCAGTTTATTACTTAATAACAATAGAAAACTGATACCCCACTTTATACCCAGTAAATGCTTTACTTATGTTTCCAGCTATTATCTTCATTCAGTTAGTTAAGTGCCATACGTGATACACGCTTGGGCGATCATGTCTCGAAAGAGACATGGCTGACTGGGCAGAAGATTTTTTATCCTGCTCTTTAAACTATAGCTGAAGGGAGAAGAGACGGATTGTATTAATATGCAGTAATTAGTGGGGTATCAGTTTATTACTTAATAACAATAGAAAACTGATACCCCACTTTATCCCCAGTAAATGCTTTACTTATGTTTCCAGCTATTATCTTCATTCAGTTAGTTAAGTGCCATACGTGATACACGCTTGGGCGATCATGTCTCGAAAGAGACATGGCTGACTGGGCAGAAGATTTTTTATCCTGCTCTTTAAACTATAGCTGAAGGGAGAAGAGACGGATTGTATTAATATGCAGTAATTAGTGGGGTATCAGTTTATTACTTAATAACAATAGAAAACTGATACCCCACTTTATACCCAGTAAATGCTTTACTTATGTTTCCAGCTATTATCTTCATTCAGTTAGTTAAGTGCCATACGTGATACACGCTTGGGCGATCATGTCTCGAAAGAGACATGGCTGACTGGGCAGAAGATTTTTTATCCTGCTCTTTAAACTATAGCTGCAGGGAGAAGAGACGGATTGTATTAATATGCAGTAATTAGTGGGGTATCAGTTTATTACTTAATAACAATAGAAAACTGATACCCCACTTTATACCCAGTAAATGCTTTACTTATGTTTCCAGCTATTATCTTCATTCAGTTAGTTAAGTGCCATACGTGATACACGCTTGGGCGATCATGTCTCGAAAGAGACATGGCTGACTGGGCAGAAGATTTTTTATCCTGCTCTTTAAACTATAGCTGAAGGGAGAAGAGACGGATTGTATTAATATGCAGTAATTAGTGGGGTATCAGTTTATTACTTAATAACAATAGAAAACTGATACCCCACTTTATACCCAGTAAATGCTTTACTTATGTTTCCAGCTATTATCTTCATTCAGTTAGTTAAGTGCCATACGTGATACACGCTTGGGCGATCATGTCTCGAAAGAGACATGGCTGACTGGGCAGAAGATTTTCTATCCTGCTCTTTAAACTATAGCTGAAGGGAGAAGAGAAGGATTGTATTAATATGCAGTAATTAGTGGGGTATCAGTTTATTACTTAATAACAATAGAAAACTGATACCCTTTATACCCAGTAAATGCTTTACTTATGTTTGGCCTATTGTATACCATTCAGTTAGTTAAATTTGCTCCGTGATACACGCTTGAGCGTCATGTCCTCGAAAGAGACATGGCTGACAGGCAGAAGATTTTCTATCATACTCTTTAAACTATAGCTGAAGGAGAAAGTAGGTTATATTAATAATACAAATGATAGTGGGTATCAGTTTATTACTTAATAACAATGAAAACTGATACCCCACTTTATACCCATTAAATGCTTTACTTATGTTTCCAGCTATTATCTTCATTCAGTTGGTTAAGTGCCATGTTGTGTTAACTTGGCGATCTTATGTCTCGAAAGAGACATGGCTGACTGGGCAGAAGATTTTCCTATCCTGCTCTTTAAACTATAGCTGAAGGAAAGACGGATTGTGTTAATATGCAGTAATTAGTGGGGTATCAGTTTATTACTTAATAACAATAGAAAACTGATACCCCACTTTATCCCCAGTAAATGCTTTACTTATGTTTCCAGCTATTATCTTCATTCAGTTAGTTAAGTGCCATAGTGATACAGCAGACGATGTGTCTTGAAAGAGAACATGGCCCCAGTTGAACAGGGAATTTTTATCCTGCTCTTTAAACTATGAAAAGCCTGAAGGAGAAAGAGGAAACGGATTGTATTAATATGCAGTAATTAATTGAGGTCCTCAGTTTATTACTTAACTAATAATGAAAACTGATACCTTATACCCAGTAAATGCTTTACTTATGTTTCCAGCTATTATCTTCATTCAGTTAGTTAAGTGCCATACGTGATACACGCTTGGGCGATCATGTCTGAAAGGGCATGGCTGAAGCTGGGCAGAAGATTTTTTATCCTGCTCTTTCAGCCTATAGCTGAAGGGAGAAGAGACGGATTGTATTAATATGCAGTAATTAGTGGGGTATCAGTTTATTACTTAATAACAGTAGTGATGCCCACTTTATACCCAGTAAATGCTTTACTTATGTTTCCAGCTATTATCTTCATTCAGTTAGTTAAGTGCCATACGTGATACACAACAGGGGCGAATCATGTCTCGAAAGAGACATGGCTGACTGGGCAGAAGATTTTCTATCTGCTCTTTAAACTATAGCTGAAGGGAGAAGAGACGGATTGTATTAATACTGCAGTAATTAGTGAAGTTATCAGTTTATTACTTAACAACAATGAAAACTGAATGCCCCACTTTATCCCAATAAATGTATTTCTTGTGTTTCCAGCTATTATCTTCATTCAGTTAGTTAAGTACCATGTGATACAACTTGGGCGATCATGTGTAGAAGGGCACCCAATGATGACAAGAAGATTTTCTATCCTGCTCTTTAAACTATAGCTGAAGGAAGAATGGGTTGTATTAATATGCAGTAGTGAGTGGGGTATCAGTTTATTACTTAATAACAATGAAAACTGATACCCCACTTTATACCCAGTAAATGCTTTACTTATGTTTCCAGCTATCTTCATTCAGTTAGTTAAGTGCCATACGTGATACACGCTTAAAATCTGTGTCTCGAAAGAGACATGGCTGACCTGAGCAGAAGATTCTGTCTGTCTTGTAAACTATATTGAAGGGAGAAGAGACGGATTGTATTAATATGCAGTAATTAGTGGGGTATCAGTTTGTTAGCAATAACAATAGAAGGCACTGATACCACTTTATCCCCAGTAAGTATTTCATGTGTTTCCAGCTATTATCTTCATTCAGTTAGTTAGGTGCCATACGTGATACACGCTTGGGCGATCTGTCTCGAAAGAGACATGGCTGACTGGGTGAGGGTCACATCTGTCTTTTAAACTATAGCTGAAGGGAGAAGAGA
Organism: Ascarosepion bandense; assembly: GCA_037127315.1. Lineage (NCBI taxonomy): Eukaryota > Metazoa > Mollusca > Cephalopoda > Sepiida > Sepiidae > Ascarosepion > Ascarosepion bandense. The sequence goes on from JBBBDQ010001815.1 coordinate 365,495, forward strand.
CAGTTGTTAATAATAAGTAATTAGTGGAGTATCAGTTTATTACTTAATAACAATAGAAAACTGATACCCCACTTTATACCAGTAAATGCTTTACTTATGTTTCAGCTATTATCTTCATTCAAATTGATTGATGCCATACGTGATACACGCTTAGGCGATCATGTCTCGAAAGAGACATGGCTGACTGGGCAGAAGATTTTTTATCCTGCTCTTTAAACTATAGCTGAAGGGAGAAAGACGGATTGTGTATGCAGTAATTAGTGGGGTATCAGTTTGTTAGCAATAACAATAGAAAACTGATACCCCACTTTATACCAGTAAATGCTTTACTTATGTTTCCAGCTATTATCTTCATTTCAGTTAGTTAAGTGCCATCGTACACGCTTGGGCGATCATGTCTCGAAAGAGACATGGCTGACTGGGCAGAAGATTTTCTATCCTGCTCTTTAAACTGCATAAGCTGAAGGAGAGAGAAGTGATTGTATTAATATGCAGTAATTGGTGGGGTATCAGTTTATTACTTATGTAATGAAAACTGATGCCCACTTTATACCCAGTAAATGCTTTACTTATGTTTCCAGCTATTATCTTCATTCAGTTAGTTAAGTGCCATGATACACGCTTGGGCGATCATGTCTCGAAAGAGACATGGCTGACTTCAGGCAGAAGATTTTCTATCCTGCTCTTTAAACTATAGCTGAAGGGAGAAGGAGGCAGTTGTATTAATATACTGATAATTAGTGGGGGTATCAGTTTATTACTTGTAAACCAGAGAAACTGATACCCCACTTTATACCCAGTAAATGCTTTACTATGTTTCCAGCTATTATCTTCGACTGGATTGATTGAGGTACTTAATACGTGACCACAGCCCAGGGTGATCATGTCTCGAAAGAGACATGGCTGACTGAGCAGAAAGATTTTCTATCCTGCTCTTTTAAACTATAGCTGAAGAAGAGACGGATTGTATTAATATGCAGTAATTAGTGGGGTATCAGTTTATTACTTAATAACAATGAAAACTGATACCCCACTTTATACTAAATAAATGCTTTACTTATGTTTCCAGCTATTATCTTCATTCAGTTAGTTAAAAATTTACCATACGTGATACACTTGGGCGATCATATGCGAAAGAGACATGGCTGACTGGGCAGAAGATTTTTTTCTATCCTGCTCTTTAAACTATAGCTGAAGGAATAAGAGAAGGATTGTATTAATAAGTTGTAATTAATGGGGGATCAGTTTATAACTTAATAACAATAGAAAACTGCTCCACACTTTTTGCCCAGTAGAAGCTTTACTTATGAATCCAACTATTATCATAATTCAGTCAGTCAAGTGCCATACGTGATACACACTTAGGCGATCATGTCTCAAAATAGACATGACTGACTGGGCAGAAGATTATCCTGCAGTAGGTTGCCATTACTTTTTGCGGTAGACTGATTGCTGACCAAGGCTATATAACCCAATTTGTCCTATTATTTAACTCATAGTTGGATGGAAGAGATGGATTAATACATTTCCCAAGGGTATTTGCACGTAAGTAAACGCAAGGAATTCAACTGGAATTTGAACTCGGATCCCCAATTTCTCGTTCCAAGCTGATATCCACTAAGTACCATACCTAAATTCTCATCTATAAATTTTGTGTAAACTTAAACTGGTAATGTATTTAGTACCAATAATTTGATTTTGTATTTTGTTTTTTAAACAATGTCCAAAATTTAAAAAAACAAAAAAAACAAACAAAAAAATCCAAGTTTTAAATACCCACTTTCTATGGGTTGGGAATGCATATATGACTCTGTAAGCATTTTTCCTTTCTCAGATCTTAGGTAAGAGGATTTAACATAGTCTATTGATTTTTATCAAGAACTTTGTTTCAAGGGTTGCTGTTGACATTTTAATCTGAAACTTGCTTTTTTTTCTTTAACATCATTCTTCATCTTTTCTATCCCTGATACATGAATGTCTTTTCTTTTTCATTCTTTTTAGTTGTTTAAACCCGATTTAAACACAAAAAAAAATCAGGTCAGTTTAAATTTGTTTTCTTTTTTGATCCTTTTCAGATTTTTATCTTCCACATCTCTAAAATCAAAACTATGCCACATACCTTAGCACGAGTTCATAAATCATGGGACTTTAAATGCTAAGTCTGTACGTAGACATCTTGGATGCTATTCTTGAAGAAAATGAAATAATAAATGCGATTTCGGAAGCAAAAAAACTTGTAGAATTATTTAATGACAAAATCAGTATTTTCATTTTGTTCTTATATTTGACTTTATAATTTCAGTCAGTCAAATGCCATACATGATATATAGTTGGGTGATCATGTCTCGAAAAAAACATGATTGACTGGGCAGAAGATTTACCCACAGTAGGCTGCCATTACTTTCTGTGGTATACTGGTTATCAACCAAGGCTATAGAACCCAATCTGTCCTGCTATTTAGCCCATAGCTGGAGGGAGAAGTGATGGATTAATACCTTTCCTAAGGGTATTTGCACAGAAGTGAATGCAACAAACTCAACTGGAATTTGAACTCGGATCTCTAATTTGTCATTCTTAGCCAATATCCACTGTGCCATAATGCGCATCCTTTATAATTTCCCTGGTCATGCATATTTGAGTCTATAAGCGTTTAGTTGGTTTTGATATAGGAAAACACTGGTCATTTATACTTAAGTATATGAGCATTTACTTGGTTTGAGAATAGGTAAATATTGTTTACACTATTTCATTGTCCTTATCTTTGTTACCATATTCACATCATTTTAGCCGTTGTACATTCTGGCCTTCTCCAGGTGATTGGAATTTTAAACTGAACTCTTTATTTCATCTACAGGGGTAGATTGTTCTAGTTCTACAATGCCTCTTCCAGATGTCTCAGTATTAGTTATCTCCTTTTAACTCAACTCTCAAAGCTTTTTGTAGCCAAATACTGAACTCTAAGTCAAGTCACTGGATTCAGCCAATGCTTTTTTCCACTGGGCCATGTTTCCTTGAGGATATCAGTGTATGAATTTATGGGACTTATAAACCTAATGTCTCAGCAACCATTATTAACCAGAGCTCCTATTTTAATTTTGTTGTTGCTATTGTTTTTCTCTAGTACTCTGTATTACTGGTTTCTACATTGCATTCATTCCTATGCTTGGCAGGTTTCGGAGATTTTTGTGGCCTAACATATGCCCTGATTCTTTAAGTTTTCATATTTTCCAATGATGTTTTCTGTCTATCATTTCAACTTCATCCCACAGGAGACAGTGATCTCTCTTTTTGCTCCATATGTGGTCAGTAATGACTGATATTTTTATTTTTCCCAATGTTATGGCTCTATGGCATTTCTACAGTCTTACTGTAAGGGATCAGCCTGTTTCTCCTTTATTTTTCTAACTACAGCTGGATGAGATCATGTACACAGAGTCCTTAATAGGATAGTCACCATCATGTCTGAAACTTCACCCACTTTGTGGAAATAATCAAAGATGCTTCCATCCAATCCAACCAAATGGCGAGCCTGAATGTTGTGTCCACAAAGGAGGGACTGTCAGTAGTAAGGGACAGACTAGACTTGCACTCATCCTTCTTACAAAGCCTGGAGGAGCCTCTCAAGGTAGAGTATTATGTTAAAGGGTAGTTTATATGGATAAGAGGAGATGGTAATGGTTAACTCTAGACTTAAGCAGGTTAAGATAATGGTGATCTGAGAAAAATCCTCTAATAAGTCTGTTCCACAGAACAATGGTTTGGAGGAAATTTCTCAAGTTTGTTTGGTTTTACGGCGTATAAGCCCATCTTGGGTCATTTAACGCCGAATTGAATTATTAAAAATTGAACAAAAACTTATGAACAATTTCAAATGTTTGTATATTTAACAAATTAATATATATGAACAAAAACTTATGAACAATTTCAAATGTTTGTATATTTAACAAATTAATATAACAGACTTACATATTTAGACAAATTCATACATTTAACAAATTTATATATCTAACACATTTTAAATGAATAAAATATTTTATAAAAATGCATATATTTAATTTGGCTGTTTAGATTTTGGAATATATAACAAGTTGGTAAAAATACATATATCTATGTGAGTGTGTGTGAGATAGTATTCAACCAGTCATATTTTTGAGTACATTCCGATTTCTTTTAAGAATTCGAGTATCCTGCTTGGTCTTGTTTCCATAAATAGTTTTTTCAAACTACTTGTTTGGTAATACTTCTTTCGCACTCTATTTAAGTTTGTACACTCTAAAAGTATATGTTTGACACTTAATCTTTTTTGACAGATGGTACATATTGATGATTTTATGCCCTCCAGTAAATGATGGTGCTTGATGTAGGTATGGCCTATGTGAAGACGGGTCAGCAAAACCTGTTCTCTTCTATTTCTGTATTGAATGTTCCATTTTCCAATAGTGGGTTTTATGTTTTGGAGTTTGTTGCTGGGTATCCAACAAAAGATTATTTCCTTGCTTTTAGTTAAATTATACACTCTGTATAATACTTGTATATAATACTTGTGTGATTAAAGGGTCAGACAGGTTTTTGTTTTTTAAAGCAGTAAGGACAGATTATGAGTTTGTGAAGATTATAAATTTGTTGTGATGGGTTGTAGTTATTATATCAAGCACCAAATTATTAGCAATTATTTCAGCACTATATATAGAAGCTGTATATAGTAATCTTTTACGTTTCTTCTTATCTTTAACTATGGCAGCAGGCCCTACTTTATTTTCATTTTTTGCTCCATCTGTAGATACATAAAGGTAGTCTGGATGATTATTTTTTATGTCGAGTATTTCTGATTGGTATATGATTGGGCCAGTTTTGTATGTTGGGTACTTTGTCAGATCAAGAATAACTTTTGGTTGATTTATTATCCTGGGTGGTGTAGAAGATGTAGTTGATTCATGAACTTGCATTGTATCTATTTGGTTGTCTTGTATAATTTCTTTAATCTGTAAACTGGAAGGTTTGATAGCCATTTCTTTTTGCTGAAAAAGCTCTGTGTATTGCGTAATGTATCGTATTTAGTTTTTTCAAGTATGATTTTTCTGGGAAATTTCTCAAGATGGAATATGGAGTGTATATTGATGGAATATGGAGTGTATATGGGTTATTTGGTACTATATAAGTAGCATCACCGTGAAGGTTATACGTGAAAGAACCAAGGAATATAATTCACCTGAGTACTTTCCGTGGAAGTAGTGAGGGACTTGCTACACCCCATCTGTGAGAGAGAAATTGGAGGGTGGCACTTCTTCTCCAACAAGACTTGGGAACACTTTAGCAGCTTACTTCTAAATATGGCAACAGTACTCCATTTTCAGCCTAATCTGTTTCATATATATATATATATATATATAGATGGGGGTCACAGGTTCGAATCCTGCTGAATGGCACACACACACACACACATATATATATATATATATATATATATATATATAATCATTTCACCCCAAGTAAGGTGGTACCAGCACTGATGCTCAGGGGGCTACGTAAGAGTAAAAGCTTAAGCAGGAAGAAAGCAAAGAAAAAGATGAACCAGTTACAGGGGGTGTCCAAGAAAGGGCAAGAGAAAGATGGGAATACAGATGTGATGATAGTTGTGAAGGTAGAGTGAGAAAGGAAAACAACAAGATACATGGAATTATGTGGAAAGAACAAGGGAAGAACTGGAGTCAAGTGGATAAGAGGTGGGAATTGACATTACATTTAAATTCCTGGAGGTTGTAGCTGTCAGGAAAGCAAGTATACGGAAGGAAGTTCCACAGGCAGGAAGTGTGAGAAAAGAAGCTGGGGGTGTAGAAGTGCCGGCTGCACAGAAGATAGAATAAAGAGCCAGGTACTCACTGGAGCAGTAGAGGGAGCCAATCATTTTACCTGCATCTTTAGCAATGGGTCATTTATAAGAGTTCCACAACGTTGGGAGTGAATTTGAAGCTCAGTATTTTTCAAAGACCCATAAGCATTTACTAAGTTACTAGCTTATTACTATAAACATTATTTTTAGCATGTACAAATGCCGGTTGTTATTAATTTCACTATTTGGTAAAATAAACTACAAGGATAGAAATTAAACACATTTTTCCACTATAATTAATGTTTTTAGTTTATGATAGTAAGAATTAATATTGGATAAATGTATACATATAATGTTTGAGTTGTTATCAGTAATTTTTTTGTTTTTTCTTTCACAGTGAAACTTAAAAAATGACTTCTTTATATTTCGGATATGAGAATGAAGCTAACCAATTTAGATTCATAGAAGTTCCAACAATTGTGCATTCTTAAATGGGGAAATTGAATCTCGATCTATCAAGATATGCTGCTATTCAAGACTTGGCTATAAGAGTAGTTTTTATACAATTTCACTTCTGGTCAGGAGTCACAATCTTTCTTTGATCTAAACCAGTTGTTATAAATTTTACTTTATAACCCATTTTAACCTAGTGTCCTCATTTGAGGATAGCATAAAAAACTGTAAAAAATGGTGGGTATAAATCATTATATAAAACCATTATTATATATAGGTAGTGAGGACATATTGATTCATCAATAAAATTACCTTCCAAATATTGCCGGTTGGAAAAAAAATTGTGATTTGTAAATGAATTTAATGTTCTAAAACCTGAGGACACTGGGTTAAAATGGGTTAAGACAATAATAAAACAGAGATAGCAACTAAACTCACTGGAGTGACAGGGTGTAATTAATTTCTGTTTTCTCTTTGGATGATGTCATTTGCAGTTGTGGGCCGTAATCTAAACTTATTTATGAATGGAACTGTGTCTCTGTGTGTCCGCTACCTATAGACTCCAAAATGGCTGAATTGTTCAATTTCTTTATAGCCTGTACAAAAATCATTGATTATTATAATCTAAATCTACTCTAAACTTATTTATAAATGGAACTGTGTCTCTGTGTGTCCGTTACCTATAGACTCCAAAATGGCTGAATTGTTCAATTTCTTTATAGCCGGTACAAAAATCATTGATTATTATAATCTAAATCTACTCTAAACTTATTTATAAATGGAACTGTGTCTCTGTGTGTCCGTTACCTATAGACTCCAAAATGGCTGAATTGTTCAATTTCTTTATAGCCGGTACAAAAATCATTGATTATTATAATCTAAATCTACTCTAAACTTATTTATAAATGGAACTGTGTCTCTGTGTGTCCGTTACCTATAGACTCCAAAATGGCTGAATTGTTCAATTTCTTTATAGCCTGTACAAAAATCATTGATTATTATAATCTAAATCTACTCTAAACTTATTTATAAATGGGACTTTGTGTGTGTGTGTGTGTGTGTGTGTGTGTGTGTATCCGTTACCTATAGACTCCGAAATGGCTGAACCAATTTTCTTGAAAATTTACACAGTTGTACTATAAGCATCTGCGAGTGTTCTTAGCTAGGTTTTGTGTCGAGGTATCCCCGATAAATATAAGATTGGGTTATAAAGGAGTGGTCCAATTTTAATCAAATTTGATACACTCATAGACAAAGACATAAGAAACAATATTCAGAAGTTTCAAGGTTGCAGTTCTTACAATAGTGCAGAAAATCGATTATATATATAAAAAGCAAGATGTTTGTGTGTGTGTGTGTTTCTCTGCCTGTATTTTTTTCAGTCCTTTTATTTTAGTTTTTGCTTCGGGTTTGGCTCTAAGTAGGTATAATTGTAGTTCTTAGCCTCAGCCATGATGCCATTTACTCAGAGGACTTATTCAGCCTCCAAAATTCAGTTTACAACGAAAAAACTTATTTGATATTGATACCAGGAAATCAAAATTTGAATTAGATACATTCATTTTTCTTTCAGTCTACGGTTTTGCTTTAACTGGAAACAACTATTGCTTTTAGTCTTTCATGCCAATGTCCAAAGAGTCTGAGCTCCAGGACCATGGATTAGTTTTAAAGCTTTCATTATACCTGAGCAACGCCGGGCTATACTGATAGTTTAAAAATATATACATCCTTGTGCAACTGAAACAACTACATTAGTTTTCTTTCTTTCAGGACACAGTCAGTTTTAGACTCATCGGAGTGACAGAGTGTAATTGATTTCCATTATATCTTTGGATTATGTCATTTGCAGTTGTGTGTCGTAATATGAATCTATTTTCACTATGTTGAAATTTGTTTGGCTTTGAAAAATATTGCATCATCTGTGATTGCAGGAGATTTTTATCATGTCCAGACACTATTGTCTTGACAGACAATAGCCATGGGATAACTATTTGAAAGTGATGAAGCCAGAAAATAGTTCCATAAGAAATGCAATAGAAGAAACTATTAGCATAGAACTTACAGTTACATCTAACCATTTCAACTGTAAAATAATGAAACTTTGCTACCAATCTAATAATGCACTTAAATCCATGAAGTCTAGGTACCTAAGAGAAAAGTAATATTTATTTTGTTCTAAGACAAAAATGTGGCACAAGGCCAGAAATGTTGGGTACTTCAATCTGTTTTATCTTAAACTTAACTAACCATGATTACTGACCCAAATATTCCACAGTATTTCTTACACTGAAACAGGACATTCTTATTTACCATTCTTACTACAGCCCCTATAATACCTCAAAGTCTCTATGTAGTAGTCCTAACTAGTTCCTATATGTACAGTGTGTTGTGGGGGGGATAAAAATATCAACATTTAAAAATGAAATCTCAGTTAATATTTACAGTGAATATAATTTATATACAAGAAAATAATATAAAGAGGAAAATTCATCAGAACAATTGTCATGAAAATATTTACAGAAAAAGTACAGAGAAGATTCATTACAGTAGTGGGTAAGTTACTGAGCCTTAGAGAATATGAGAAAAACTTAAGGAGAGAGGACAATAAAAGAACAAGAATTAAGAAGAAGACAGTTGATAATGATCGATATTGCATTAAAAATTTTGAAGATCAAAGTTGACTGTGAAGCAAGAAATCAGAAGAGTTCCACAAGCAAAAAGTGCAATAGAAGAAACTATTAGCATAGAACTTACAGTTACATATAGCCATTTAAACAACTGTAAAATGATGAGAACTTATTGCCAATCTAGTACTACATTTAAATCTATAAAGTCTAGGTACCAAGAACAAAACTAACTGCGAAGTAAGAAGCCACAAGAAAGTACCACAAGCAAGAAGTGGTGTAGAAAAAAATGTCAGCTTAGATGTTATGGTTACATCTAGCCATTTCAAATGAAAACTGTAAAAATTATCTTTTATTTATTCTTTAATTATTTATTTATCTTTTACTTTGAAATTTTCAATTTCTTTTTTCTTTTTTTTTTTCACATGACAATGAGCAGTGCCTTTATCTGTTCTGTAGCCATTAAATAAACAAATGTTAGAACTGACAATTTTAATTATGACTGATGATTGCCATGTGCATGAAGCTTTAAGTTGTAGCAAACAGTGAGGAACAGCCATAAAATTCTTTCAGCTATTTCATGTCCAGCACTTCCTTAATACTACCTGCACTCACTGTTTGCTATTATGTGAGTGTGTGTGTGTGTGTGTATACATATATAAATATACATGAACACATATAAACAAAAGGAACTCGATAAATAAAGCCACAATTTTATTCACCTGAAGAGAGTCAACTTTAGAGTTGAAACACGTGTAGCATCACAAATACCATTATGGACACTTAAAATATCATAACATGTATAATAACAACAATAAATATACACTTTAAACAAAATGTTCACGGCCTCTCACATTTTTTATTCAACACACACACACATATATATATATATATATATATATATATATATACACACACACACATATATACACACACACACACATACACACACATATATATATATATATACACACACACACATATGTGTGTGTGTATGTATATATATATATATATATATATATATATATATAAATAAAAAGTCTTGAGACTGTTGCTATAGATGAGTGAAGGCGCTTTGAACAGACTAACCTTGAACTTGAACTCGGATGCACATACACACTAAGTTAGAATATTATTGCTCAATTCCATTGTTTATAGCACCACTTGGAAGGAAAGTGTGCAGAGAGTGGTCATCTCACTAAACTACAGAGGTTCTATCATTAACCATGTCTTTTTCAGCAGTTTTTGACCAAAAGTAACTTGTGATTTATTAGCTATTGTGCCAAGTATATTTGCCATCTTGTTGCTTCAAAAAAGAGGGTCCTAAACTAAGTAAAAAACATATACTTGTGTATGACTTGCAATTTTGTGACTAATTTTTGTTCAAAATTTCTCATATGCACAATTGATACACATTATAGTTTTCTTATCATAGTACCAGTCCCTATATATGCACGTACGCATGCACACATACACACAATAGTGTGATAAAAAGTTGCCACACTAAGCAAATTTCTAAGATTTGACTGAACATCAGGATTTATGTTAATGTCATTTTTTTAGTCAAGCTGAGAATTTTGCTGTATCCTGCTTAACAACTATTTATAAACATTCGAAGAATATATATATATATATATATATATATATATATATATATATACATAACTGATATGGTAATGTAACTTTGAAAAGGGCCGTGAACAAAGGTTTATTGAGGTGGGGTATCCCTTGGTGAGTATGAACATCTTCGTCGCCAATTTGATGTGGATCTGATAGTGGGGCCACGAAAGAATAACTTGGACATCGGATAATAGGTTTAACATATTGTATTTAACAAGGAAAATATAACTACAAGAATGGTAGTAAGCCATGCCTACCTGGTGGGCTGTTCCCGGAACTACTGCTCTGAGAGTATAAACCTTATGGTTTAAATAATGACTGAAAGAGTCCATAAGTATCAGTGGGTATGCGTCCACAACAATAACCATCATGGAGAATTACTCCTACCCCCTATTAGCATGGATTAGACTAGTCTCCCTGAAAGTAAAACACTGCGCCTCCTCGGGTTAATTCTCACAACAGACCTCAAGTGGAATCCACAGCTAAATCCACAGACTTCATTTATATTTACCATTTTAACAGCAATCCTCTATCTTAAGTTACTTGTATTAGATTAATTTTAGCATTGAAAAGTATTGGATATTATCAGATCAGTCAGTTGAGTGCCATACGTGATACACGCTTGGGTGATCATGTCTCGACAGAGACATGACTGACTGGGCAGAAGATTATCCCGCAGTAGGTTACCATTGCTTTCTGTGGTAGACTGGTTGCCGATCAAGGCTATAGAACCTAATCTGTCCTGTTATTTAACCCATAACTGGAAGGAAGAGATGGATTAATACCTTTCCCAAGGGTATTTGCACGTAAGTGAATGCAATGAATTCAGCTGGAATTCAAACTCGGCTCCCCAATTTCTTGTTCCAAGCCGATATCCAATGCACCACAATGCACATCCTATTATCAGATATTTTTTCTAAATATTCCTTGCCAAATTATTGGAATATGCTGTGTGGCGGGAAATATAGTCTTTAAAGTTAATGCTTACAAATATGTTTGCAGAGAAAATCATTAATCAATAAATATGAATAAAAGAAAAAGTTTTGTATGGATCTGCATATTGCTTCAAGTGAAATTGTGGCAGGAGTGAGCAAAAAATAAATAAAAATTAAATAGAATAAAATTAAAAGATTCTTGAAACCAAAGACAGTTGTAGGATAATTAAACAATAAAGATGAGGATGATGATGATCATCATTTATCCATCACACCCAGATGGTGCATAGGGCAGCAACTTTTTGTTGCTGTTTCTGTAACAAACTGTTTTTTACGGGGCAGGGTTGTTAGCCCTGCACCCAACCCCCAAACCTGGAGGACCAGTGGACCAAGAATGGTCCTTATGTTTACAGCACCTGGTATTCACCCATTTAAGTACTGACCAGGCTCAATGTTGCTTAACTTCGGTGATCGGACAGGAACTGATGTATTAAACATGATATAATTGTAGACAAAGATGAGGATACACACCTTTTTTTTAAAGAATAATAATTTTATCTCTGAACTTTAGTCAACAATTGGTGTTTGATTAAATATTAAAAAAATTTATTCTTTTTTCTCATGTTTACTCCAAGTTGTAAACATTTCAAGCATACAAAGATAGATAGATAGATAGATAGATAATTCATTATCTGTGCACAGTCCACGTGGTCATACCTCTCTCAATATGCAAGCATGAAAAGATTGAGGACATACAAGATGAAAGGCTCAATAAAAATAGACATCTTAACGAGAATGAGACTGACAGACAGGTGTTGGAAAGAACAAGATAGATAGAAAGGTGTTGTAAAGGTTGTAAACATTTCAGGCATATATACAGTACTGTGCAAAAGTATAAGGACAAGAACTATTTTATCTTATATGAGGCAGATTGGCAGAAAATAAACAATTTAATTAAAATAATTTTATTCGATTTACTCAACAAATGCTTTAACAAGAAAAAAGTACTGGTTACAAAATAAATTTAATATTTAGTATAACAGCCTTTTGTTTTGATCACAGCCTTCATTCTGTCAGGCATTGACATCACAAGCCTCTTTAATGTATCTAATGGTATCTCCTACCAAGCAGCTTGTATTTATTCACAAATAAGAAAAACGTCAATCATATCCAAGGATAATAGAATAATGAGTAGTTTCAAAATAAGTTGCTTAACAGAAAATAAGAAAAATTGAATATAAATTCTTTTTAATACATTTCTTTTACACCTAGTTTTAAATAATCACAATAGTTAGCAATTTACTTGGCTTTTCACCCTGTATTTGAATTTCAGTGAGGTTTTTAGGAAAATCACCCCTGTAGTGTGCAAAAGTGATTGGACAGGAGTGATTTTAAACTTTATTTTGATACCTCATAGAAGATAAAATAGTTCTTGTCATAATACTTTTGCACAGTACTGTATATATAAACAAGTTGCAAGAGGCAGGGAGTGGTATGAACTAAGGTGCGATTGGTAAATTGTCGCTATTTTATATATTTAATTTCGCACACGTGTTGTTTTTGATTTCAGTATAGTAGGGTCAGCTGAAAACCATCTATAAGAAAAAGAGCACCATGATACAACTTACTCTTTTAGAAATTTGTAAAAGGCATATATAGCAAAAGAACTGCTTTATCCATATATTATTGGAAATTAAAAAACAGTAGCAAGAACCCAATTATTGCCTGGAATACTGTCTCCGAAACAAAATCTTACAATGAAAAAAGAGACAGATGTAAGTTATGCCTTTTAGAAAAAAAATTGTCATCTTAGATCATATAAATGACCCTGATCTATTTAACAAAAATACTCAATGACCACATGCTGCCATAAAAAAAAAATACTTAAATTCTTGGACCCTGATTGATTGATTTCTCTCCTTTACTTTCCTTTCCATTTTTCCCCTTGCAAATCATAATCATTATAAATTATACCCGTTTCATTTAATTTTCCAGTATTGTTATATTTTTTTAATTTAAAATTTTTATTTTTTTATCTCTATGTAATGTTTGTCAATTTAAATTTTACTCTTGATATATTCAAAAATAATAATCTCACTTTATAAGAATTAACTGCCATGAACACTGAGGAAACTTAAATTCAAATCTATTAAATGGTCAGTTTGAAATATGCACCTGATGATTGAAGATTGCATGAAACTCCAAGTTGTGCTATCAACATAATATATTTATGTTTAAACGTACTGATGAGCTGTGATACAGTGAGACAGGCGTGTCTGTGGATGAATATATATATATATATATATATATATATATGTATGTATGCATGATTCATCTCTGTACAATCCAGATGGTCAAACCTCTTGCAATAGGTAAGCATGAAAAGAACAAGATGGATAGACAGGAATAGAAGGAAAAAAAATGATAGACATCTGTTGGAAAGACCAAGATGGATAAACAGGTATTGGAAAGAATGAGACTGACAAGGCAGGAGTGCGGGAAACAACGTGCCCGACAGGCAGGGGCGCGGGAAGCAACGTGCCCGACAGGCAGGGGCGCGGGAAACAACGTGCCCAACAGGCAAGCGTGGTAAACAATGTGTCCGACAAGCAGGCATGGGAAACAACGTGTCCGACAGACAAGAAACAAAGATGCTGAGGACCAAAGTTTGATTCCTTGAAGAGACTTCACTTGTCAGATACTATGACCATATCTGAAATATGGATGTGGTCTTTGTATGGAATGCAACATCAGCATTTCTTATTACGCCCACTCACATATCATGAAAGGTTATGATAGTGGTTTTGCTTAGAAAGATAATGGACTAAATGGTACTTAAAAAAATATTAATGATTCAAACCATTAACATAGCTTAGCATTTTTATACCTTATGTTCTTTATAACATTAGCGATCACAGCTCTTCACAACTTCCTTTTTTTCATAGACCATATCTATAAACAATGTATTGCCAATGATTGTTATTGAGAATGAGACTTAAGATTTTACCTGTTACACTTTCCACCATTTTGAATTTAAATTTGTCCTTCTGGACTGGATGCAAATCAAAGCTAAGGACCTAATCTACCCTGCTATTTAACCAATAATTTTTATTTATCGTCTTTATCCTAATAATCTTCTTACCATTTACTCCTTCATTCAAATCAATCTTCATTCATTATAGCCATTTTAACAGTGACCAACTATTTTGAGTGACTCTCAAGCCTTATGTTTGGCTAACTGTAGTATAAAAAAAAGCTAAGAAGAAAAAGATTTCAATTGTTAAATGTGAACACTAAGAATCTCAACTAGAATTTGAACTCAAGTCACTAATTCTATTTGTCAACCTTGCATGACATTCTATACACAATATCCCTTCAGGGCATGAGCGATCATGCCTCTTGACAACTTCCTACAAAGGTTTGTCTTTTTACTGTCACTCCCACTCACTGTTCGACTATTAATTTACACAAGCTCTATAGGCAGATTGTTAGCTTCTTTTCTTTATCCCTCTTGCCATTTAATAGGTCTTGTGAGTGTTAAATACTCTAAGATCTCTTTCCTCATTAAGTGCTCTAGAAGTCTCAAGGAAAAAAAAAGGAATAAATCCATTTTATCTAAGTAACTGAAAAAAAATGATAGAGAATCATGACCAATCACATTCCTCATCTGACAAAAGAATTCCACAAGAAATAAAAAGCATTTATATATAAGTTGTTAATGCTAATGAAAGTATATTCCACAGTTCGACATTTACTTTTAAAAGGTGCTCAATACTAAAGTAGAGCATAGATATATAGATGTTATTATTATTACTATAATAACAGCATACTGCAACTTCATAGCTATAAAGTTTCGGTGTTTAATACACCACCATCAGGCAAGATTATAAGCAGAAAATAACAATTTGCCCATTGCACTATATATATATATATATATATATATAGTCATCTGTAGACAGATCTGTTTCACTGTATCACAGTTCATCAGTATGGTTAGACATCCGATTGCTTTTACCCAGGATTGAAACCTGACCAAATTGGCATCAGTCAGCGATTCTACTTCTGTGCTATGGGCGCTCGGTAGAAGGAGGCAGAATTTTAGTGTATGATGTATCATGCGCCAGTAGTTAGAGTGCTCTAATTCATTACTGAATGAGAAAGAGAGAGAGGGGGGTGCAATGGGTAGATTGTTCTCATTTTATACTTTTAATCTTGCACACACATGCTGTGAAAAAAAGAGCACTGTGACACAATTCACTCACCCAGAAATTTGGGGACAACATTCTGTACTGCTTGGCATTAACACTGGAAACTTCAACACAAGCATTTCTATCTTCTTTTATCCTTTCTTCAATAACTCCTGTACCCAGTCTTTTCTCTCACTGTAACCCCCTGTGCACTAGGTAGTGGGATGAAATTATAAAAAACGTAGTGCTCAAGAGGGTAGCTACCCAAAGAACCTATGTCTGGTAACAGGACTCTGCACCATGCAGCACAAGCAAGAGAACCCTGTCATAGCTGTCAGACAATTTCTTCAACCACATCACCCCTAACATCTGGCCACCTAACCCCCCAGACTACAACCCCCTTGATTATTATGTGTGGGGTGCAGTTGAGTGAAAGACCAACAAAACTCATCTTAACACCAGAGATGAACTGAAGGCAAGGATTATGGCAGAATTCACCAATTTAAACAAAGAGACCCTCCAGAGGAGTTGCAGGAGATTGCGAAATTGTCTGGGGGCTGTGGTTGAAGCCAGTGGTGGTTTTAATGAATAGATTTAGTCTTTAGTATTCCAGATATTTCTGCATAATTTTGGCAAATATGTTAAAATGAGATACCAGTGTTATTTTCATTTTTGTGTAATTTAAAAGACAATCCATCGCACCTTATATATCAAGAATTATCTATAAACCATCAATTGGTGATACCTCTGACGAGTAGATGAAGGGATTCCCAAGGGTCTGTTTATAAAACTATGGAGTTAAAATGAGTTCCCTGGCATTTACTTTTTTATAAAAAGTGCTCAATACAATAAATATTGTAGAGCATAATAAAATCATATAATTATGAATTAAAAATACATTGCGACATGGAAATTTCTGTTTTGTAACACAAATTTTTGTGTCACAATGTATTTCTAATTCATAATCATATATATATATATGTATATATATATATATAGAGAGAGAGAGAGAGAGAGTAAAATTGTGTAAAATTAAATGCAACAAACTAGGTCTGGATTAAAACTAGACTTATCACTTCTGTTTTTATTATAATTGATCAGATTTATCTCTGCTTGTCTCTAAAATGTAATTGCAAGACAAAATCCTTAAAAAATAATAATGGACAATGTTAAACTTTTTCTATTTGCCTTCTTCACTATCTAGAATTCAGAGCAGTCCTTCTCCTAAACTGACTACTATTTAAACCATAACTGGTAAAGGTGGTGAATGGTGGATTCATGCCTTTCCCACATGAAAACAAATTCAACAAACTCAACCTGAATGAGATCTCGGCTCACTGCTTCTGTTTTCTATACCAGTTACCGTCATGTGAAATTATTCTTTCCTTAAAACAAGAAAGATAGCTATTTTTACTGACCAATGCTCATAAACAATGCATGCAATTAATAAACCCAGTGAAAGGTACCAGCTTAAAAATCATGGTCTTGAACCAAACTTGAGAGCAACCAGAGAACTGAATATTAAAAATGGTATTAGAGTTTGTTTGCTGGACATTGGAGAGCAACCTGTACCATCTTCCCAAATGGTTGACAATAAATCTGATCTGCATGGGGTGTGCCTGAAATCTATGTTAAGATACATATGATCACAAAATCATAGCCTTGTACCAAACTTGAGAGTGACCAGAGAACTGAATATTAAAAATGGTATTAGAGTTTGTTTGCTGAACATTGAAGAGCAACTGGTACCATCTTCCCAAACAGTTGACAATAAATCTGATCTCCATGAGGTGTGCCTGAAATCTATGTTAAGAGACATATGATCACAAGAAACACAAAACTAATACATACTTCTTCCATATGATAAGATTTAATCTGGGGATGACTCCAAAATCAAACACTTCTTGATTATAATCTTTTCTTCTTTGGGAATTGTTGTTAATAGTTTAACTCAAAACTTTATTTGGGTAAGAAAATTAAAATTGTAGTGGGGGGGGGGATTCAATGAGAATTGAAACCACTACAGTGTTAATGGCATGCAAGACCAGATTGGTAACCATTTTTCTACATTGAGACTCTGAAAATGATTGATTGATTGTTAATGGCATATCAACTGCTTTCTCTGAACATGAGGTAGATTTGGTAATTATTTATTAAACAATGGCCTTGGTAAAAACAAGAGTGGATATATTTACCTAGTACTTAAATAGCAAAGGAAATTGGGCTCTCTCTAAGCCTTGGGTCGTGGCCAGTCTGGGAGAAGTAAGATCGAATTCAAAACTGAAGAAAGCAACTGAAAGCTGTTTCCCTATCTTCCCCAAGAAATTGCCAATTCATAGCTAACAAAAAAAAAAAAAATGAATCTGTGGAGAGCCATGAATGCCTACGTTCTGAATGGGAAAGGCAATGAGAAACCAAACCACTATCGTACCCAAGAAGTCATGGAAATTCCTGTTTATAAAGAAAGGGAATTGTGAAGACTGTTCTGAATTCAAAAACCATTGTCAAGGCAACAGGAAATCATTCCACTATTTTTCCCAAGAAGAATGACAATTCATTGATAATAAACAAAAGGAATGTGTGAGAAAAACTTCTCTAAAATCAAAACCCTGGAGAAGGCAATGGGAAACAACTTCACTATCTTTCCCAGGAAGTCATGGCAATTCTCATATTATAAAGAAAAGGAATATGGGTAGAGTATTGCAATGAATTCAAAACCGTGAAGATTGCATTCTACTATCGATCAATTAAATTAATTAAGAAATCAATCTGGAGAGCCATGATGGCCTATGTTTCAATGAAATGTAGCATTCAAAGATGGGTTAAATAGTAAGGTAGACTGGGCTGGCTAGCCTTGGATAGCAGGCAGTCTTGGAGAAGGCCTACTCAGTATTCAGTACCATGGAGAAACTGGGAAACTATTTGGTTATCATTTTCCTAGGAGTCATGTTAATTTTACAGATAATAATTTGAAAGAAAGAAAAAAGTGGAGTTTAATAGTAGGTCATCAAAACACAAATGTGAGGCATCTAAGTGAACATCGCATTCACAAAAATATTTAATCAGTTTGAATCGTTTTACAATGAATCACTCATAACACATATAATACTTAAGCTAAGTGCAATCTCTATCTCATGGAATTAATCGTGGAGCATCTTATCAGGACGGAACTCATGAAGAACCTCAAACTAAAACACTTGCTTACAGATGCTGCATGACAAAAAGTCTATATGGCAAAAAAAAAAAAAAAAAAATGTACTGACATTTTTTTTTAATCTTTTAATTCATTGTTGTAGAGACAATAGTTGAAAATAAAACATTAACCATAGAAAAAAAGGACACATTCAACGTGAGAATAAAACAATTTTTTTTTAATTACCTGCAAATGTGGGCGGGTGCGATGGAGGTACGTATGGTATTAGTATTCCATCCCGAAATACACAGGGTCCACAACATACGGACATGGAGCGCCCTCGACAAAAGAAAGCTGTCCCCACCAAATCACCACAAACGCTTGCCCTGGTTGAAGATGATTGCACCTCATCAATATGATCTGGGTGGCTACCCATTTTTGAAAGACGAGGCATGATGAAAAATGGTAAAATCCACGTTCTTTCCGTTTTTGTTTTTTTTTAAGTTACATTTTAAATCCCTTCTTTGGAATAAGTTCCCGGTGAGTTTTTGTACAATACATTTTCAGTAGTTCCGCCGTGATCAGCACATGATGGAGAGAAAAAACTAAAAATTATAAACAAATGGTCGATCATAAGAGTCTTTACTCTTTAGCAACATGCAGTTGGCTTTTCTTGTAGGTGTGGTTGCCAAAATAAATAATTGCATTTAAAAGAACAGGTTCGAATTGAGATTAAAAAAAACTTTGCTTGAATCCAGCAGACGATATATGAAAAAAGGTGGAAAGAATAATAATGTTGAATTGAATTAAATTCCTCAACACGTTGAAATAAAAATGTTTTTTTTTGTCTTTTTAAGTCAAATAAATAAACATATATTATAATATTAGTTATTGCTTTCTATGTATTGTAATTCTGTTCAGTCATTATTGTAAATAATAATAATTATAATAAAGAGAGAAAGAGAGAGATAGGAACGAAAAATAAAAATAACAAGGCATACAATGGGGATTTTTTTTAACGCGTGAAAGTTGTGTGTCTTTTTGTTATTTGAAATTAAATAAAGTCTAACTTTTTTTTAAAAATCATTTTAAAAGTTAAAATCCTCGCCTTTGACAGGTAGACTTTTTTTTTCTCAATTATTTTTTTATTTATTTTCCTCACTTTCCTGTGCAACAACGCGTTTTGTTCTTTTTCATTCATTGCTTGTTTTTATTAAACGTTTTTTTTTTTATTTTATTATTTTTTAGAAAATAAAATCGAAAGTAATTAAACAATGTATATTGTGATCGAAATAAAGGAAAAGAAAAACTTTGAGGTTACAAACAGACAGTCATGTTCCACATAAGGAAGGAAATGCAATGAACAATATACAATAATTGTATACCGTTTCCTCTTTCTTTCTCTTCAAACCTTTTTTTTAGTTTTTCTTTAGATTTTCATTTTCATCGTTTTTAATTTCATATGCATTATTAATTTACGTCGGCGAACTCATCAGAAAAAGTAAACCGTTCGGAAAAAATTGCTAATTCTTAACTTCGTTGGAATATACTTTCTTACACAGCAATTTTTAATTCAAACCAGAAAGATAGATAAATTCTCTTGAGAAAATATAGTTAAAAAATAAAGCATATCGATATACACACGCTTCAAACAGGTTTTTGAATGCTAACAGTTTTTTTAATAATTATTATTACACTTAAAAATACATACACACAACCAAAAAAAATTAATTTCAGCTTTTCACGTGAAAAAATATTTTTCCTCTCTGTTCTTTCGAAATGAAAATATATAAAACCCCATTTTACTGGCAAAAAACATTTATTCATATAACATCCTGTATTCTCTGCTGGAGAATTTATATATATGTATATATATCAAAGCTTAAATCAACAACGAGGAAGAAATCGGGATTATTGCTGCTGCTACTAAAACACGTGCGCGGACGAAGAAAAAGAGAGAGAGAGTTGCATTATCACCAATAAAATGATTATTATTTTCTACTTTTCTATTTTAAAGCCGGGAATTAAAAAAAAATATTAAAAAAAAAAAAACAATAGAAGAAAAAGTTCTTTAAATATAATTGAATTCCTCTTCTATTTTTTCTTCTTCTTCTAACAAACAAAAATCAAAGAGAAAAAAAAACAGGTGGTTACCAGGGGAGATGGAAGGGGGAAGGAAAGACCCCCCCCCCCAAAAAAAAAAAATTAGGTGCTAATTTTTCGATGCAAATAAAAAAAATGCAACGATAAGTAGATGCACTCACCTTTAAAAAAAACTTTTTAAAATATAAAATAAATTAAATAATTAAACAAAAAGAAAAAAGAAAAACAGACCCCATAATTTTTTTGTTGTTGTTGTTTTTGTTTTTAATCTCTGATTTTAATTTTAAACGCACACACAAGTAATTAAGATGTTAATTCCACCCAAATCGAATTCATGATAATGAATTTTAAACAACATATTGCACGCGTGTATTGACAAAAATACGAAGCATTTTTACAAGAAGAAATCATATCCCTTTCATTTTTGAATATATTGTCAACATTACCCTTTTCTTCCCTGTCATCTCTTCCAGTTAATTGAATAAAAATATCAAAATAATTTTTCTTTCTCCATTTTCATCTCTGGCATTGGCAATCACCAGACAATTGAATGAAAAGGTAAGTAAGGTCTGTTTGAATCCGAAATTGCAACCGATAATTCAAATTCTTCCTTGTGAATTGGTGCAACAAATAATTGAGAGAAATATTATGCAGAAAAGAGTGGAAAGAAAAAGATTTAAAAAAAAGAAAGAAAGAAAAAAGAAAGAAGAAAGAAAAAGATTTTTCAATGATGAGGCGATATTGAAATAGTGGCGGTGAGCTTCGTTGGTTTGTCACAGATGTGGACATCGGTAGTTTTAGGTTTTCACTGCTTGCTTATTTTTTTTTTTTTTTTACTTTTTTTCTTTTTCTTTTTTTCTTAAGCCCCCCCCAAGTCACCCTCTTCTGTTGTTTTATTCCTTCCGTCTATCCGTGCATGTGTCTGGCTTCTTGCTTGGACCCCTCCTAGCTTGTTCTAACAACTGAAAATTATTTTAGATGGAAGCGGAGGAGGGATGGCAAAGACGACGACGACGACAACAACAACAAAGACAATGTAGGAGAGATGAGAAAACTCAATTTCTAATAGTGGTTCTCCCGTGTGAGAGAAAGCAAAACTGACAAAAGATAGCCAGCCGTATGTGTGTGTATGTCAGAGAGAGAGAGAGAGAGAAAAGAATGTGCAGCGGTCTGCAAAAGCAGTATTTGAAAAATAGGATATATTTTATTTAAAGGTATTTGAGTACCTCTATGCGCTAAGCTTTGAGAAAGTATTTTACAAGCAGGATGAAAGAAAAAGCATAGGCACGTCTAAATAGTGGCTATACAGAATCTTTGCTGATATAGTAATTGTAACTGACAGGTGTGTACCACAGGCTATATATATATGTGTGTGTGTAACTCCAGTCAGCTGCACATGTTGCATCTGATTATTAAACCTGCTTATAATCGCAACTGTCACAGTTCGAAAAAAATGTGTTAGTTGTGTGCAGTTTCCCGTTTATATACCTACCTATCTATGCTACAGAAAATGCAAACGTTTTCTTTTTAAAAGAAAATCTCTCTTTATCTGAAACTACATTCATGCTGGAATGAAGATCGACTGTACAGCGGCATTGTTATACACAATAGTCAGATAACGACTTGATTACTAAATGGAAATCCAAACATCTGCAAAAACTTGACCCTGTGTCCAACATAAAATTTCTTTAAAAAAAAAAAAAAAAAAAAAATGCATATGATTGTTTAGTTTATTGACGACCATGAACTTGGTTGTGAGAGCTAGTTCATACATTATATGTGCCATGACATCAATAAATAAATTTATTCCGGTTTCTATTTAGGTAGACATAAACATAATTCATATTTTATTGTTTAAAAAATAAAATGAAAATAACTTTCTGTATTAGTTAACATTTTTGGCGGACCTGAAGCAGACTGCCACCACGTTTGATTTTTTTGTTGTTTTTCATTTTTTTTACTTTTGTTTTCACCGCAGTCTATCGATTACCCACTTAGCTTTACAAATGACAAAAAAGAATTTGAAAAATTTCAATATTTAATCATTTTCTGGTTGGGGGATCAGTTTCTCATACAACATTATAGTAAATCGAGCCTCCATTTTGAAACCAGTCGCCAGTACGACATTATCGCCACCTGTAAATTTGTTCATTATCAAATATTTTGGACTTTTTTCAGTACATTATTATCTTTTACACCTTAAACTTTACAAATGACAAAAAAGATTTGCAAAAATTTCAATATTTAAACAATTTTAAGGGGAGGACCAGTTTCTCATGCAACCTTATAGTGGATTGAAAATGGAGGATCGATTTACTTTAACGCTGTATGAGAAACTGACGCTCCACCACAAATTTGTTTAAATATTGTAATTTTTCAAATTTTTTTTGGATAATTAGAAAGTTTAAATAACAATTGATAAAACTGCACTGAAAAAAGTTAAAAAAAAAAAAAAAGAAAACAAAAAAACAACAAAATTAAATGTGGTGGTAGTCTGTTTCAGGTCCGCCACATCATTTTTACTTAAATAACTTTTTGAATTTATTTATTTTTACAAAGTTAGAACAGCGAGAGTCTGCTAGATGGGGGCGAGTAAGCAACGAGGAAGTCAGAAAGAGAATGTTAACAAAATGAATGCTTATATTCAAAATCAGAAATTGATAGCTGAAATTCCTTGGGACACATAAGGAAAGAGGGCTTGGAAAACTTAACACTTACAAAGCATATAAAGAGAAAAAACACAAGGAGAAAGCAGCTTGTATGAACGGCTTGTAGGGACACATCACAGAAAATAAGTGTATGCATACACCTGAATTTTTCTTTAACCTTCTAAAAAACATCCTATTGGCAGATCCAGTCAGTTACACACTTGGGTGATCATGTCACGAAAGAGACATGACTGACTAGGAAGAAGATTTTTTATCCAGCTCTTTAAACTATAGTTGAAGGGAGAAGAGATCGATTGTATTAATAAGTAGTAATCAGTGGGGGATCAGTTTATTATTTAATGACAGTAGAAAACTGATCCCCCACTTTTTGCCCAATAGAAGCTTTACTTATGTTTCCAACTATTATCTTCATTCAGTCAGTTAAATGCCATAGTGATACACGCTTAGAAGATCATTTGAAAGAGGCATGACTAACTGGGAAGAAGATTTTCCTGCTGTAGGTTGCCATTACTTTTTGCGGTAGACTGACGCCAACCAAGGCTATAGAACCCAATTTGTTCTAAAACAAGAAACAACAGATTAATACCTTTCCCAAGGGTATTTGCATTTAAGTGAATGCAATGAATTCAAGTGGAATTCAAAATCAACTCACCGATTTCTCATTCTGAGTCGATATCCACTGCAACGAACATCTGCTGGCAGATTTGATCAGTTAAGTGCCACACATGATACATACTTGGATGATCATGTCTCGAAAAAGACATGACTGACTGGGCAGAAGATTATCCTGCAGTAGGTTGCCATTGCTTTCTGCGGTAGACTGGTTGCTGACCAAGGCTATAGAACCCAATCTGTCCTATTATTTAACCCATAGCTGGAGGGAAGAGATGGATTAATACCTTTCCCATGAGTAATTGTGCGTAAGTGAATGCAGCAAATTCAACCAGAATTCAAACTCGGCTCCCTGATTTGTCATTCCGAGTTGATATCCACTGTACCACATCTGTACATCTGTTGGCAGATTACATAATGAATAAGATGTAGATTAGTATCAGCCATGTTAATGGAAATAATAAAGAAGTCTTAAAAAATCAGATGTAATGTGATTTTTTTTTATTTGTTATCTTTGTTATCACAGTGTTTCAGTCTCTATGCCCACTGGCCTTCTTCAGGTGTTTTTCTGGGAACTCCTGACATGGTCAACAGAATGAAAACAATATATCTCTGGAGATTAAATAAAGGGTTCAATTTGAAATTTTCTGAAGGTCAACTGAATCAGAAGGGACTTGAAAAAGTCAAAGAGTGCAATGGCCAAAACATTGTAATATTATCAGCAGATTTTGAAAAAAAGGAAAATTTTCAATAATGTCTTAACTTTTTGCCAGGACTTAAAACAAAATGCAAAAAGAAAAAGGTTATTTGCATTTTTAGTTTATGTATTTGAAAGGACAGGTTGCCCACTGAAAAATGGTTGAAGATTATAGGCTTTCAAAAATCTTCCTAAACATCTTAAATTCAAAAATTGTCTAAGTCCCTGCCTCAGAGAGAGAGAAAATGTAAAAGAAAGAAAAAAAAAAGAAAAGAAAAAAGAAAAGAAGATTCCAGAAGTCTGGTGATTCCAATCGACCAATTCTGGCATTTTATGCTCTGTTATCCAATTATCCTGACTGGAACCTAAGGCTGCAATCACACCCTGCCATTGTTCAGACTTTAGCCCTCTGAGACTTCCATTCCTTTCAGTTCCATTATCTTTCTTTACTGCCGGATAGGTTTTGCTATGTAACTCTTTTTTTCTCAGTTGAAGTAGATCTCAAAACAACTCTTGAAATTCTTTCATTAGTCACCTTCAGAACATAAGCTGTATTTCATATTTTCAAAAGACGTGGGCAACTTTTGACTGATTGTTCTCTGCAGTCCCTTCGCAAGTCAATAAAGCTACTAAGACACAAGGGGATTATTGAGTATAAAAAAATATGACAAAAAGGAGACATGAAGAAGAGAAAACAATAAAAGAACAGGAATTAAGAAAAAAGAAGATAACAATTGACATTCCATTTAAATTTCAGAGATCAAAGTTGAATGGAAATGAAGAAGTTTGCAGAAAGTTCCTCAAGTGAGAATTTGTGAGAAGTGATATGCAAAGGCTTGGTGATGCCTGAGGGCAACTCCTTGGTTGTATATCCCTAAGAGTCAAGTCAGTCAGTCAGTGAAGTGTCATATGTGATACACGCTTGGGCGATCATGTCTCTTTCGAGACATGACTGACTGGGCAGAATATTATCCCGCAGTAGGTTACCATTGCTTTCTGCGGTAGACTGGTTGCCGACCAAGGCTATAGAACCCAATCTGTCCTATTATTTAACTCATAACTGAAGGGAAGAGATGGATTAATACCTTTCCCATGGGTATTTGCGTGTAAGTGAATGCAAGGAATTCAACTGGAATTCGAACTCGGCTCCCCAATTTCTCATTCCGAGTTGATATCCAATGCGCCACAACACACATCCAGTCTCACTGATCAAAATAGGGATCCATATTCACACCACCTTGTAGAACTGCAGGGTGCTTGTACAACAAAGCTTGTATCAATTAAACTTACCATTAAGACAGATAATACGCCAACTTAGATTGTGCCATATAACTTCAAGAACTAAAAGAACTCCTGCTTGCTAAAAGATAAATGATGTTTTAAAATAAAAAGTGATTCCTATATCCAGTGAAAAGGCAGTTTAATATCACTGATGCCTTGAGCCCTAATTCATTTGTAAGAGTAAACACTGTTATCTGATGTGCTTTAAACCACTCAGCCACAAAGCATGCTGGATCAAACAGTACTTTCTTCAAAAAACAGAAACACAAGTTCAAAACATTAAGTTTTTCAAGTGTGCAAGTTGGTAGATGCAATATATATTGTTCAAATTTTTTTAAAAATTAAAAAAAAAAAAATAGAACAAACAAAAAAAAATTTTTTTTTAAAATGAAACAATGCAAAAAATAAAACGAAAACAAAAACAAAATTAAATGAATAAAGTGGGACATCTATTTCAGATACCCTGGGTATCCACTAAAAATAACATTTAAAGTAATAAAAAGTAAACTCAACAGGGAATTTGTTAAAAATAAAGGAATTTAATAAGTATTACGTTGATTGAAAGTTAGTTTGGTTTGTTATGAAAATTTTCTACTTAATAAGCAAACTAAATTTTGGCCAAGTCAATACAACATTAGATCTGAAGCAGGAATTTCCAAAAACAGACAAAAATGTTCCAAAAAATATATCGGTGAGACTTCTAGGAACTTATGTACAACACTAGCAGAATAACCCGGCGTTGCTCGGGTGTAATGAAAGCTTTAAAACTAATCCATGGTCCTGGAGCTCAGACTCTTTGGATGTTGGCACGAAAGACTGAAAAGCAATAGTTGTTTCCAGTTAAAGCGAAACCGTAGACTGAAAGAAAAAAGAATGGATGTAAGTCAAATTTGGATTTTCTGGTATCGATATCAAATAAGTTTTTTTTGTTGTAAACTGAATTTTGAAGGCTAAATAAGTCCTCTGAGTAAATGGTATCATGGCTGAGACTAAGAACTACAATTATTCCTACTTTGAGCCCAAGCCCGAAGCAAAAACTAAAATAAAAGGGCTGAAAAAAATACAAACATACAGACAGATAAACAGACACACACACAAACATCTTGCCTTTGATATATATAATCGATTTTCTGCACTAATGTAAGAACTGCAACCTTGAAACTTCTGAATATCGTTTCTTATGTCTTTGTCTATGAGTGTATCAAATTTGATTAAAATCAAACCACTCCTTTTATAACCCAATTTTTTCGATTATCGATTTTCAATATTTATCGTGGGTACTGCAACACAAATCCTTGCTAAGAACACTTGCAGACGCTTATAGTACAACTGTGTAAATTTTCAAGAAAATTGGTTCAGCCATTGCGGAGTCTATAGGTAATGGACACACACACACACACATACATACAAAGTTCCATTTATAAATAAGTTTAGATTATAGGAACATAAAAGTGAACTATTACAAAACAATACACTTAGTGTTTCATAGTCATAAATAAGCTTGACCATAATTTCGAACTAAAGAAAGCAGTTCTGATGCTTGTTTTTTTTTTTTTAAATTGGAATTAATATAAAACTTGTCATGGGTGCTATGCAGAGAACAGTGTTTGTCTTGTAGATTAATTCATTTTTCTCCAAGTGGAACTGAGAAAAGCAGTGAGCAAGCGACTTGACAAATTTTAGCAAATGGATAAAGAAAAAAAAATAGCACAAAAGATAAATAAAAAAGTAAATAATAGAGAAAGTATTGCTGAGAGCAACAAATGATCAAAAGCTGTGGAGACTAATGTTCTGAAGGGATCCCAATATAGAAAGAGAAATATTAAGTTCAATCCTCACTAAAATTTGCAATCATTAAGCCTTGTGGCAGCTGTTTATTGTAAATATATATATATATATATATATATATATATATATATATATTTTTATGCTCTCACACCCTGATTGAGCACTCTGGAGTAAAAACAGTAGCCACTCTAGCGTGAACGCATCGCTCATTCATTAAAATGAATTGGAGCACTCTAGCTACTGGGCACGTAATATGATATGCGCTAAAAAAGACTGCCTTCTTCCACCGAACGGCCAGTGGCCCAGGGATAGAGTCGCCAACTGACGCCAATTCGATAGGGTTTCGAGCCTGGGTCAGGGAGCAATCGGAGTCTAACTGTACTGATGAGCTGTGATACAGCGAAACAGATCTGTCTGCAGATGACTATATATATATATATATATATATATTAAAAATAGAAACAGGGGTTGTTTCCAATGAGAGAAATAGGTATAGAAAAAAAGGTGTGAGAAGCCGGGAACATTTGTTGAAAGTGTAGATTTATTGTTACAATTATTATGAAATCTTAAAGACAACTAAAATAATTAAAAACAAACACCAATCCAAAAATTGAAAAACATCCTAACCTCATCAAAATTCGAACAACACACAATACAGGGGTTCACGAAATTCAACAAAAAAAGATGTGGTATATGCAACATAATAATATAAGGAAAACATTTCAAGTTCGAAAACACATCTACATTCGAAATAAAAACAGATGTGAGATGCAACTCTAAGAACTTAATTTATGCTCTAAAATTTGATGAATGTGCAAAAATATATGTGGGGGTAACACAAGGCCTGAATAAAAGAGTAGCCCTGCACAAAAGTAACATTAAACTAGCCAATAACAGGAAATTATGTCTCCCAACGTTTACATGAATGCAGTGAAGGTAAATTCAGAGGAATGCATATCTACCAAAATAAGAAACATTTTTAAACAAAACAAAACAACATAAAAAACCTAAGACAAATTCAAACGTGAAAAAAGAAAAAAATCACACACACACACACTAAATTCAAATAGTATCCCAAAAACAATAAAAAGAACTAGATGGTCTGTAGAGTAGAGCTGAATCAAAATCACTGAAAGCAATTTTGAAATATGAAGACGAAATCAAGTTAGTGAAAAAAAAACTTTTATGCTCAACAAGAGAAAAAACAATGTGCAAAAGTGAAAAAAAAAAAAAAGCACAAATGCATGCATATGAACTTTGACATACCACTTGACTTATCTATTTCTACATGATACCTTGGCTGCCATCAGAAAAACAAAAAGTTCTTGACATGTGCAGTCACAAGTTTATTCACCTGAAGAGAGTCAACTTTAGACTCGAAATACGTGTAGTGACACAAGTAACATTATGGACACTTAATAACATATCATACAAAAAGCAAGTAATAATTATAATAATAGCAACAATGAATCATTTTAAACAAAACATTTGCAGCTTCTTGCCCTTTTTCTTATATATATATATATACTTTCTATTTATGCTCTCACACCCTGATTGAGCACTCTGGAAGAATGATAGACTTTGAAAAACAGCAGCTACCATGGCATGTACGCTTCGCTCATTCAGTAATGAATTAGAGCACCCTGGCTATTGGGCGTGTATAATGATAATATACATGCTAAAAAGTCTGCCTTCTTTAACCAAGCGTCCATAGCCCAGAGGTAGAATCGCCAGCTGATGCCACTTCGATCGGGTTCCAATCCTGGGTTAAAAGCAATCGAAGTCTAACCTCACTGATGAGCTGTGATACAGCAAAACAGATCTATCTGCAGATGACTATATATATATATATATATATATATTAGTTCATTCAGTAATGAATTTGAACACTCTTAGCTACTGGTGTGTGCTTACATTGTATATAACATACTAAAGTCTACCTTCCTCTACCAAATACCCATAGCTCAGTGGTAGAATCACCAACTGATGTCAATTAGGTTGGATTTCAATCTTGGCTAGAAGCAATTAGATGTCTAACCATACTGATGAACTGTGATATAGCAAAACAGATCTGTCAGTGAATGAATATATATATATATATATATATATATATATATATATATATATAAAAACGAGATTATAATTATACTCATCTCGAAAACCTTCCTCAAAGACTTCCAGACGAACCTTCCTAGGTTTTCACCTAAACGGATCCTCAGGGAAAGCTGGCTAAAGAGGAAAAGAAAAAAAACGTGATATATGAATAGGTAATCAAGACAACCCCACGTGACCAAGAAATCAAAGAAACTACATAACACAAGGGGGCGGGGACGTTAACAATTTTATTACTTTAAATTTTCAGGGAGGGGGGTAGAAGACAAAAACGAAAACAAAAAGGTACTATACCTTGGCTCATTAGGTTCTATATATATATATATATCTATATATATATATATACATATATATATCTAAACTTATTTATAAATGGAACTTTGTCTGTGTGTGTCTGTATCCATTACCTATAGGCTCCGAAACAGCTGAACCAATTTTCTTGAAAATTTACACAGTTGTCCTATAAGCGTCTGTGAGTGTTCTTAGCTAGGTTTTGTGTCGAGGTACCCCCCGATAAATATGGAAAATCGACAATCGAAAAAATTGGCTTATAGAAGGAGTGGTCCGATTCTAATCAAATTTGATACGCTCATAGACAAAGACATAAGAAACGATATTCAGAAGTTTCAAGGTTGCAGTTCTTACAATAGTGCAGAAAATTGATAACATTTATATATATATATATATATATATATATATATATATATATATATAAACGGCAAGATGTTTGTGTGTCTGTTCATCTGTCTGTATGTCCTTTATACAAATCCACAATTTTTATCGGATTCTCACCAAACTTTCACACAAATATTCTTTAGGCTGAGTGTGAGCTCCAGGACCATGGGTTAGTTTTAAAGCTTTCATTACACCTGAACAACGCCGGGCTATACTGCTCGTGTATATATATATATATATATATATATATATATTTAGATATACATATATATAAAATGGATGGCCGTTCATATTTGAGGATGCCAATCTACTAGGGTGGCTAGCTAATCCCCATTGCAGGTGCATGCACAGTCATATTTGACTGTGTGACACCCACAGAGTTTATACTACAACTATGCTGAGCAGATCTTAGTTACAGTTTCTGGGAGAGCAGGCATTATCTGGCATGATTAACAGTTTGAACAAGGCCAGTACATTCAAACATTCAATAACAATGAATCACCACTTCATGTTAGCTCAACCATCAACAACTCTCAAATAATACTGTCTACCAAATTTCACTGACAAAACTTAGGTCAACACGTGGTTTGGTTTTCAGGCACTTTCTAAAGGTGCCACAGCTGGAATCATCCCCTTCAAACCGTACCCAACAATATTTGTGCATAAGTGAATATAATGAACACAGCAGGAATTTGAATCTGGTTTTTTGATCAAAATTACCAGTGGCTCAAAGTCCTTTGTCAATAAGAGTATACTGGTAGAAGTATCCCTGTTTAAACCAAAGCAAATAGGTTTAATCTCCTTGGTAACCTCCAGCCACGGAATGTAGTTAAAGTTATGGCTGCATATCTGCCAGATTTAGGAGATGACATAAAAACCTGGACAGGAAGCATCATTGGAGTAGATAGATCTATCTATTGCCTGGTTCACACTCCACCCATGTCTATTGAACAGGTTAAGTGGCTCATCCCTTGTTCCTTGTTTAGGATGTGGTTTCCGGCTTTTTTCTTTTCCAATCTTCTCACTTTGGTTTCTTTTTTTTTTTTCAATTGGAGTAGATAGATCTGTCTATCACCCGGTTCACACTCCACCCACATCTATTGAACAGGTTAAGAGGCTCATCCCTTGTTCCCTGTTTAGGATGTGGTTTCCGGCTTTCTCTTTTCCAATCTTTTCACTATTACGTAGCCCCCTGCACATCAGTGGCATTACCGCCTTGCTCGGGGTGATACGGTTTAAAAAAAAAAAAAATAACATTATGTTCCTGATAAACTGACCATAAGAGGA
>JBBBDQ010001815.1:402500-442500 GCA_037127315.1 Ascarosepion bandense
CTATTTTATATTCATTTAAAAGTGCTAGCTCACAAAAACAATTTCAGAGAAAAAGTGAAAGTGAGGCCGTACGCTAATTTTGGCGATACCTACACATAAAAAAAAAGTAAAACACATTCTCCAGGTAAAAATAAATAATTTTTAAAATTTTGATGCAATATATTTAGACTATCAGCTGTCACTTTGGTTTGGCTTACCTATATTTATATCGTGTCCAGAGTAAAGTAGCGGACTGAACAAGATTCACTTGAGGGCCAGATGTGGTCTGCGGGCCAGGGGTTGCCAACTGCTGTATTAGGAAATTAACATTGCACTCAATGCAAAAGCTGGGGGTTTGACGTGATAAATACCGACACCAACAATTATGTTATTAGCTTTTAGCAATTTTTAAACATTTAATTTTAAAGATTATCTGAAAAAAAAAATGTTAAGAAAAACCTAATTTCCACAGGTTTTGCTTTCAAACTGACACAAAAATTTTGCTCTTTCAGGAATAAATCTAAATAAAAGGTTATATTTTTTGTATTAGATAAATTGAATGGTGAATATATCCAAACCATAATTCTAATTCATCACAAGCTGTTATGTAAAAAGAAAATGTTGGTAGCAAATCATGTGGTCGAACGCAGATCTCCAGGCAACAAATGTATCTGTTAAATGAATTGTGCTGCTGGGATCATGTGATCATAAATATTAATATATAAAACAATCAGACAGAAGTCTGAGTGTGTTTCCGTATTCTGTATAGTCAGTATTCAATGATTTGCATCATTCTGGTGTCGTACGTCAATGAAGAGATTGTTTTCTGAGTGAATTATTTGAGAGAATTATTCTAAGAGAATCATTGGGTATTTGAAGGATTCTTTTAGTACTTTCTCTTTATGTGAAGATGCCAAATATTAAAAATCACAAAGAGCAAGTTAGCAAAAGTTCACTTCAGATTCGTTATGGGACCTACCCTTTTTGGACTATAATGAACTCTTCCTATTATTATGAATTCTGGGAGAATACAGCTCTCAGAGTGGAGTTGAGTTGCGTTGAGTCAACCAGGTCTAATACTTGGCAGTCAGACTGATGTGTAATACTCTTGTATTTGTTTTCCATTTAATATATATGTTTCACTAATTCCAGTGTTCGAGTTCTCTTCTGTACCTATTTTGGGTCCACAACACTATCTATCTGTTACCCTTTTTGGACTATAATGAATTCTTCCTATTATTATGAATACTGGGAGAATATGCCACTTGGGGTGGAGTTGAGTTGGGTTGGGTTGAGTCACCCAGGTCTAATACTTGGCAGTCAAACTGACTTGTAACATTCTTGTATTTGTTTTCCATTTAATATATATGTTTCACTAATTCCGGAGTTCAAGTTTTTTTCTGTATCTATTCTGGGTCCACAACAAGATTAAAGTTAAGAAAACTAACATTATAGAAGTGGTGACAAAAATAAAATTCTGATCTAACGTTACAAAACAAGCAAAATATGAATCCTTTTTTTTTTTTTTTTTACTGTATTCAAGAAAGGAAAACTGTAAAATATGTAAAGGCTAATCAACAAAATTAGTCTCATAACTTCCATTAACTAATTACGTATGAATAAATGTTTACTAATGAAATGGACAATTTTTTTATGGCTTCAGCCCTCACCTCCATCTGACAAGTGAAAGCATTGTGCAGGAAATTTTGAAAATAACTTTCTGTATTTGTCTATATTTCTGATATGAGGTATTTAAATTATTCAGACTGTTGTCCTCAGCTTTATTGTCATATTCACAACATTTCGGCCATTGTATGCTCTGACCATCTTCAGGTGATTAGAATTTTCAACTGAACCCTTTATTTTGATCACCGGGATAGATTGTTCTCATTTTCAAAGAGCTCTGAGTTCAATACCTGGCAAAAGCAGTGGCAAACAAAATTGAGTTCATAAAGTGTTGTGGATTCCGGTGAGGAACTGCACAAAATAATAAACAACAAAAACAGATATGGAGATAGGAAAAGTAGGTTATATTGAACGTAATATACAAAATGGGAATGCGGGTTAGTCAATTTAGTAATACTATTTGTAGAAATAAATATATATATATATATATATATATATATATATATATGTGTGTGTATATATATATATAGGAAAAACTGCTAAAAAGTTGTAAGTTTAAAAATGTATTTTTTGACAGTATTTGTTTATTTCTATTATTATATTATATATTTCAGACCATCCTCGGTCCTTCATCAGAAACAAAATTTTCAGACCGTCCTCGGTCCTTCATCAGAAACAAAATGGACTGCTATTGGGGAATATTGGTTGTTCTGTCGTATGCTTAGATTTTGTTTCAATACTCACAAACTTAGCATACGCCAGAACAACCAATATTCCCCAAGAGCAGTTCACTTCAATCAACCAGGTCACACTTTAGAAAATTACAAATGTTTACTAATAGACTCCAATTTTAATTCTACACACACATGCAGAAAGAAAGAAAAATACTAGATTTTAAAATTAAATACACACAAGCTAGGGTTAAATAGGGACTTAGGTGTTTTGAATCTTTACAAATATTTCAATAGCTAAACATTTTTTAGATACAATCAAAAAAATTTTCTATAAAACAAAATTTATAAGTATTATTAAAGATAGGTTTAGGTTTAGGTTTAGGTTTAGGTTTAGGTTTAGGTTTACAAATATTTTTTAAAAAAATCTGTCGCTTTCTGCGTCACGTGATGTAAACAAACTCTCTCCACGGACACTCTCGTGAAATACGTTTCTAATTTAAATTTTCAAATCATTTGTTTCTGATGAAGGACCGAGGATGGTATGCAATATAAAATATAATAGAAATAAACAAATACCGTCAAAAAATACATTTTTAAACTTACAACTTTTTAGTACTTTTTCCTATATATATATATATATATAAATTTTAAAAGGATTAATTCAATGATGCTGAATGAACCTTTTCACATCGAAATGGTCATTCAACATCATTGAATTAATCCTTTTTTAATTTATATTTGCTCTGTAATATTTTATTACATGGAGCTCTCTTCCTGTATCATTTTTTAATATTAAAATAAAATTTTTAATATTAATTAGGATCGGGTTTTTGGAATTTACTTTCCTGCTTTTTTCACTTGGATTAAAGTATCTGAATTAAAAATATATATACATATATATATATATATATATATATATATATATACACACACAGAGTCTTGAAGTGAAATAGTATGTCCGGGTAACTGATTCTAGCTGATTGAAGCTAAGAGCAACACAACTATAACTGTGATTCCAGATCCAACTCTAACTAAACTCTCACCTTACAACTGATGTTCTCTCTATAGGTAGGATTATAGGTACACTTAGATGAATCCATTATTGTGTACAAAGGGGCTATCCCACAACATAGTGATAACTAAAATATTTGAAAGTGGCATGACTCACAGAATAAGAACAATCTACACCAAAAGTGATCAAAATAAGGGGTTCGGTTCAATTAAAAATTTTATCAGGGTGTGAAATAAGGATTTCATTAATCACAACATTTCACTCAATCCAAAAGATAGGGTTTGTTAGGTTAAGTACTGACACCAAATACTAGATTTATAGCTTTTCTCCAGAGAGAAACTAAATGAGTTCACTCTTCAGGGTCATATGAAATAGTACTGTGAAAAAGTATTAGGACAAGAACCATTTTATCTTTTATGAGGCATCAAAATAAAGTTTAAAATCACCCCTGTCCTAACACTTTTACACACTACCGGTAGCGTGCAAAAGTTTTAGGATAGGGGCAATTTTCTTAAAAACCTCACTGAAATTCAAATACAGGATGAAAAGTCAAACATTTGTAAGAATTATTTAACTTAAAGGAAGAGGAAAGAAGGCTTTGAAATTTCAATTGGCCCCCACAAAGCCTTGATCCTATTGAACATCTATAAGATATTTTGGATAAAAAAATTGATAAATCTAATGTTACTTCACAAGACACACTTTGTGAACAAATACAATCTGATTGGCAGGAGATACCATTAGCTACATGGAAGAAGCTTGTGATGTCAATGCTTGACAGAATGAAGGCTGTGATCAATGCAAAAGGATATTATACTAAATATTAAATTTATTTTGTAACAAGTATATTTTTTCTTGTTCAAGCATTTGTTGAGTAAATCAAATAAAATTAGTTTAATTAAATTATTTTCTGTCAATAAGCCTCATAAAAGATAAAATAGTTCTTGTCTTAATACTTTTGCACAGTACTATATATATATATATATATATATATATATTCATTCCTTAGTTACAGTTTCTGGAAGAGTGCATGTTATCTGGAGTGAACAAAGGTCTGAACAAGGCCAGCACGCTCAAACCCTTGGTCACGATGACTTGTGACTTTAAGCTAGCACAACCATTGACAACTTATCACTTACACTCAGTCAATAATTTTTGTTTCACTTGTGTTAACGTTTTCAGGCACTTTTCAAAAATGCTGCATGTTTGGATCGCCTCCTCCAGGCTGTTAACATCAAGAAGTCACCTTTTTGACAAATCAACCATGGTGAGATTCGAACTCAGGATTTATGGTCTGAAAGCAAACATTCCAAACCACTCAGCCATGCGCCATAGTCATCTGCATCTGTTTCGCTGTATCACAGCTCATCAGCCCGGTTAGATTCCGACTGCTTTTAACCCAGGATTGAAACCCGACTGAATTGGTGTCAGTCAGCAATTCTACCTCTGGGCTATGGGCGCTCGGTAGGAGGAGGCAGACTTTTTAGCATGTATATTATCATTATACACACCCAATAGCCAGAGTGCTCTAATTCATTACTGAATGAGTGATGCGTACATGCCAAAATAGCTACTGTTTTTCAAAATCTACCATTCTTCCAGAGTACTCTATATATATATATATAGTATTTAGCTTGATACATAATTATAAGGTGAATTATGCTCTGCATTTTTGGGCTGTACATATTTTAATGCAACCTTCTCTATTTAGGTTGTCTTTTTTTCTCTGAATTCTGTTGAAAATCTAGAGTTGTTGGTCTTGAATTGTATTATCCCTTATCATTTCAAAACAATTAACTGCATTTTTTTTTTTAATCATGTTACCCCAAGCAAGGCAAAAATACTAGGTTGCAGTATGGGATATGCGTTGTGGTGCAGTGGATATCAGCTTGGAACGAGAAGTCAGGGAATTGAGTTCAAATTATAGTTGAATTCTTTCCATTAACTTACGCACAACTACTATTGGGAAAAGGTATTAATCCATCTCTTCCCTTCAGTTATAGGTTAAATAACAGGACAGATTGGGTTCTATAGCCTTGGCTGGCAACCAGTCTACTGCAGAAAGTAATGGCAACCTGCTGTGGAATAATCTTCTGCCCAGTCAGTCATGACTCTTTCGAGACATGATCACCCAAGCGTGTATCACGTATGGGTTCAGATGAAATAAAATTCTTGGGGATATAAATCAGATAAGAAAAGACAAAGAACAGCAGAAAACATTTGCTGAATTTCTATTAATTGCTAGTTGTGTATATTCTTTTTAATTTTATAATTATCAACACAAACTGTTACATTTTTTTTCAACACCTGCAATGCTCACCTTGACCATAAATCTTAATTGTATATATAATTTTCTATGCTATTTACATTATTCAGAATAATGTCATCTTTACTGCCATGTTTACAATGTTTTGGGCATCACAAGAATAATATACCCCAGTGGTCATAATAAAGGGTCAGTTTGACATTTGTAGTCCCTGAAGAAGGCCAAAGTGTACAACAGCCAAAACATCCTAAACATGGCAGGAAAGATGATGACAATAGTGTGTATCTCATCTCAGAAGTATAAACAAACAGTTTTCAGTGGTGAAGTTTGTTTTCATTTATTATTTAATACGGTTGCCACTGTGTAAGTAAGCACTATTTGTTACCTCCCTTTGATATTTTTTCCGACATCATTAAGTCAGTATAGGAACCAGTAACCTTTACCAAATAATTTTGGCATGCTTCTAAATATTTACTATACAGGTGAGCAATAACACAAAATAAAGATAAGAAACCCTTGATGTGTACCCACTAAAATAAAATTTATATTAATAATAAAAAAAAACAATTTGTATATAGAAGTGTGTGTAAACTCACTTTTGTGGATAGTAAAAAACAGTAGTTATATAGTCAGTCAGTGACTGCCATATGTGATACACATTTGAGCAAACATGTCTCTTTCAAGACATGACTGATGAGGCAGAAGATTTTTCCACAATAGGTTGCCATTACCTTCTGCAGTACACCGGTTGCCAACCAAGGCTATAAAACCCAATCTGTCCTGCTATTCAACCCATATCTGGAGGAAGAAAAGATGGATTAATACCTTTCCCGACGGTATTTGTGCATCAGTGAATGAAACAAATTCAACTGGAATTAGAACTCGGCTCTCCAACTTTTCATTCTGAGCCAATATCCATTACAGCACTAAGCACATATTTAAAATGCTTTAAGAAATTGATACTTGTCCTATCTCAAGAAATTTCTTATATACAGTAATTGTCTACACTATTTGCATTGTTCAAACTGTTATCCTCATCTTTGTTGCCATATTCATAACACTTTGGCCATTGTATGCTCTGGCCTTCTTCCAATGATTGGAATGATGAACTGAATCCTTTTGTCTAATGCAGTAGATTGTTCTAGTTCCACAAGCCATGCCAGACATCACAGTACGAGCTATCTTCCTTTTTAAGCCAATTCTCGAAATTCTTCACCTTTCCTTTTTCTCTCCATATGTGATCAGCTACACTTAATTTTTCTATTACCCCTTGTGTTAGGACTTTTCCGGTGTACTTGAAGTTTTATCTTGTCTAGGGATGAAGTTGGAAAAATGGACAGAGAACTTTACTGGAAAATACGAAAACTTAAGGAATTAGTGCATATGCAAAATCTCAAAAGTCTCCCAAATTGCCCAAGCACAGAAATTAATACAATATGGAAACCAGTAATGTGGAATGCTAGAGAAAAACAGTAACAACAACCAAATTATAATATGAGTAAAAAAAAAAAAAAGAAAAAAAAAGGTTACTGAGACATTAGATTTCTAAGTCCCCAAAATCCACGCACTGATGTCCTTAAGGACACATGGCCCAGTGGATAAAAGCAGCATTGGTTGAATCCAGGAATTTGATTGTTTAGTTCTATACTTGGCTACAGCTACAGAAAAACTTTGGAAGTTGAGTTAAAAGGGACATAGCTGCTATTGAGACATCTGGAAGGCTCATAGAACTAGAACAATTTACCCCGGTGGATGAAATAAATGATTCAGTTCGAAACTCTAATCACTTGAAGAAGGCCAGAGCATACAACAGTTGAAAACAACAAGAATATAGCACCAAAGATGAGGACAACATTCTGAACAATGTAAATAGTGTAGACAATTGCAATATGTAAGAAATTACTAGAGATAAGATAATTTCTTACATATTGCAATTCATTTCTTGTTTGTTAATATGGTAATATGTAAATAATTACAATACCTCATCTCAGAAATATAGACATATATTGTAGGTGAATATAGCAACAAAGATGAGGGCAACAGTCCGAACAATGTAAATAGTATAAATACAATAAATCATCTGAAAAATATTGACAGATATTGAAGGTGAATATGGCAATAAAGATGAGGACAACAGTCCAAACAATGTAAATAGTATAAATACAATAAATCATCTGAAAAATATTGACAGATATTGAAGGTGAATATGGCAATAAAGATGAGGACAACAGTCCAAACAATGTAAATAGTGTAAATAGTAAATAATTACAATACCTCCTCTCAGAAATATCGACAGATGTTGACGGTCATCATGGCAACAAAGATGACGACAACAGTCCAAACAATGTAAATAGTGTAAATAATTACAATACCTCATCTCAGAAATATTGACAGATATTGAAGGTGAATATGGCAACAAAGATGACAACAGTCCAAACAATGTAAATAGTGTAAATAATTACAATACCTCATCTCAGAAATATAGACAGATATTGAAGGTGAATATGGCAACAAAGATGAGGACAACAATCTGATCAATGTAAATAGTGCAAATAATTACATCATTCAAGAAATATAGACAGATATTGACGGTGAATATGGCAACAAAGATGAGGATAGCAGTCCAAACAATGTAAATAGTGTAAATAATGACAATACCTAATCTCAGAAATATAGACAAAAATAATAATTGTCATTACAATTTACAGGAGCAAAGATGAGCAATATTGTTTTAAGTTATTTTATGAAGTCTAAAACATATTCTTACTAGTTTATGAATATTATGATTATTAGATTATCCATAGAAAACTGACAATACATCAGTCAATGTTTATAATGAAATGTTTCTTTCTTAATTCTTTGCACAGCTTTTGGAAAACATTTTGTTTTGCTATTCCAATATGGCTTCTGCCACTTTTTACAAACAAAAGGTTAGGAAAGAAGTTCCCCAATTAATAATAAAAAGAACTATAAATTACTTGAAAAAAAAAATCTATTTTCCAGAAAATTTGTTCTAATAGATTTCAACCAACAATAGTCAATGAATGCTGAATGTTAACATTATAAAATAGTCATTTTTGCTCGTGTACTATATGGTAAATACAGATCAAAATCAGAGGCTTTGCTGTTGGATGCAGTTTACTTTCATACCTAGGACCTGGTTCATTTTGAAATTCCATCAGTTATCCTGATTGATATACACCAGAAAATGGTCAGAGGGCACAGGAAGTAAAATGTTATGATAACAAAAAAGATAAGGAAAACATGTCAACATGTAAGCAAGGATAACTCAGCATCCTAAGAATTCAGACGAAAATACTTCATAGTTGTGCTGATATCTTTATCTTTGTTGTTATTATCATGTTTCTGCTGTTGTGATCTCCAGTTTTCTTTAGATTATTTTTA
The DNA here is from genome assembly GCA_037127315.1 of Ascarosepion bandense. Lineage (NCBI taxonomy): Eukaryota > Metazoa > Mollusca > Cephalopoda > Sepiida > Sepiidae > Ascarosepion > Ascarosepion bandense. The sequence continues at coordinate 411,463 of JBBBDQ010001815.1, forward strand.
TCTGGGTAACTTCTGTGGCACAATAGTCAAAGGATTAATACCATTGGTTCATTAATTTGGCAACATAGTAATTGTGAGTTCAATATCTAGGTTGAGTCATTCAAACTAGACTTAACGAAGATTAACGAAATGGTCTTTAAACAACTGACAATTTGAAATGATTTGTTTGAACATTATTTTTGATCGATACCCGTATTTAAGTAGATATTCTCTTTATAATCAAACAGTATTATTTATTTTTCTTTGCCTGATTATTTACAAAAAGTTTTTGTTATGAAAATGTGTGTCAATTGGCAGGATTCGAACCTGTAACCCCTATCCATATAGGGGAAGCCACCAATTGATTTGACTTTGTTTAGACTGTTGGTCATTTGTGGTCGAGAGGTCTAAGATGCACCAGATCAATTGGTCGCTTCCCCTATATGGATAGGGGTCGCAGGTTCGAATCCTGCCGAATGACACACATTTTTCTAACAAAAATTTATCATAAAAATCAAGCCAGTAGAAATATATAATACTGTTTGATTATAAACAGAATATCTACTTAAATACAAGTATCAATCAAAAATAATGTTCAAACAAATCATTTCAAACTAGACTTCGTAAGAACACTAATTCATTCATTTTTTATGGCTTATCAACTCTTTGTAAGTTATTTAAAGTCAGAAAACATTTTTAGATTTGAAGAATTTGTGATGAAAAAGGAGATAACAATGGTTTAGAAATATGAGCCTTAATTTTTAACCCATAACTGGGGGAGAAGAAGTGGATTTGTACCTTTCCAAAGAGTATTTGTACATAAGTGAATATGAGCCCAAAAGGAATTCAAACTTGCTTTCTAACTAACAATTCCAAGCTATTATCCATTACACCACCCATACATCCAAGATTACAGCCAATGGTAATCCCATGCAGTCACCCAACTATGTACTGTCCAGGTTCAACATTGCTTAACTTCTGTGATTTTATGAGAACTGGTGTGTCAATATGAAGTAGCCTTAACTCTCAATGGAAATAAAACTAACAATACCTGAGCAATACTGAAAACGAACAAGATATCCCTGACATGAACAATGGAGCAAGAACAATGTAGCCTCTAAGATTAAATAAATAGTTCAGTTTGAAATTTGCAAAAGGTTACCTGGATTAGAAAATACTTCAAGAAAGTCAGAAGCCACAACAGTTGTAATAACAACAGCAAGGATAACAATATTTGTATGTGTTGTGTTGTGGCTCGTACTATGTGACATCCGGTCACCTAGATGTATAAAAGACAATGTGCAATTAACACGGGGAATTGTCATTATCACAGATTTTGTGAAGTAACCACGACTACTGCGAGAGACTGTAAATATTGTATATACCTCTTGGTTGTACCACTCTGGTAATAAAGTAGTTTATCTAGATTTTACTGTGTATCTCTTCATTCCACAATACAACAGTATGACAGTAAATAAGGCAAATAATAACTCATCCCAGATTCAGTCAGTATACATTTTTGAGTGATCATGCCTCGAAAGAGACTTGACTGACTGGGCAGAAGATTATCCTGCAGTAGGTTGACATTGCTTTCAGCTGTATCCTGTTTGCTAACCAAGGCTGTTGTGGAGTGGTTTTCGCACTGAAGGTTATAATCGTTGTTGTGTCGGTTGCTAATTGACTTAACGCACCCAAAATGTTAGGAACTTGATAATCTTCTACTGAAAGCTGACTCCTTAGTATTCGGCTAACTGCTGACTAATATCAACTGCCTAGTAGTTCCACTGAACTCCAATAAAACTCTAAAGAACTTCTAAGAACTTCTGTTAACTCTTATTAATATAGGAGGGAGAGTCCATTATCTGAGGAATAGGTGTGTTACCCTATAACAAGAACCCAATCTGTCCTGCTATTTAACCTATAGCTCGAGAGAGAACAGACAGATTATTACCTTTCCTAAGGGTATTTGCATGTAATTGAATACAACAAATTCTACTGAAATTCAGACTCAGCTCTCACATTTTTTGTTTTGAGATTCCAGATTGCATTGTGTAAAAATAATGTTAATGTAAATTCTCAGCGTCATCCTGAAAGTACAATGCGATTGTTGACGTCTTTCAGTAGAGTGATAATATTATTTGTGATTGACCATGGTTTTGACTTAAACTCGGAGTTTAACTTCTTTTAAACTGTAAGATACTCTTCTGTAATTCTTTTAACTAGAACTTTTTTGCAAAATGCTTCAGTTAGTTAAGTGCCATCTGTGACACATGCTTTGGGTGATCATGTCTTGAAAGAGACATGACTGACTGGGCAAAAGATTTTCTATCCTGCTCTTTAAACTATAGCTGAAGAGAGAAGAGACGTATTGTATTAATAAGTAGTAATTAGTGGGGGACTAGTTTATTACTTAGTAACAATAGAAAAATGATCCCCCACTTTTATCCCAGTAGAAGCTTTACTTATGTTTACAACTATTATATTCATTCAGTCAGTTAAGCGCCATACGTGATACAGACATTGGGCGATCATGTCTCTTTTGAGACATGACTGACTGGGCAGAAGATTATCCCACAGTTGGTTGCCATTGCTGTGGTAGACTGGTTGCCAGCCAAGGCTATAGAACCCAATCTGTCCTATTACTTAACCCATAACTGGAGGGAAGAGATGGATTAATACATTTTCTAAGTGTATTTGTGCGTAAGTGAATGGAAGGAATTCAACTGGAATTTGAACTCAGCTCTCCGATACATCATTCCAAGTCAATATCCACTGCACCACAACGGACATGCTTACGTGTGTAGAAATCTTCACAGTATTTAGTGCTACTGAATTATCGCAATCATTTTTGTAGAGATTTTTAAATTTTACAAACCAGTTGATATAATTGGAAGAAGCTGATTTGTTTGGAAAAATACTTTGACAGAAACCCAACTTTGTAGTTTAATAATTTCTTCACTTTAGTTTTATAGGACTTCATAGTAAATAATCTTTATTAGGAAAAAAATCCCCCGCCCCCGCTCAACTATTTACATTATTCGGACTATTGTCCTCATTTTTGCCATTTGTGTGACATTTTGGCAGTTGTATGCACCGGACTTCTTCAGGTACTAGGAATTTGAAATCAAACCCTTTATTACGATCACTGGGGTATATCATTCTCATTCATTGTGTGAAGCCTCTTTTGGTAGTCCTGAGTTATCTCCCGCTGATCTGACTCTCTAAGTTACTTGTTCACCACTGCTGTAGCCAGATATTGAACTCACAACTCTTTGCATCAAGTCACAGGAATTAACCAATGTCTATATCTACTGGGCCATGATTTTTGTTTTTTCCTTTTTTAACAGTTAAAAAAAAAAAAAAAAAAAAAAAAAAAAAGAAACACTTATGATTTCTTACTCTTGAATATGCAACATAAAACTGGCCATGTGTAAATATTTCTTTCTGGAGCCAAATTCAAAATTTCTGAAGCTATTGGCTTGTGATTTGTTTGTTGTTTCTTTCTTTTTTTAATAATCATATCGCCCCAAGCAAGGCATTTTACTGCCACTGTTTTGCAGGGGTTTACCTAAGAGGAAAGTTATGAGAAAACGTAACAGGTTATAGGGAGGGGTGTCAGGAAGTGGGTAAGAGAATGATGAGAATACTGATGAGAGTGGATAGAGAAGGAAGCATGAGAAAGAGGATGTAGGTTAGTGAGATAGAAGAAGACTATTGACTTTACATTTAAATTCTTGCAGATAGTAGCTGTCGGGAAAGCAAATAAATGGAAGGGAATTTCACAGATGAGAAGTGCAAGAAAAGAAGCTGATGGAGTAGAATTTGCATTTACAATTTATTGGTTTCACAGTAAAAGGGTGAAACCTAGTTGCTAATCTTGTGGCTTGATTAAATTTATATATAGCGGGCACCAGTGAGCTAAGTTCATCGGAGCAGAAGTCGTGAAAGTATTTGTAGAAAAGACACAAGGAAGCCACATTGCGCTGGTGAGAAAGTGACTGTACCTGAGCTGCTAAGATGGGATCTATCACATTAGAGATTCTCAGTTGGATTTTGTCAAGGAAACCTAGGTGGATAGCAGGAGCACCCGACCAGATATGGCAGCAGTATTCAATGCAAGAGCAGATGGTAGATTTATATATGTGCAGGATTGTTTCAGGTGGAAAAAACTTCCTGGCTCTACACAGAGAACCGACTTTCTTAGCAGTGGATTTAGCTATGGATTCTATATAGTCATTCCACTTGAGGTCTGTTGTGAGAGTTAAGCCAAGGAGATGCAGTGTTTTGCTTTCAGGGAAACTAGCCTGATCCATGCCAATGGGGGATAGGAGCGATTGTCTGTGATTGCTAATAGTTCTCGCAAATTTTTTTTTTTTTAATTGTTTCACCCCGAGCAAGGGGGTAACGCCATTGGTGTGCAAGGGGCTACATAAGAGTAAAAAAATTAGATAGGAGGAGAGTAAAACCAGTTAAGGATGGGAATACAGGTGTGATGACAGTTGCAAAGGTGGAGAGAAAGGAAAAGATATACAGAATAAAAGGCTGCTTGGACCCCCTCCGCTTTATTTTCTTATTTTCAAATATCATCCCAAGCAAGGCAGGATTGCTACTAGAGTGTAGGGGAATACCTAGAAACACAGAGGAAAGAAAATGAAGAAAGGTTAAAAGGACGGAATTCATGAAGGCAGAAGACAGGAATTGATGTTGCATTTAAACTCTTGGCGGTTGTAGCTATCAAGGAAGCAATTATATGAAAGGGGGTTCCACAGGTGGGAAGTGCAAGAAACTATGAGAATAGATTGATCGATTGATAGGTTTTACGGCAGATCAACCTTTCTGGTTATTTACTGCCGGAAAGAGTTTTTATTGGACTTTTATTGTGAATGGTTTATTTAGATATATAGGGTTAGAACTTATGATAGATAAGATTAGAGAATGGTTAAAAGAGTTGTTTTCATTTAAGGTTAGTGCATATTTAGATTAGGATATTAAATTTTGTTGTATATGCCTGCCTTTTTCAGATATTCAAATATTTTGCTTTTGTTTGTTTAGAGAAAAATGTCTTTCAGGTTTATCTTCTTATAATATTTTTGGCAAATTTTTTGTAGGTCAACGTAGTTAGTATGTGTCTTATTGTTAATAGCTCCTGACACGGTATGTAAGATGGTGATTCTTCGTTTTTAGAAAGGTAACAGTGGGTAATGTGAGAATGACCTATTTTTATTTTTTTTTATAATTGTTTTGCCCCAAGCAAGGCATTTTACTGCCACTGTTGTGCAGGGGGTTACATAGGAGGAATGTTGTGAAGAGTGAGAGGTTGCAGGGGGTGTCAGGAAGAGAGTAGGAGAGAGAAGGGATTACTGATTAGAGTGGGGTGGACGAAAAGAAATGTTATGAGGAGTGAGAGGTTGTAGGGGGTGTCAGGAAGAGAGTAGGAGAGGGAAGAGAGTACTGATGAGAGTGGGGTGTATGTAGAAAAGCATGAGAGAGAGGGTGTAAGTTAGTGAGACAGGAGATGACTATTGACTTCACATTTAAATTCTTGGAGATTGTAACTGTCAGGAAAGTAAGTATGCAGAAGAGAATTCCACAGGCGGGAAGTGCGAGAAAAGAAGCTGCTGGAGTAGAATTTGTATTTACAATTTATTGGTTTCACAGTAAAAGGGTGGGACCTATTTGCTAGTGTTTTGTTATTATTACTACTTCTTTTCTAGACATTTCAATGTTGTGACTTTCCCCTACCTTTTCTTTTATTGTATACAGTTTGTTGCTTGTAAGAGTGCTCCATAGGGCTTGCCACTTATTTGTTGGTTGTTGGTTTCATTAGAGTAGAAGAAGCAGTTACATTTAACTATAGTCACTGGGGTATATTATTGTCATTCCTTGTGCAAAGCCACTTCTGGTAGTCATGCGTTAGCTCTCTTTAAACTGACTCTCTAAGTTGTTTGTTCACCACTAAATATAGACAAATAGAAATTAAAAGTACTTTAAAAAATTTTGGTATAACAAAACACCCCATGACTAACAGAAGATTAATCATGTAAAATGTTTGAGTGATGATATATATATGGACTTTGGCTTAGATAAATGTGCAAAAGTAATATTAAAGAAAAGGAGATACCTTGACTAGGTCTCATTTTTGTCATTTTGTCATATTTCAGTGTAAAACGGTGAGACTTAGATGTCAGTGTAGTAGCACGTGTAAATTCATGTGGTCGAAGCACCAGGAAAAAAGGCTCATCAGAGCAGTTGTCATTGAAAATGTTTATAGAAAAGACAGCAGTAAGCCACATCATGTCAGTGAGAAAGTGACTGAAGTGTAGATGCCAAGTCAGGATTGATTACTTTGCAGATCCTGCTTTGAATTTTGTCAAGATCCCCTAGATGAATAACAAAAGAATCCGATCAGATATGGCAACAGTATTCAATGCACTGATGAATGGGAGATTTAAAAATGGGCAAGACGGATTCTAATGGGGAAAAAAACTTTTTGGCCTGAGATAATAACCCAGCCTTCTTAGTGGTAGAACCAGCTACGGATTTAACATAGTTGTTCTACTTCAGATAGATTGAAAAAATGAAGCCAAGGATCTCCAGGAGTAATGACTAGCAGGAACGTTTCTCTGTGATGGTTAAACAAGAATCCATCTCCTCTGCAGACTCATAGGTATTCACACCCTTCTTGCAAAAGCTGTCTAATCTTTATGACAAAAATGAGACCTAGTCAAGGTATCTCCTTTTCTTTAATATTACTTTTGCACATTTATCTAAGCCAGAGTCCATATATATATCATCACTCAAACATTTTACATGATTAATCTTCTGTTAGTCATGGGGTGTTTTGTTATACCAAAATTTTTTTAAGTACTTTTAATTTCTATTTGTCTATATTTAGTGGTGAACAAACAACTTAGAGAGTCAGTTTAAAGAGAGCTAACGCATGACTACCAGAAGTGGCTTTGCACAAGGAATGACAATAATATACCCCAGTGACTGTAATAAAGGGTTTGGCTTGAAATTCCTAGCACCTGAAGAAGGCCAGAGTGTACAATGACCGAAACGACATAAAAATGGCAATGAAGATGAGGAAAATAGTCCAAATATAGTAAATATTCTAATTCCTAGTTGGTTTCTTTTGTTTCATCCCACTTCTCTCAGAAATGGTGTGTAAGCATGTGGTCTAGTATAGTTGTAGCTTAGTTGTCATGGAAGGTAGATGTCACTTTGTCTTCTTCGGGATTTCTTGTTACCCTACCTGATTAATGAAGGCAAGTTTTCTTGCTACCTGCCCATTCTTAATAAATTTAACTCATGTCTACTAATACATAAAAATAAATAAAATAGTTCTATTTCCAAATAATATTATAAACAACATATAATATTTTAATTAATTATCATCATCATTGTTTAATATCCGTTTTCATACTAGCATGGGTTGGACAGAGTTTTCTGGATGGCTCTGTAATTGAACCATCATGAAATATTGTAGTGACCTTTACAGCTGTATGCCCTTACTAACAGCTACCAGTTTAGAAAACTGGAAACATAGTGTTTTTATCAAGATATCATCTCTAGGAAAATTACCTACCAAGGTTAGAGAGTTCAGCCTATCCTATTCTACACACAATAGGTGTAGCGGATTTTAGTTCAGAGATTTCGTTCTCTTAGACAAGTTGCTATCCAAAGCTAAAGACTCTTACCTAGCCTAATGGATTTTTTCTCTCTTAAATGACCCCTGTTTGGAGGTTAACTATTTGGCCATAGCTGGGACCCTAACAGGTGCTACCACTCCAAGTCAGGATGGACCAGAGAACAACAGCAATTAAGAGGTGGTTTCACACTCCTCTAAACAATCCAATCAGAAGCCTTGCTGCAGGATGTAGTTTATCGTCATACCCAGAATATTCTCAATATTACATAAGAAATACATAATACACACAAATGAAATAAAACCAACTTCCACCTTTAATCAAAGCTTCCAACCGTAGAAATTTTTTACAATCAAATTATGTTGCATTGATCCACAAAAAGCTTAACAGCAGGTACACATGTTAGAGTTTACTAAATCCTGGTTGAAAGAAAAGGGATTTGTTGAAGATTCTCTTATGGACTGGTTTTCAAATAGCTGTGACTTAATCCAATTGAGAACCTGTGGAGCATTCGCAAGAGAGATATTTATTCTAATGGAAGGCAATTCAACAGCAAGTATGACCTCTGGGTGGCAGTTAAAGTTGCTGCAAACAACTTACCAACCACTAAAATTGCAAATCTAACATCAGATGTTAACAATAGGATGCTAAGAGTTATCGAAAAGAAAGGAGTATTTGTGCAATAAATTTTAGGAGGTTCTTATGTTTTGTTAATATATCTTTTATTTTTAAAATAAAATGTTTTTGTTATGTTTTTCTTTAAGAAATTGATGAATTTGTTCTAAAATCTTTTCATATTATTTTTTTATATTAGTTTTACAAGGTATAATAATGTAAAAGTATCAAAATAAATAGTTGCAAATAAACTACTGACAGTCAAATTAGTCTGTTTTGTTAACTTAGTAAAATTTTTTCCAACCAAAAAACAATAGTTTTCTCTGTCATTATATATCTAAGTTAATAATATTGAGTAGAATTTAAACAACATCATAATAGGACTTTTAACACTAAAGACACAACTCTTTATACCAATTCATAACTTGTATATAATCTCTAGATACAGTTTTTATAGATATATATGAAGTGAGAGAGTGTGCATGTGTTAACAATGGAACAAACAGCATTGTTGTCAGATTCACACTTCAATGAAATTATTTCGAACAAGATCTGAACATCATAATCAAGTGTGGAACCAAGTCACCATGCAGTCCACACTGCCTATAGTCAGTCAGTCAGTTGAGTGCCAAACGTGACACACGCTTGGCCGATCATATCTCGAAAGAGACATGACTGACTGGGCAGAAGATTATCCCGCAGTCAGTTGCCATTGCTTTCTGCAGTAGACTGGTTGCCAGCCAAGGCTATAGAACCCAATTTGTCCTGTTATTTAACCCATCACTGGAAGGAAGAGATGGATTAATACCTTTCCCAAGGGTATTTGCGCATAAGTGAATGCAATGAATTCAACTGGAATTTGAACTCGGCTCCACGATTTCTCGTTCCAAGCCAATGTCAACTGCATCACAACGCACATCCTGTCTATGGTACTATGAACTATTTCCCTATAAGTATAACAAACTTTATATTATATATATATATATATATATATATGTGTGTGTGTGTGCATTATACAGAATTGAAGATACTGTCTTCTGTAGTTTCGTCTTATTTTTTGTTTAATAACTACTTCTGAAATGATTCAGTATTTCCTTGTCACGACTTCTGTATAGTATATTGGTAATGTCTCCTAATATTTATCTTTTGTTGATAGCTGCATTTTTTTTTATTGCTTGTGAAGATTGACATGTGTACAAATTTCACAAGTTATAACCAGAGACAAATAAAGCTATATAAATGTCAGTGATTTTAACCATCAATTCATTTCTCTTTTTTAATAAGATACGGTTATTAAATAACTTTAAGATAACTAATTTTTCAACAAGGCATAAATAACATCTATTGCCTTCCACACTTTAAGATTTGACTTTGGCTATAATATCTCATATAACAACAGATGTATTACAACCATTCTTTAATTACCAGAAATGTTTACAGAATGGCTCCCAAACTCGAAAAAGAATCAAAATTCATATATTCAAAATTAAGATTAAATAGACTACTTCAGAATAATTATATCATACACAAAAATAAACTGTAAGCACACGTAAGATCTAACCCTACAATCACACTAAAAAAATACTGGAAATTTGAATAGATATTTTTATTATCAAAGATAAAAAATGCTATGGAAAAAATCAATCTAAGAAATCCTTAAAGTAAGATCTAATACCCACAAAAATATCTAAATAAATAAAATATATAAAAAATTAAAAGAAATAAATAGGATTCCAAACGATAATTTATAGAAAAAAGAATATAAAAAATTAAAAGAAAAAACGATTCTCTAAACTTAAAATTAAGATTAAACATACAACTTTATATAAAAAACTGATAAAATGCTAATTTGCATTTACTTCCTAAAAAATACAAGTTTAGATTTCTTGAAATAACTTCGCCAAAATACAATAATACTCCAAACTTGAATATAAAATAAAAAAATATATTTAAAAAAAACCTATAAAATAAAAAAATATTCCATACCAAAAAAAATCAAAATTGGAAAGAAAAAACACCCCACCCCTATCACGTCTATCCAAGAAACCCCAAAGTGAAAACCTAGCCACAGGATCAAAGTAAATACATGAATTAGGTCCGCTAACAACAGACATAAATCAATTAAACGATAGCCAACCATAAAACTAACCACATGCTGCTCTCTTCGAAATTCTAACCAAAAGATATACCCGTACATTCCAACAGATAATACCATTAATCAACAATTTCACACTTACACATCAGGGTCTTCAAAGGTCTAAGGGTCAAAATGAAAGACACTTTCACTTAATTATCAATAACCCCCACCAACCCCCACGACAACAACGAACCAAATATAAACAGAGAATGATTACAAACTCTTACTCTTTACTTCTCCCGATGATGTGTTTGAGTCCAAACACTGAAACAACCATTTGATTGTAGAGAAGAGGACATATATAGAAGAAATTATGTACATGTTCTAAAACATAATATATACATAATATATATATATATAGAGAGAGAGACTGATTTTAAATGTTTAGTAAGATTATGTGTCTAATACTTTTTCAATTTCTTTCAAATTTAACAACTTCAGTCATTGCCAATTTCAACCATGGAAACATTAACAACTGAACAAAGTTATCGAAACCTATTATAACAATGGATGCTCAAACAAGAGAAGTTACCATGTCATATCATCTCTCAAAACAGCGATGTCAGTTGGCCACCATGATCATGTGACACCTTTAGATTTCTTTCCTTGGGGTCATTTTAAAAGTAAGGTCTCTATCAACAAGCCAACAAGAACTCAATAGCTGAAGAATGAGATAAGGCATATTGGTGAGACGAAGAGCAGCAGAGATGTCATCAAAACTTTTGACCATCGAGTGGAGGTGTGCCGCTGAAGCCTTTCGGATTAATACCTTTCCTAAGGGTATTTGTGTATAAGTGAAGAAAATAAATTCAACTGAAATTCGAACTTGGCTTTCCAACTTCTTGTTTTGAGCCGATATCCACTGCACCACAACACACATCTATAATAATAAAGTTTGAAGTAGTAATAATAAGCACTACTACACTTAATTTTCTTGTTTATGTAAACTAGAGTTAAAAACATCATCATTTATCCATCACACCCAGATGGTGCATAGGGCAGCAACTTTTTGTTGCTGTTTCTGTAACAAACTGTTTTTTACTGGGCAGGGTTGTTAGCCCTGCACCCAACCCCCCAAACCTACTGACCAGTGGACCATTCTTGATCCTTACGTTTACAGCACCTGGTATTCCCAAATGGTCACCCATTTAAGTACTGACCAGGCTCAATGTTGCTTAACTTCAGTGATCAGCCGGGAACCGGTGTATTCAACACAATATAGCTGTAGACTAGAGTTAAAAACATAAAATTAAATTAAGTATCTATTACACAAAATTCAAAACTGATAACTTCATTGTCATCACACTCCACCCACATCTATTGAACAGGTGAAGAGGCTCATCCCTTGTTTCCTGTTTAGGATGTGGTTTCCGGCTTTCTCTTTTCCATTCTTTTTACCCTTACATAGCGCCCTGCGCATCAGTGGCATTAACGCCTTGCTTGGGGGATATGATTAAAAAAAATAAAAACATAATTCACCTGCAATATCTAAACTACAGAGAACCAAAATTATTAAAGAATTTGCATGTCCTTTAAAGAACTGTGTTCTTGATCTGAAGTTGTAAATAATTGCATTGAATATTACGTGTTTAACAAGACTGACGTTACGTCTCTTTGATCATAGCTCTATTAAGTCTCAATATATACACATGGAGATTTACCAAGCTATCTGTAACATGCTCATTGATAATACAAATAGCATCATCTACATGTAAAAAAAAAAGGCTAAAAATAATGGAAGCATTAATAATAATAATAATAATAATAATAATAAACAGACACACACAATCATCTTGCCTTTTATATATAGATATATAATCGATTTTCTGCATTATTGTAAGAACTGCAAGATTGAAACTTCTGAATATCGTTTCTTATGTCTTTGTCTATGAGTGTATCAAATTTGATTAAAATCGGACCTCTTCTTCTTTAACCTGATTTTTTCGATTATCGATTTTCAATATTTATCGGGGGGGGGGGTACCTCGACACAAAACATAGCTAAGAACACTTGCAGACACTTATAGTACAACTGCATAAATTTTCAAGAAAATCGGTTTCGCTGTTTAGGAGTCTATAGGTAACAGACACACACGTTCCATTTATTTAAGTTCCATTTATAAATAAGTTTAAATAATAAAAAAACAAAAAAAAACAAAGCTTAACAATATCAACTATGAAATTGGCTACAATATGCTCACCATGTTTGGAATATAAACCATTCCTATGACTCTGCATCTATAGATGCAAAAAAAACAAAAACGAAAAAAACATCTATCTATATTTTCAGTTAAAAGTAAAATAAAATTCATCCTTGATAATCCACTAATCCACACATTCCAACCGACAACCAACCTTCTGATAATTCCGGTGATAATTCTGCATAAATCCTGTAAGCTGTAGGGAGTTCGGTAATGTCTGACACAAGGCCGAATCAAAGAAAAATTAACCAGATCCCTACGATACAAGTTTATCAAACACAATTTTAGGGATAAAAACTATGACAAAAAAAAAAAAAAAAAAAAGAGAAAAAAAAAAGAAAAAATATATATCCAAATTCTCAGTCACCATTTCCTTCAAGTAGTTGTATTTTTTCTTTTTTTAGTCTGATACAGTGAATATCGGCTCGGAACGAGAAATCTGGGAGCCGAGTTCAAATTCCAGCTGAATCCATTGTATTCACTTACACGCAAATACCCTTGGGAAAGGTATTAATCCGTCTCTTCCATCCAGTTATGGGTTAAATAGCAGGACAGATTGGGTTCTATAGCCTTGGTCGGCAGCCAGTCTACTGCAGAAAGCAATGGCAGCCTACTGCGGGATAATCTTCTGCCCAATCAGTCATGTCTCTTTGGAGACATGATCGCCCAAGCGTGTATCACGTATGGCACTTAACTGACTGAAGTCCTAAAGGATGAAACGCGTCACACGAAAAACTTTTTCTATTTTGTTATAGTTTTTTTTTTTTTTTCCCGCTCCACCTACGGATGGAAATAAGCCCCACATTTTATTCCTGCCTCATAAATGACAAGTGGAATATTGCCGTATTCCTGGTTTCCATTAAAAAAAACAAACTCTCGGCCTGATTCTTGCAGAGGTTGATATTTCTTCTTGTCACTAACACGAATAGGAGAAATAGTGATCACAAAGACAGAGATTATCTATTTCTAAGGCATTTAGAAGCTACCGATTTTTATCGTTTCTCCTCATTGCATTTTAAACCAAGTCAGTCATTAGATTTTACTTTTCTTCCTCTTATTTTTTTTTTTTTTACGAAAGTTCTGTCATCGAAGACATCTCATCGTGGTCATTACTGGGGACTTAGTGATAGCAAGTTTCTACAAATCATCAGAAGACTGCCATTTAGAGAGAGTGTGTCGTTCACTATCGTCATTGAAGATTTTGTAATGAAAATAGCAGCTACTTGTTACAATACTGATAAAATAAAAATAAAAATCAGTGAATTTATCAGGTTCGGATTCAATCACTGATCGATTTCATTTATTATTTTTACTTTTAATTTTTTTTTTTAGAGAGATGGTTTGACATATCAAAACAAAGATTCCTTTTTAAAATTCAGCACAACGCTTTTTTTTTGCTTTTTTTTTAATGAAAACACTTTTTTCAAGCTTTCAAGAAACGATTATTTGATCGGGGTAATAATTTCTAACAGTAACACTAACTGATCAATATTTCTCACTAAATGACAATTTTTGGTGAGTCCTTAGGTGATTAAAAATTATTACTACTAGTCATGATGACCAGTAGTTTTGTCACACTACACTACAGACTAGGTACGTACAAAATATCGCTAAAAAACAGCGTGAAACAGCATAGTATGAATAAAAAAGTTCATAAACTTAATAAAACAAACTTTTTCCATCAAAATATTTATATTTTTATTAAGAGGAAAGATCAAAGCAATTTTTAATTATTTTTAAAATTTTTTGAATCCCTGCTAACATTTTCGAAATTTTGATAGAAAATGTTGTTTTGTTTGAGTTAGCGGCTAAAAAAAATATTACGCCTTTATTACAATAGGTTACGTGGTAATGATGACAGAACCCACTTTTTTCACGGTAACAAACACATTAATTTGAAAATTCTCGCAAAAATCAAATAATTTTCAGATTTGAATGAAACTTTCAGACTGAATGCTAACTAATTCATTTGTAACATAAATGATAAATTAATGCTTTCTATTATTGTTGGCCATCATAAATTTATCGTTAATCCTAAATGAGGGATTAAATAATCCAATGCAATTTGAAAAACCGTAAAAAAGTTGATTGAAAATTAATTCTGAATTAATGATTGGAAACTTATATTTTTTGCTTTGCAGTAATTAATACATTTTAAATCTCAGAGTTTATCAATAATAATAATAATAATTATTATTATTATTATTTATTAATAATTAATATTAAATAATTATTTATTTAGCTTTATCGTCAACTGACTACAGTACACACGACGAGTGTACACTGGCCCTGGGAATTAACTTGAATTCTTATTGCTACATTTCGTACGATAGTATTTCAAATAAACTACAATGACAGTCATTATCATCACTGGTTTTTTTGAATTACTAATTATTTATTTGCTTACTATTTAGTAGAAATGGCCAATAAATATTTATACGATCCTGAATCAATAATGTCCATAAAACGTCAATTCTAACCTCTACCTCTTTTAACGGCTAATTACGACCAGAAATCATCATTATAACTTTATAAGGTTTTTTTTTTTAATCATAATGTTTAGTTTAATTCTTCCTTTTTTTTACTTTACGTTTTATCAGCACAAAAAAAGAAGGAAGGAAGGATTTAATAATAGAAAGAGAGAAAAAAACATCACGACAGTGGACGAATGAACAACTTTAAAAAGCTTCCTTTTCTTTAATTTCCATTCATTTTTTTTCAATGAATCTTTTTTTTTTTTCATTCTTTCTCTTTCATTTATATCAAATCGCTTCTTTCTTTTCCCTTTTTTATTGTCTTTCTTTTTCGTTCTTTCTCTGTCTTCATTCATTCAATTCAATGTTTGTAATCATTTGTTTTCCCCCTGTCGACATCATTATTGTCACCGACAGAAAGGACTTTTTTTTTAGTCTTCTTAAGGATTTTTTCATATATTTTAGCTATAATTCTCTAGATGATCACTCTTTTTACACAAGGAAATGTTTTTTTTTTACTTACGCACCCACACAAGACGGCGAAATGTTATTTTTATTTTTTTTATTACAACAAATTGCACCCCCCTCCACAAATAATTATAAAAACACAAACAATAAAAAATAAAACAAGTGGAAAACAGCCCTTTTGAAGTGAGGCAACCAATAACACTTGCAACTATTATTTTTAATTCCTTTTTCTTTGTTATCTATATTACCTGTGGGCGAAGGAAGTGTGTTTGGACACGTGAACGCCTTTTCTAAGTCACTGGCGAACGAAAGTGACAATAAAACCCATAGACCAGTGCCTGACTGCTTAATAATACCGCATCCCATTATTTCGTCACCTTTTATTTGATTGAACAATACGAACAACAGCTTCAGTTTATCATTTGCTGACCATCGAATTTTATTTTAGAGTAATAAACTAAAAACAGCCAAGTGAAAAAAAAATGTATTTTTCTTCCTTAGGTGTTAATTTCCTGAAACCTGACGTCGTCACCTGTCTCTCGATAAACGCACGTGACCCACCGCGAGTAGATTTCGAACCGACGCGCTGACTTTAAACTTCAATGATTTCACGTTAAGTCTGACCTAAGGACATGCTTTTTAGATCATGAATAAAAACCATTTAATAATAAAAAAAAATAATAATGTCTAGCGAAACAAATCCTTGAATTGATGAATCTGATGACAACAGCTGTCTCTAGAGACGACCTGTTTTGGATAACAGTACACTACAGAGTTACACACAACCTCCACCCTTGTTTTTAAGAAAATAATAACTCCGAGTTGGATAGTGTACTGTACAGGGAGGGTTAGTTTCAATTTTTTTTTTTAAAGTGACAACAGAAAAAACAAAAAACAGACCTGGTGAAAACCATTCACTTTTTATATAACCTATTGTGTTTTAGGAATAAAAGTAGTTCTAGAAAAACCTTTCTGATGAACAAATAAACCTAACTCTAAACCCCATCACTCCCAGTGGGGCTTAGGTCATTGCCAATCACTTACCATGGACAAGGGGGTAGTCAACACTTTTGTTTTTGTAACTTGTCTTTTTGTACAGGTAGAGGTGTTGACCCTCTGCAAACCCCTTTATTATCTGGACGAGGTAGACTGCTTGTTAACCAAGGCTATAAAATCAAATCTGTTCTGCTATTTAACCCATAGCTGGAGGGAGAAGAGAAGGATTAATATCTTTCCTGAGGGTATTTGCATGTGAGTGAATGCAACAAATTCAGTCGAACTTTGAACTCAGCTCTCAAATTTCTCATTCCAAGTCAATATCCACTGAACCACGACACACGTCTCAGGAATAATAAATACTTTTGATGAACAAATAAAAGAACTGACAATTTTAATATTTCAAAATTCATCAGTTAAAAAAAAAAAAGAAGAAAAAAGCGTGTTACAAACAGATGTTCGCATCAAGCTGGTGCAGAAGTTTCAATATTTAGAAAAATGTTTTGACAGAAGATAAAAAAGGAAAAAGATCCAAACACACATTCGATTAAAGAAAGAAACATTCCAAAAACTAAGCAAGATACTGAGAAAAACAAAGAAAATCCTTAGAAACCCTCTTATATGGCAGCACATGCTAAATAATTTCCCCATGGTTGAAGAAACAAACTGGAGACAGTAGAAGTGTGTTCTACAGAAGGATACTGAGAATTCCATGGACAGAGTAACAAGGAATTCTTAAATAAAATGGCAACAGAAAGAACACTTACTCAGAATCAGGAAGCTCCAAGCAAGGTGATAATGCCATTAGGATGCAAGGGGTTTCAGGGACTGATGAAGAGCAAGAAGATTTTAGTGAGGGGAAAAGGCATTAAAGAAACAGGACTCCAAAAGACAGCAATTGGTGTTGCATTTAAATATTTTGAAAATGGCTAGAAAGAAGAAGCAAGAAACTGGAAAGGAGTTCTACTGCTGAGAAGTGTGAGAAAAGAAACTATTAGAATAGAACATATGGTTACATCTCGCTAGTTTAACAGTAAAACAGTGAGACCTAGTTGCCAACCTAGTAGTATGCTTAAATTCATGCAGTTGAGGTACCAAGGAGGAAAGCTCATCAGAACAATTGTCATGGAAATATTTGTAGAAGCGACAGATGGAAGTCACGTCAGGACAGTGATAAAGTGACTAAAATCAAGATGCCTGGTCAGGATCGATTACAGACCCTTCTTTGAATTCTGTCAAGAATCTCAAGAGATATATAGTAGGTGCAACAAACCAGATATTGCAGCATTATTTAATGCACCAACACCAACGCACATAATTTCTCATTGTTTGTACACACTTTATAAAATGGCTTGTTCAATAATTTTCCTTCATTTTTTCCAGTCCAAAATTTTCCTTGATTTCTTTCACACACCCTAAAAAGGGCTGGTACTTTGAACAGTAAAAAAGTCAAGTATGTGGTGCAGTGGATATCTACTTGGAACGAGAGAGAGGGGTGCTGAGTTCGAATTCCAGTTGAATTCCTTGCATTCATCTATGCACAAATACCCCTGGGAAAGGTATTAATCTGATTCTTCCCTCCAGTTATGGGTTAAATAATAAAACAGATTGGGTTCTTTAGCATTGGCTGGCAACCAGTCTACCGCATACGGCAATGGCAACCTACTGCATGATAATCTTCTGCTGTGTCAGTCATGTCTCTTTTGAGACATGATCACCCAAAGCGTGTATCACGTATGGCACTTAACTGACTGAATGAATATAATAGTTGGAAACATAAATAAAGCTTCTACTAGGCAAAAAGTGGGGGATCAGTTTTCTATTGTTATTAAGTAATAAACTGATCCCTCACTAATTTCTACTTATTAATACACTCTGTCTCTTCTCCCTTCAGCTATAGTTTAAAGAGCAAGATAAAAAAAATCTTCTGCCCAGTCAGTCATGTCTCTTTCGAGACATGATCGCCCAAAGCGTGTATCACGTATGGCACTAAGCTGACTGACACTGAACTTGATTTTTACTCTGCCCTTTTATAAAGACAAGTCTAAGATTTCCCTAGGTTTTTACTAGGGACAGGTAACCTTAAAACCTTTCAATATCAGAGTGATTTTTCAATTCTGTCTTTCAGAATTAACCACACTAAGTTGCATACTGCTGTCTGTTTGATAATGGAACAGCTAACAAAAACCACAAAAATAATTACAAAAAAAATGTGCAACATGGACAGGGTTAACTTTGACCTCCACCCTTGAACTGCATGAAATGATGCATTGGAATTGCAATATATGTGAGACTTAAACTGAATCCAATTCAATTGTCAATCTTCAGTCAGTTAGAAAATGCAAATTATGGTCATGTAAAATATATCTAAACTTATTTATAAATAGAACTTTGTCTGTCTGTCTGTCTGTGTGTATCCGTTACCTATAGACTCCGAAACAGCTGAACCGATTTTCTTGAAAATTTACACAGTTGTACTGTAAGTGTCTGCGAGTGTTCTTAGCTAGCTTTTGTGTGGAGGTACTCCTGATAAATATCGAAATCGATAATTTAAAAAAAAATCGGGTTATAGAAGGAGTGGTCCGATTTAAATCAAGTTTGATACACTTATAGACAAAGACATAAGAAATGATATTCAGAAGTTTCAAGGTTGCAGTTCTTACAATAGTGCAGAAAATCGATTATATATATATATATATATATATATATATATATATATAAAAGGCAAGATGTTTGTGTGTGTGTCTGTTTATCTGTCTGTATGTCCTTTATACAAATCCACAATTTTTATCCGATTCTCACCAAACTTCACACAAATATTCTTTAGGCTGAGTCTGAACTCCAGGACCATGGATTAGTTTGAAAGCTTTCATTACACCAAAGCGACGCCGGACTATACTGCTAGTTTCAAATGAATGAGCAGATTAATCTGTGAATAGAAATCAACAACGGCTCAGGTAAAAAAACCACAAACAGGCATCACTCTACAGTGGGTCATATACACAAATAATACCACCTCTCTCTTCTGTAATTGCCATTTGAAACTTTTTTCAGTTTTTACTACTGTTCACCCAATACAAAACCTAAGAGCCACTTAATGTAGAGTGTTACTGAAAGCACATAATTGGTGATTTAAGACTTGAAAAGGTCAAGATTATAGTAACCAGGGAAACATCCTCTCAGGAGTCTATCCCCCAAAGTAGCAATTCTCAGGATTGATTAATTTGCTTTTACAATTAATCAGTTTTTTGCAGGACATTTAAAGCTACAAAATATTTTTAAAATATAAGAAAGTTTAAGTTTTGTTTAACGGCATATCAACCTATGTGGGTTATTTAATGCCAAAAGTCAGGGTTTTAAAGTATATTTTTAATGTTCGATTATAGTAAAAAAATTGATTTAATCAGATTGTGACGAAAAATTGTTTTTATTTTTGAAAACTGAAGATTCTTCCAGTTTAGTGTTTAAAAATGTATTATTGGCAATAATTTTTTCCCATCAAACATGTATTGTTGATAATATTTTTCCTTCAAAAATGTATATTTTTCTAGAAAAATTTATTTTAATGTATATATTTCTATAAAAGTCTATTTTTATACTTTCATAGTGTTTTGACCCCAGTTTACAGATTAACTATTTGCCCATAGCTGGGACCCTAACAGGTGCTACCACTGTGGGTCAGGGTGGACCTGGAAACAACAGCAATTAAGAAGTGGTTCTATGCTCCTCACAACCACCCAATTAGAGGCCTTGCTGCCGAATGTAGTTTACTGTAATGCCCAGAACCATTAAAGCGTAAGAATTCTTTTAGAGATAATTGTTTTACTGATACAAGTTTTACTAATTAACCCATATCTGAGGAGAGAAGAGATGAATTCATGTATTTCCCAAGGGTATTTGTGAATAAGTAAACATAACTAACCTAACTGGAATTGGAACTTGGCTTTCCAATTCTCAATTTTGAACCATTAATCATTACACCACCTACACATCTAACACCTGGTATTCCTAAGTATGGTATCCAACTAAGTATTGATCAGGTTTGATGTTGCTTAACTTCGGTGATTATACTGGAACCAGTGTTTCAATGTGATATGGCTGTAAGCCTATCTATATATTAATATGTTGGTACCTATATATGATGTTACACTTGATAGCATATGGAGAAAGAAAAAGAAAGAGGGGGAGAAAGAAAAAGAAAGAGGGGGAGAAAGAAAAAACAGAAAGAGAAGGTGGTAAAGAGGCAAAAAGTGAGTGACTCAAAAAGGGATGGTGGGGAGGGTCATATTAGACAAAGATTGTAGAGAGAAGTTTAAATCCTGTTTCGTGACCTAATGATCTGTTGAGGATATTAATTTTTTTTTTTTATGTCAGTTTAATTATAACTATACTAGCAGTATAGTCCGGCATTGCTTGGGTGTAATGAAAGCTTTCAAACTAATCCATGGTCCTGGAGTTCAGACTCAGCCTAAAGAATATTTGTATGAAGTTTGGTGAGAATCGGATAAAAATTGTGGATTTGTATAAAAGACATACAGACAGATAAACAGACACACACACAAACATCTTGCCTTTTATATATATATATATATATATATATATATATATATTTTTTTTTTATTTTTTTTTATTTTCTGCACTATTGTATGAACTGCATCCTTGAAACTTCTGAATATTATTTCTTATGTCTTTGTCTATGAGTGTATCAAACTTGATTTAAATCAGACCACTCCTTCTATAACCTGATTTATTCGATTATCGATATTTATCGGGGGCACCTCGACACAAAAGCTAGCTAAGAACACTCGCAGACACTTATAGTACAACTGTGTAAATTTTCAAGAAAATTGGTTCAGCCATTTCAGAGTCTATAGGCAACAGACACACACACACAGACAAAGTTCCATTTATAAATAAGTTTAGATGGGAGAAACCATGGGTTGAGAAGTAGAGAGCTCAGTATGAAAAAATCTATTAACAAGGAAAGAGAGGAAAATAATGCCTAAAATACTTAATGAGCATGATTGAATGGCATAGGAAATGGCATAATTTTAAAGCCTCCAAAATGAAGCTACTCTCTTTTAACCACCATAGGAAAATTTTCATTGCCTAACATCAGAATGAATGACACTAGTTTCCTAGAGAGCAATAAACTTTGAATCCTTGGCCTTACTCAAATGATCTCAAATGGAATGACTACACTGAATACGTTGTGAGGCAGTGGATATCGACTCAGAACGACAAATCAGGGAGCCAATTTCGAATTTCAGTTAGATTTTTATTTATTAATCCAACAGATTTTATTATTTAAACATTATTTTTTGGTGGATGCCCATATTTAAGCAGATGTTCCATTTATTAATTAAACAGGATATTTATTTTCTTCTACTGACTTGAATATTGAGAACAGCATATTTTTTTTAATAAGATTTGTCAAATATTCAAGCAGGTAGATGAAAGAAAACAATTTGATGAATAAGTAGAGTATCTGCTCAAATATGGGTATCCACCATAAAATAACAGTTATATAAATATACATTGTTGTGGGATCTCCACTTTTTCTATCATAATGGACTCAACTTGAGCATAATATACTCCTGCCATAATGAGATTCGTAGAGTTACAGTAAGAGTACCATATGAGAACAGTGACAGGTTTGTAAGTTACCGAAAGATACTGAAGTTACACAGAGAATACCACATCAGTAGTCATAGTAGCTCTGAGCCAGAATAATATTACACGGATATACTATTTCCAGCATGGCTTCACTTCAAAGATTTGTGTGTGTGTGTGTGTATATATATATATATATATATATATATATATATATATATATATATAGTCATCAGCAGACAGATCTGTTTCGCTGTATCACAGCTCATAAGTACGGTTAGACAGCCAATTGCTTTTCACTCAGGATTGAACCCCGACCGAATTGGCGTCAGTCGGTGATTCTACCTCTTAGCTTCAGGTTCTCAGTAGAAGGAGGCAAACTTTTTAGCATGTATATTATCATTATACACGCCCAATAACTGAGAGTATTATAATTCATTGCTGAATGAATGATATATATTTCTTACTAATCGTATTCCTCGATTACTAACCTGCATTCCAGTTTGTATCTTTACATTTAATATAAACTATTTTTCTATCTCAAATATCTGTTTTGTTGTTCATTATTTCGAGTGGTTCCTTACCTGGAATACACAAAATATATCTGTATATAAATGAAGGAATGGTACACTTAAAAAAAAACAGTACCTACTCATGCATCTACGCATCATTCATTCAGTAATGAATTTGAACACTCTCGGCTACTAGCGTGTGTTTACTTTGTATATAACACGCTAAAGTCAGTCTTCCTCTACCTAGAGCCAATAGCTCAGAGGTAGAATTGCTGACTAATGTCAATTTGATCAGGTTTTAATCCTGGCTATCTGCAAATCTATCTGCAAATTACTTTATATATATATATATATATATATATATATATATACACAGGGCGAATCAAAATTATATTAACAATTTTGTCTATAGTGTTTGTGCTTGTCTTGATCAAACTTTTCCAAATTGTAGTGAACCACTGGTATGGTCAACACACTCCCCTGATCTGACACCCTGTGATTTTTGGTTATGGGGTATGATAAAGGATTGCATGTATAGCAAAAAATTTAGAGAGATTAAAGAACTCAAGGAGAGAATAAAAGGTCTAATGTAAAACATTCTCCATGAAATGTGTCAAGGCACTTCATTGCATCAATAGTATTGGTGGACAGGTGGAAACTGTTCTGTTAAACTCTGAATAAATGATTCCTCTCATTCTAATCTTCACAGAATTCTGACCCGTCCTCTCGTGCTAGGGTTTGCATGATTTCGACCCGTCCTCTCGTGCTAGGGTTTGCATGATTTCGACCTGTCCTCTCGTGCTAGGGTTTGCATGATTTCGACCCGTCCTCTCGTGCTAGGGTTTGCATGATTTCGACCCGTCCTCTCGTGCTAGGGTTTGCATGATTTCGACCCGTCCTCTCGTGCTAGGGTTTGCATGATTTCGACCCGTCCTCTCGTGCTAGGTTTGCATGATTTCGACCCGTCCTCTCGTGCTAGGGTTTGCATGATTTCGACCCGTCCTCTCGTGCTAGGGTTTGCATGATTTCGACCCGTCCTCTCGTGCTAGGGTTTGCATGATTTCGACCCGTCCTCTCGTGCTAGGGTTTGCATGATTTCGACCCGTCCTCTCGTGCTAGGGTTTGCATGATTTCGACCCGTCCTCCTCGTCGGTTTGCTTTAAGGGTTTGCATGATTTCGAACCGTCCTCTCGTGCTAGGTTTGCATGATTTCGAACCGTCCTCTCGTGCTAGGGTTTGCATGATTTCGAACCGTCCTCTCGTGCTAGGGTTTGCATGATTTCGAACCGTCCTCTCGTGCTAGGGTTTGCATGATTTCGAACCGTCCTCTCGTGCTAGGGTTTGCATGATTTCGACCCGTCCTCTCGTGCTAGGGTTTGCATGATTTCGAACCGTCCTCTCGTGCTAGGGTTTGCATGATTTCGAACCGTCCTCTCGTGCTAGGGTTTGCATGATTTCGACCCGTCCTCTCGTGCTAGGGTTTGCATGATTTCGACCCGTCCTCTCGTGCTAGGGTTTGCATGATTTCGACCCGTCCTCTCGTGCTAGGGTTTGCATGATTTCGACCCGTCTTCTCGTGCTAGGTTTGCATGATTTCGAACCGTCCTCTCGTGCTAGGGTTTGCATGATTTCGACCCGTCCTCTCGTGTTAGGGTTTGCATGATTTCGACCCGTCCTCTCGTGCTAGGGTTTGCATGATTTCGACCCGTCCTCTCGTGCTAGGGTTTGCATGATTTCGAACCGTCCTCTCGTGCTAGGGTTTGCATGATTTCGACCCGTCCTCTCGTGCTAGGGTTTGCATGATTTCGAACCGTCCTCTCGTGCTAGGGTTTGCATGATTTCGACCCGTCCTCTCGTGCTAGGTTTGCATGATTTCGACCCGTCCTCTCGTGCTAGGGTTTGCATGATTTCGACCCGTCCTCTCGTGCTAGGGTTTGCATGATTTCGACCCGTCCTCTCGTGCTAGGGTTTGCATGATTTCGACCCGTCCTCTCGTGCTAGGGTTTGCATGATTTCGACCCGTCCTCTCGTGCTAGGGTTTGCATGATTTCAAACCGTCCTCTCGTGCTAGGGTTTGCATGATTTCGAACCGTCCTCTCGTGCTAGGGTTTGCATGATTTCGACCCGTCCTCTCGTGCTAGGGTTTGCATGATTTCGACCCGTCCTCTCGTGCTAGGGTTTGCATGATTTCGACCCATCCTCTCGTGCTAGGGTTTGCATGATTTCGACCCGTCCTCTCGTGCTAGGGTTTGCATGATTTCGACCCGTCCTCTCGTGCTAGGGTTTGCATGATTTCGACCCGTCCTCTCGTGCTAGGGTTTGCATGATTTCGACCCGTCCTCTCGTGCTAGGGTTTGCATGATTTCGACCCGTCCTCTCGTGCTAGCGTTTGCATGATTTCGACCCGTCCTCTCGTGCTAGGTTTGCATGATTTCGACCCGTCTTCTCGTGCTAGGGTTTGCATGATTTCGACCCGTCCTCTCGTGCTAGGGTTTGCATGATTTCGACCCGTCCTCTCGTGCTAGGGTTTGCATGATTTCGACCCGTCCTCTCGTGCTAGTTTTAGCAGAATTTTGACTCCACCATTCATGTGAGTATGTGCATTGTGGTGCAGTAGATATTGGCTAGGAATGACAAATCAGAAATCAGAGTTCGAATCCCAGTTGAATTCCTTGCATTCACTTATGCACAAATACTTTTAGGAAAAGTATTAATTTATCTATTCCCTCCAGTTATGGGTCAAATAATAGGACAAATTGGGTTCCATAATCTCAGCTGGCAACCAGTCTACTGCAGAACGCAATGACAACCTACTGCAAGAAAATCTTCTGCCCTGTCAGTCATATCTCTTTTAAGACATGATCGCCCAAAGTGTCTATCACATATGGCACTTAACTGACTGACTCATAATAGTGTTAGCAATTTTGACACACCTGTATATGAGAGAGAAATATAAAACGAAAGTTATAATTTCTGTTCATAATGTTCTGAGGATGATGTAAATAAACATGGAAATATCAATACAGCAACTCATGAATATTGTTTATGAGTCAAATATTGATCAGCTTCAAGTATGCCTTTTGAACTTATCTTCAATCCTTTATAGACTGCACAGACAGATAAAATGATTCTGCTATCAATTTATCTTTAAATGCAAATAACAATCAGTATGAAAATACAAATAATCAAGAAATTGATTTAACTATCAATCGACAAATAAAAGCATAATTGGCAATTCCAAGAGAGTAACTTGATTGGACCTTAGTGAATCAATTTAGCTGTCAATTGATGGCTCAATGGAATGAACAATCAGTTTAAATGACAATAGAAAGAAAGGAATTTGTTATAAACTAATAGACAAAAATTTAAAAACATAACATTTTTTTATTGATTCTACTGCCAATCAATAGCAAGGTAACAGTTTTAGAAAGATTTGATTATTTCAAAAATTATCAATATGTTTAAAATTTGCAGATCGTTTTTTTTTATTCTGATTACCGAGTTTTAGTCAACGTTATCTCAAATACTGAATTTAATTATTTCCTTGACTTTGTGGTTTATTCAGACCTTTATCCCAATGTATTTGTCTATATTTCTAAGATGAGGTAGTATTTATATTATTTACACTTATACCTCAGTGATCGAAATAAAGGGTTCAGTTGAAAACTCTTAGCACCTGAACAAGGCAGGAGTGTGCAATAGCCGAAACAGCCTAAATATGATATCAAAGAAGAGAACAACAGTCTGAACAGTGAAAATAATTGGATTAATCTTTGTTATTTTGGTCATATCTTGCTTAGTGCACTCTCTTTACTGGTATTGTGTAAAGTACTGCTGTATACCTACCTATATACAGGAATGGGATATTATTTACACTTATACCTCAGTGATCGAAATAAAGGATTCAGTTGAAAACTCCTAGCACCTGAAAAAGGCAGTAGTGTACAATAGCCGAAACAGCCTAAATATGACATCAAAGAAGAGAACAACAGCCTGAACAGTGAAAATAATTGTATCCTAATCTTTGTTATTTTGCTTAGTGCACTCTCTTTACTGGTCTTGTGTAAAGCAGGGGTTTTAAAACTTTTTGACTTACGGACCCTTTATATTTCAAGTTTTAGTCTAGGGATCCACTATAAATGCTTATGAAATTTATACAAAAATTTTTCCTAAAAATAGCTTATAGTTTTGCATTAATGTAGTAAAAACTGGTTTTAAGCTTACTTTAAATTGATAAATTTAAATTTTCATTTGATAACATTAATAAGTAAAAATAAATATCCAGACATTGAAAATGTATACTTTGAATTTCATGTGATGAGTTAATCCGCGGATAATCTTATCCTTGCAGACCCCCTTATTTTTTATTAATCCCACTTTCAGATTATTATCATTTTTTTTTTTTGGCAATTCAACAGAATCACAGAACTAAGTGTTAAGGTCATGTATTATCTTTGTGTTTATTGTTTTTAACGATGTATAAGAGTATATTGCGCGTAAATGAATGCAAGGGATTCACTTACACGAAAATACCCTTGGAAAAGGTATTAATCTGCCTCTTCCCTCCAGTTATGGGTTAAATAACAGGACAAATTAGATCCTATAGCCTTGGCTGGCAACCAGTCTACTGCAGAAAGTAATGGCAACCTACTGTGGGATAATCTTCTGCCCAGTCAGTCATATCTCTTTCGAGGCATGGTTAGTGCCTCTGACTGACACCAAACCGGTCAAGTTTCAATCCTGGCCAGAAGAAAGTGTATAATCTAGCCACACTGATGAGCTGTGATACAGTGAAACTGGCTCGTATGTGCATGACAAATATATTTTCTTTTTATAATTGTATCGCTCCAAGCAAGGCATTGTACTGCCACTGTTTTGCAGGGAGTTACAAAGGAAGAAAGAGAGAAGGATGAGAATACTGCAGAAATGAGATGAGAGCATGAGAGAGAGAGGATGCAAGTTAGTGAGAGAGAAGATGACTATTGACTTTACATTTAAATTCTTGGAGACTGTAGCTGTCTGTGAAGCAAGTAAACTGAAGGGAATTTCACAGGTGGGGAAATGCAAGAAAAGAAACTGCTGCAGTAGAATTTGCATTTACATTTTATTGGTTTCACAGTAAAAGGGTAGGACCTAGTTGCTAATCTTGTGGCTTGAATAAATTTGTAAATGGGGGCACCAGTGAGCTAAGTTCATAAATGCAGAAGCCGTGAAAGTGCTTGTAGAAGAGAAACAGAGAAGTCACACTGCACCGATGAGAAAGTAACTGTATCTGAGCTGCCAAGCCGGAATCGATATTTTATTACATATAAAAAAAATTTGAAAATTTTGATTGAATGATCATTTCAGCGAATTGAATTCACTTCTTAAGTGAGCTAAAATATTATGATGAAGATAAAAAATTTCCTTAACTGTGTGTGTGTGGTTAAATAAACCGGAAGTCAGGCTGCTGAGTAAAGGAAAAGGAAAAGCATAGTGAAAAGAAAGTGAGAGGAGGAAGGAAAGAAGAAAGATAAAAAACAGTTGAGGAAGGAGAAAGAAGGAAAGAAGAGGAAAAAAGTGAAGTTAAATTAGTAGATGGGAGAAAACTGTGGGTGGCTTTGAGGAACTGGAGAGTTGCTTCTAACCCAAAAGCCGAGAAATAAAAGTTTCTAGTATTTTGAACCAAAATACATTATTTTTCCTATGATTACAATGGCTTCAGCTTGACTCACTCTTAACATTACTCAGTCTAAAAGAAATGGCAGGAGCTTACATAATACTAACAATAGCCTTCATTCAATTATTCAATATTAAAGAAAAATACAACCATCTACAGCAAAAGTTTTCTTTTACACAGCAATCAAAAAAGAAACTGAAAATATTTTTTTATTGAACACTACAAGCAGAATGCAGCTCTAAAATGGTTGAAATTTTTGTGAAACTCGCCTGTGACAGTCCCCCTCACCTCCGCTGCCATTGCCTTCTCCTGATCAGACCAGAAAACCATTTTCTTTCATTTGTAATTATTCGTTCTTTTAAGAAGGCCTCTACAATTGTCACCATTTCAATAGACATTACCAAAGATACAGTCATTAAGAATATGATAGAAGAAGACAGGATAGCACAACAAAGAAAAAAAAAAACGAGAAATTTTAATAACAAAAGAAAATGATAATAAAAGAAAAATAATAGTACGAAAAGAAAATAGGATAAAAAAAAAGAAATAAAAAAGTAATAGTCGAAAAGAATGTGGAATGATAATGAAAAAAAGATCATAGTAAAAAAAAAAAGATGTGATATAAGAGAAAAAGAATAGTAAGAAAAGAAGAAAAATAATTATAGAAAATGGAAAGAAAATGAGTAAAGAAAGTAAACAAAAAATATTATAGTAACAAAAGAAAGGAAAAAAGGAATGAGATTAAAAAAATAAAGAAAGTAACAGATAAAGAGTCAGTCAGTTAAGTGCCATACGTGATACACGCAAAGGTAATCATGTCTCGAAAGAGGCATGACTGACTGGGCAGAAGATTTTCTATCCTGCTCTTTAAACTATAGCTGAAGAGAGAAGAGACGGATGGTATTAATAAGTTGTAATTAGTGGGGGATCAGTTTATTACTTAATAACAATAGAAAACTGATCCCCCACTTTTTGCCCAGAAGAAGCTTTACTTATGTTTTCAACTATTATCTTCATTCAGTCAGTTAAGTGCCATATGTGATACAGGCTTTGGGCGATCATGTCTCGAAAGAGACATGACTGACTGGGCAGAAGATTTTCTATCCTGCTCTTTAAACTATAGCTGAAAAGAGAAGAGACGGATTGTATTAATAAGTTGTAATTAGTGGGTTATCAGTTTATTACTTAATAACAATAGAAAACTGATCCCCCACTTTTTGCCCAGAAGAAGCTTTACTTATGTTTTCAACTATTATCTTCATTCAGTCAGTTAAGTGCCATATGTGATACAGGCTTTGGGCGATCATGTCTCGAAAGAGGCATGACTGACTGGGCAGAAGATTTTCTATCCTGCTCTTTAAACTATAGCTAAAGGGAGAAGAGACTGATTGTATTAAGTAGTAACTAGTCGGGGATCAGTCTATTACTTAATAACAATAGAAAATTGGTCACCTACTTTTTGCCCAGTAGAAAATTTACTTATGTTTCCAACTATTATCTTCATTCACTCAGTTAAATGCCATATCTGATACATGCTTGGGCGATCATGTCTCGAAAGATACATGACTGACTGGGCAGAAGATTTTCCTGCAGTAGGTTGCTGTTGTTTTCTGTGGTAGACTGGTTGCCAACCAACCTGTCCTGTTATTTGACCCATAGCTGGAGAGAAGAGACAGATTGATACCTTTCCCAAGGGTATTTGTGCGTATATGATTGCAACGAATTCAACTGGAATTTGAATTTGGCTCTTTGATTTCTCGTTCTGAGTTGATATCCACTGGACCACAACAATGAAAAAAAAAACAAGTAAAAGAAATCTTAGCAACAAAAGAAAATGATAGCAAAAGAGAACCAAAGGAAAGAAAAAAGGGTTAGTAAGAAAAGAAAGAGAAATGATAAAGAAAGGAAAAGAATCAATGGGAAAAAAAATAGGAATGACTTGCAGAATAGCCCGGTGTTGCTTGCGTGTAATGAAAGCTTTAAAACTAATCCATGGTCCTGGAGCTCAGATTCAGCCTAAAGAATATTTATGTGAAGTTTGGTGAGAATCGGATAAAAATTGTGGATTTGTATAAAGGACATACAGACAAATAAACAGACGCACACACAAACATCTTGCCTTTTATATATACATATTATTGATTTTCTGCACTACTGTAAGAACTGCAACCTTGAAACTTCTGAATATCATTTCTTATGTCTTTGTCTATGAGTGTATCAAATTTGATTAAAATTGGACCACTCCTTCTATAACCCGTTTTTTTCGATTATCGATATTTATCGGTGGTACCTTGACACAAAACCTAGCTAAGAATACTCACAGATGCTTCTAGTACAACTGTGTAAATTTTCAAGAAAATCAGTTCAGCTGTTTCGAAGTCTATAGGTAATGGACACACACACACAAAGTTCCATTTATAAATAAGTTTAGATAGAAAAGGACATTGAGAAATGACAGTAAAAAAAACAAAAAAGACTATATATAATAATGAGTAATAGTTACTAATGGAAGTACATTCCACAGTTAGATATTTACTTTAAAAAGTGCTCAGTACAAAAGTATAGCATAAATATAGGGTAATTATTATTATTATAATAATAATGATGACATACTGTAACTTGATAGCTATAAAGTTTTGGTGTTAAAACACCATCATCAGGCAGTAGACATTTTATTTCATTATGATAATAATTACTATATACATATAATGAATTGTTACTAATGAAAGTTTATTC